>CM060929.1:795727951-796327951 GCA_030765085.1 Allium cepa | reverse complement strand
ACTGAACGTCCAGACTCTGTCGGATCCGATCCTACTCGCAACCATCACTGTTGTAAACGATTTGCTTCACTATAATCGCTGTAATTGATTGTAATCAGCAAGGATAATCAATAAAAAGGAAAACCTTTGAAGTGGACGTAGGCCGGAGATAGCCAAACCACTATAAATCGTGTGTTCTTGCTCATAATTTCTGTATTGCTGCGTGTTGCTTGCTTAGATCTGTGATTTGTGTTTGAATATTGCTGATTCATATTCCAACACTGGTGCTTTCACAATACTTGGGGTTTGTGACCAATTTTGGCGCAAACACTTTGGTGCTTTCACTGAGAAGAACTAGCACCCGCTACATCAGATTCATAGTTCAGATTCGAAAGTTTAAAGAATTCCAATTCAGAAACAATGACTAGACAAACAAGACAAAGAGTTGATAGGAGCCAACATGGAGGAAGCCAAGAAGCATCCTCAGGATCAGGAGAAGGACAAGCTTCCGTCTACATCACCAGAGACGAGATGGAAGCTATGGCTAATTCATTACGCGAAAGCATGGTGAAGGCTCAACAGGAAATGCTACAGAATTTCCTCGAACAAATGAGGGCGACAAACGTGCAAAACCTTGGACCAACTACAACAGCTGCAAGTGCGGGACAAGGAATCAGGATTGCAGAAGCTAATGAAGGTCAGGTTCAAGACCAGAATGCAGGAGTTGAAGGTGATCAACAAGGACTTGGGGGCAGACCCTCAGGTTCCGATACTGGAAGACCAATAGACGGAGCTCAACAAGCTGGAGTCAATACATATGCTAACGAGCCGCCAGAAGAATACGTACCAGAATTCCCTTCAAGGCTCGGGGGGAAGGATAGGAACTTGACAAGGGGCCAACCCCTAGACGGAGATGAGAGAATGATTGGCCTGATGCGACGAATCATGAGAGGAGGATTGCCTAGTGGAGGACTGGAAGAAGTCAGTCGGAGTCTATTCACTCCGAACATCCGAAACGCAAGGAACCCTTCAAAATTCAAACTACCAATCCTAGATCCTTATGACGGGAGGTCAGACCCGACCATGCATATTACCAGATATATTAGGCACATGGAAGTGCTGGGGGGCATCCGAGGAAGTGATGGAACGATGCTTCCCTCTATATTTGTCAGATTTAGCTGCGCTTTGGTTCAGACAACTGGAGACTGGATCAATCGGGACATGGAGCGAGCTTGTAGACTGCTTCATGAGACAGTTCAGGGTCCACGTGACGCGACCCAAGAGTGTGACGACTTTAGACTCGATCAAGCAAAGGACCGGAGAGTCCATAAAAGATTTCTACTGAGATTCAATGTGACAGTGACTTCTGTAGATCGCCCGGATCCATCAATGATTTTAATGGCGGCGGTAGCAGGAGTCGCGGAAGGTACCAAATTTAAAGATTCTCTAACTAAAGATCCATCGCAAGATCTTGGAGAGTTCTTTCGTAAAGCTGAAAAGTTCATCCGATAAGAAGAATCATGAGCCGAGAGTCGGGAGATAAATGCCACACAAAGCGTAGGAACCTCCAGAGAACAGTCCAGAGCGGATAAGGGAAAGAGGAAACAGGATGACAGATATGATGGTCCTGATAAACGGAAGAAATTCCGAGAACCAAGATTCAGGCAGTACACCGATCTGACTGCAGGCTTAGAAAGAATCTACACTGAAACTCGGGGGCAACTCCCCTATCGAAAGCCACCTAAAAGGGATCCCATTGAGCGGGAGCACAGGACTGGAAAATACTGCCTATTCCATGAGCTGGATGGGCACACTACAGATGAATGCCGCCACCTGAAGGATGAGGTGGAAGAACATGCTAGGGGTGGTAGATTTCCGCAATTTGTCAGAGAACGAACAACGGCAGCAAGACCTGAACAACTACCGCCTCCAAATAACAGGAACGATCCTGGATCAGGATCACGACTCGTCATCCACTGATTGAAGATGGCAAGGGCCAAGTCCAGGATTTGGACTTTGGTCGAATAATTTTATTTAGATTTGTTTTCAGAATAAACGGTTACTCCACTTACACATGTACGGGAACCGGAGAGATCCCTAGGCATGCTCTAAGATGGAGATAAACCGATATGCCCGGAGAGGCAATGCTTAGCTTTTTCTGATGTCTAAGATTGAACATCTAGAACTCGAATTTTTAATAAATAAATTAGAATCTCTTGCAATAAATCTTTTTTACTGGAGAGTCAAAGAATGGACATTAAATGCCAATATAAACATGATCGCTTTATGACCCTACCCGGAGAGACGGGGTCCGGAGTGCAAGAAGTGAGTTGCTTCGCCGGAGAGCGACAGGATCAACTCGCTTAAGCGCCGTTTCCCCTTCACAGGAGAGTGACAAGACGGGATCCAGCAAGAGCCCGGAGAGGCTATGATCGATCTAGAACAAACATGACATCGCTATACGTCCTAACCGGGACCAGAGTGCAAGGGATAGAAGGCAACGCCGGAGTGCAATAGGATCTTTCTATTCAATCACTAAGTTTGGTATGGACTTAGTAAGGGTTCAGAGTAGCCATTAATAGTCCGGAGAGACTACGAAACTTCATTCTCAACTTCTACGAAAAGAATGAATGCTGATTCGGCTTCGAACAGCCACAAACTTGATTGATAATACTGCAACTATCAATGAAACATGAATTTACTACACTCGATTTAAGACCGTTCAAAACATACCTTTTACAAAAAGGCATGTTTTGGGGGGCAAAGTGTTATCCCAACTTTTGGAAAATTTGAGATACCCAAAATTCACTAAAAATCAATGATTAGTATTCTTGAATATCAACTATGCATTGCAGGATAACCATGGATATCGATGAATTTTGTCCGAGTTCAGATCAGGCCACAATTGATAAGACATGACAAGCAAAGCTGTAGAAGCCAGCGTTTCAAGTTTCAAGTCAATCCAAGTTCGTATGCTCAAGATATGATGGTTTCAATTTGAGAAAGATAGCCCCTTGTTCGGTTCGAACCCATAGGCCCATGGTTCGAATCGATGGCCAGAGGTTATGTTCGGACCCATTGCTTCGAAACCATCTACTCCGAACCCATCCGGTATCCTTGCTTCAAACCCATGAAGTTCGAACCCACGAGACATAGCCGTGCCTCGATTCTGTCAGCCACCATGTACTTCGAATCGATTGCATTCGAATCCATCAGCACGTTCGTATCCATGACTAGAGCACTGTTTCATACCCATCAATGGGTCGCGTCTTCGTATCCATGAACTTCGTATCGATAACGCCAGTGCCTAGTTCGAATCGATGATCGTTCGAACCCATCACGGGGCTTCAGTTCGTATCCATCACATGCGAACTTACCGTCGATGCGAAGGAAGCCCCCTCTCCTCGATTCGAACTAGGCAGATGCAGGTCAACACGAGACTTACGTAGTTGATTGATTCAAACTATGCAACGGCCATTGACACAAACGAGGCAAAGAACATGGGTGCGAAGCGTTCAACCCGGAGAGAAGACCGGATCGACTCGAAGGACGTGCGCCACATCACCACTGAACCACGTGCGTCCATGGATTCGAACTTAGGGGTTCGAAGCGATCGATTCGAACAACACAACCAACCGAAAAACTCCAATTCAAATCGATCATATCTCCTAAACCACTCATCCAAATGCATTGAAATTTTCACAGTGCTTGCATACAAGATAAAGATTGTTCCTGCCAAGTTTCAGCTCGATTGGACCATTTCTTGATGGGTTCGAAGTCACTTCGAATCGATGTCAGATCGAGTCAAAATTTGGTGGGGACGGTCGCGTGGGCCCACTCACGTGCCAGAAGAAGTCTCCCGAAGTTTGAGCGAGATCTAGGCCTTCTACGCTTATATATAGCACCCTGAAGCCTTCAGAAAGGGGGATTTTTTGGGGTCTTCCGCCACTGAACGTCCAGACTCTGCCGAATCCGATCCTACTCACAACCATCACTGTTGTAAACGATTTACTTCACTATAATCACTGTAATTGATTGTAATCAGCAAGGATAAACAATAAAAAGGAAAACCTTTGAAGTGGATGTAGGCCGGAGATAGCCGAACCACTATAAATCGTGTGTTCTTATTCATAATTTCTGTATTGCTGCGTGTTGCTTGCTTAGATCTGTGATTTGTGTTTGAATATTGCTGATTCATATTCCAACGCTGGTGCTCTCACAATACTTGGGGTTTGTGACCAATTTTGGCGCAAACAAGAAATAAAAGTGATTTATGAATATACTTATTATTTAAATAAGTATAAGAAAATGTTTTCTAGTTATAGATGCATTAAAACAGTTTTAAAGATGATTTTTTCAGAAAAGAAAATGTGAAAGTTAGATATTAGAAAATATTTGTCA
Source organism: Allium cepa (assembly GCA_030765085.1). Taxonomy (NCBI): domain Eukaryota; kingdom Viridiplantae; phylum Streptophyta; class Magnoliopsida; order Asparagales; family Amaryllidaceae; genus Allium; species Allium cepa. Next base: position 796,323,571 of record CM060929.1, on the reverse strand, counting down.
TGGAAGAATATAAATTAAACATACTTTCATCTATGAGAATGAAAAGAATAATGGTATAATTTTTTATGAAATCAATAAAAAATGTTTTGTGTAAGTCACAAGGAAATACATGAAAGAGATGTACAAGGTATGTGAAGCACCATATTTTGTATAGCCCCTTTTCAAAAATATAGAATAAATTCCTTGTGGCTTCACAAAAATATAAAGTCCTCTTTTAAAAGGTTCATAGAAGATTTTAGCGTTAATAACTTCTCATAAGAGAGAGCAGTTCCAATACATTAAGGTATGAGGCTGTTAAGTAGGATAAGAAGATATTTTGGAAACACATAAAGGATATTTTTAAGATATTTTAAAAGAAAATGGTTTGGTGAAAAAGTAAATAATTTTTTGAAAACAAAAACTTAAAAGTAAAATTTGAAAATTCAAATTTTTATTGAAAATATTAAAAGTCTTTAAAAGAAAGAGTGGTATAAATTTTAGACTTAAAAATTTGGAAGTTTTTTCCTCTAGGTTTGGGAAATAATATTAAGTAGCCAATTATTTTTGAAACTAATAGAAACTGAAAAGACAACACTGTTAAAGACAAAGAATTAAGGATTTAATGTTTTAAAAATTTAGAAACCTTATTTTTAAAATAAAGCGATAAATACCAAACCAAACTCTTAAATGTGAAGTAGATAGTAATCATTTCCTAGGAATAAAGTGTAAGGCTATGAAGAAGATAATATGAATTAAGTAATAGTGGATGTTCCCATAAAGTGCATATGACACTTGTGAGGACATAGGAATGTTGATTCATGAGTAGTAAAGTGGGATCAATAAGATAATAAGGCATGCATGGTTAAGAATGGCTATTTTTGATTTTGGAGGAACTTGGAAGAAGCATCTTTCTCAAGTAGGATTCACATGTGATAGTATTTCTCAAGCTAGCACTGGAGTGGCATCATTCAAAGCTCTTTATGGAAGACTGTGCTACTCACCTTCATGTTGATTAGAGTCTATGGAAAGATTGCTGCTTGGTTTTGACAGGGTTAAAAAGACTTCGGAGAAGACTGGTTTGATTAGAAGAAAATTCGTATCTCGTATCCATATCTCTTTGATAATAAGCTTTCAAATTTTCTTTTTTCATTTTTAGTTCTGAATAGGTTCTTTCCTTTATTATCATTTAGGAAGGTAGAACTTAGGATTTAACCTATGGGTGGTAGGATTTTATGTAAACATGTTATTAGGACATGTTATGAATGATGTATGCTAGTGGTTGCAAGTGTTTTCTACTAGATGCCATGGACGCATATAGGTACACTATGCACTATTATTCTTTAGCGATCGACCTAATTAGGACACTAGAGCATATGCATATGGATGTGTGCACATTTTTACTTTATTTCCATTATTGCCATAAATGGATGTTTATCATATGATTGTTGCATTTGGATGATGGTTGTAGCATGCATACAGAACTATCAGTTATCAATTAGGAATTTTTGCATTCATTTGGACACATGACACGGACATGATTGCATAAAAGGAGGTCAACTGAATTAGTGGACCGCCTAATCTTTTACATTAGTTAGGAACATTTTGACTACACTAATTTCATAAGTATCATAAATTGCATATTTTTTTAAAGACAATGGATGGATGGTTGATGATTTAGTAGATGGTTGTAGAATTGGATGAAAACATTTAGTAAAACATTCTTTTATCCTAAGAGATTTCGGGGACGAAATCCCTTAAGTAGGGGAGAATGTAACAACTCAAAATTCAACCTATAATGATTAATTCGTTAGTTAATTAAATAATAAAATGACTTTGTGAAATTATCAGAATAGAGCCATGGGAGTTGCACCATTGCATCCATGCCGATTTTTTTGGTCAATTTCCACATATAGAATGTCAGAAACCGTGCTAATATGACCAAGATAGAAATAAATAATGAAGAGAAATATATATGTGTGTGTGTGTGTGTGTGTGTGTGTATAAGATAGGTCGACCGGCTGGTCGACCGCCTGGTTGACCCGCCTCCCTTAATTATGAACGTTCATTCCTTCGAACGTTCCAGAGCAAATTTTGCCGACTTAATGATGTGTTTTGCATTCTTTACGTCGATCTGGTCCTTCCATTCTTACATCTGATGGCTCCAATTCAGCCTGTGATGTGATTGCATCCCATTCAATTTTCAAAATCTAATGGTCTGAGATCCACTTCTACCCCTGTAAATAGACCCCTAGACCTAACACTTTTTCTCATTCTAGGTTTTCTCCAATTGAGTTCACCTTTCTAGGAAGGATCCTACACGGAATAATTTTTTCAAGGAGAAAATTGTTATAAATTGAATTATTTAACAAATCCAAGTGGATCCGGAAAGACCAAAGGAAAAGATTAGGACCGGAGGTGAGTGATTGTAATTATTTTAGATTTCTTTAAATAATTGAAAATAATAAGGTTTCCAATAGTTGTAGTTTTACTACGATTTTGGGTTAGCCTTTTTTGTATTTTATGTATAGTTTTTAGAATTATTTTTAGTCTATTTCCTTTCAGCTATTCTTTTTAGTAATTTTAGTTTATTTCTGTTAATTATATCGTTTTCAGTTTATTTATAGTTTATTTACATTATTTTAGTTTATTTACTGTTATTTATACGTTATTTGCACGTTATTTACATCTTCTTTCTACGCTTTGGATTTTCTTCTATTTTTAGTCTTCTTTTATTCCTCCTTCTTCTTCGCGTATGGATTAGAATAGGATTAATGGGAATACAGATTAAATTGTAAGAAAACCGAAATAATGAAATATAAGATGTAAATTACAATGACTGTAATATAAATGGAATTGAACTGAAATTATGCTCGATTGGACTGAAATTATGCCAAATTATGTCACTAATTGGACTGAATTAAAAAGATTGGCCTAATTATAACTTAGAATTATAACTAAAAAGAGTAAAAAAATGAAAGAGGCTTATTTCATGCTTAGATCTTGGGTGAAGTAATAAGCATGATTATAACATAAGTTGTAATAAGAAAAAGAGTAGAAAATGCTTATTTTAAAACTTAAGATAAATTAATAAGCACATATAGTAGAGAAAAATACAAAGGCTTATTTAAATAATTTATCTAAGTTAATAAGCAAAGACGAAAGTAGGACCTGTACCAAATTGCATTCGCTATTAGACAAAATAGTTGTCTCACATTAGCCTGAAGTGAGATGAGGGCACGCTTATGCTAAAAATGGTAGTAATTGGTCAATTAGAAGTCCAAATCAGGGGAGAATTGGATAAGCGGTGCAAGTAGATATTGTTTGGATGACGGGCCAGTACCAACAACATTTCTCCTATTCTCTATGGACATATGGTGGTCTCACATTAGCCTGAAGTGAGACGTGGGGCACGCTTATGTTGGAGTTTGAGGTAATAAGAAGACCCAATAGGTGGAGCAAAAGGTAGCATGGGCATGGTGGCAATTACGCGTGCGACTTTCATTTTGGTTCTTAGTAATCGCTATGAGTTCCAAGCGCTTAGTATGTGTGCCTTCGTAGACACCATTGCCATCTGTGTTGGAAGCTATGTGTCATCTGGATCCACGATGGTTCCTTTGTGCATCTTTCGTAGATACCATTGACTACTGTTTAGGGAGTTACCTAATCTATGGTCCACAGTAAGGTCTATGGAGTAGCAGGCCGATCGAAGGGTAGAATTAGGAATTCGGCCTAATTATAGGATTAGGAATTCAGTCTAATCAAAGCAGCTATAAAAATAAAGTGCATACAATCAAGGTTAACCTATCTTATTTAAGTAGCAGTTTAATCGTATTTACTTCCGGTTTATCTCTTTCCTATTTTCTTTGTTTCCCTTTTTTATACTAGAACTTTTGTAGATTCTTTTACTTTTATGATGCTTAAAGACTCTAGTAATTACTATCATTCACCAAACTTTTAGTCCGACCCACTCCTCTATTTTCCCCTTCCCCCTCCCACCTAGGCAATTAAGGGAGAGGATAGTAGACTTGCGGTTGCTTGGAGGTTTCTTGCAGATGATTTCTACCATGTATTTCTTTCATTTCAGCCTTTTGTTCTTTCTGTGTACTGTCTTGTTCTGAGGGATATTATGTACTCGGATTTTGGAGACTATGATTTTTTATTTCATAAGACATATTGGGTTTGAGACATGAATGTTGTATTTGGTATTTTATTTATTTATTTATGAAGCAATAATGAGGTTTTGTTTTAAATAAGTTATTGTTTTAAGTTTCCGCTGTTTTTACCTAATTTTGTCTTGTGAATCTTAGTATCTGTTAGCTAAAACGCATCACGCCTTTTCATGTGTCCTTTTGTGTATATTAAGAGATGTGGGGGTGTTTCAGGCATTGTTGGCATCATGCACCTCTTAGGATACATCACTTCTAGAAAATCTTTAGTGAATGGAGTCCAGCTTGCCGATGAACCCCACTCATCATTCTGTCTCTACTGACCCTGACTAATCAGCCTCTTAATCATATGGGCATTATATTCCTTGCTACTTTAGCGGACTGCATGGCGATCGTCATGAACATCCTCGATTGTTTGGCCCGAAAAAGGCTCATGGTTAGTTCAATAACATCTAGGTTCCCTTACCTTTGGAGAAACCACTCGTCCCGAACCTCTTTGACTTCTGATTGGACTCCATCCCTTTTTAGCTGGCTCTATAGCATTAGTTCGAACACCACCAATCTAGGCACTAGTAGTTCACCCATCCTCAACATCATCATTCTGTAAGTCCTCCTCACTATCAGAGAGGTGCACTGTCTCAGCAAACCGGTTGGTACGGATTAGTTTGGAATTTAGTTGGGTGGCTGCATATCCTTCAGTCCTTCTCTATGTTGCCTCAGCCTCTTCTTGCATTGAACATTATCTGGTCTTTGTTTGTTCTTTTAAAGATGAGATTTCTTCACTGGAATTAGAAGGTGATTGATCTCTTCTTCTTTTTCTTCATCAGTGAAATTCGTTCTGTCATGGAGGCAAGTAAAAGTTGCCAGTTGCTTCTACATTTTATCATAACATCCATATGAGCCTTCTACTTGTTGCAGCATTTTCGATTTCATTTCAGCCATCATCTTCTCAATCTCAACTATTGTCACAACCTCTTGCTGAGATGAAGACTTTGGCAAAGCAGCCAAAGTAGTTAGTTGATTCATTTCGCCTTCATAGGGATCCTTCATTATTCCCTTCAAACATAGCTCCCGATCCAGTGCTATTCCCTTTCCCAAGAGTCATTTCTTCTACATTTGATTTTTAAACTTCTCCAACTACAAACTGAAAGCAATAGTATAAAATCGAGTATAACGGTCTCCATGCTAGAAAAATATTTGCATGAAAAATAGACCAACAGCCTAATCTAATAAAAACGAGATCAATTCAAACAAAAAATTCAAACAAAAAAGAAACTGAAAATGAGGAAAAACAGGATTTTTAAAGTGTCCGACAAAGAACTGATGCCTACTTCCACTATCAATGTTATTTCATACCACTTTACAATTTATAGTCTACTTTTATAACAAATTTAGTCTAGAACAATATTGAGCTTCAAAAAATGGTAGAATCTCTTCATAAATCTAAAAGTAGAATCAAAAGGTCCTTTTTTCGTACCAATAGGAGGTGCAGCAATAGAAGGTGTATTTATAGTTGAAATCCTCCACAATAGTCTCCATTACACATTTGAATAGGTAAGAACTCGGATTTGAGTTTTTAAGCATGAAGAACGTGTCAAAATTGGTACCAAAAAACTTTCAGTGTTGACTAGTTTTGGTCAACCCGAGGGACTTTGCTTACTTGATCCTTCGATCATCCTTCATAGTTTATAAAGTCTTCAAGCTTTGGATCTTCATTGATAAAATTTCCCATCAAAGGTGATCAATACCAACCAGTCTTTCACATCCCAAATATTATCTTTTTCTACCAAGTAGCATTACCAGTATCTCAAAGTAGGTCCCTTCATATTTGTTGGACCTCTCAGTACAGACTGGCTTTGGTCGATATCGACTATTTTTGGCTAGTACAAACTTAGCCAAACTACTATGGTCCATCCACTCATCAATCTTAACATCTTCTGAGCTTCTTGATTCATTTCTTTATCATCTTAGATTCCAGATCCATCGAGATATCGCTAGATCCAAGGTCGGATAACATTAAGATGGTATTGTGTACCTTTACCCCTAGTGTAGCTTAGCATAGCAGATTATATGTGCTAATTTATTGGATGCATGAGCATGTGAGGTAAGATTTCTGATGTCATATAGCTCTTATTTTATGATATTTATGTACACACACACACATATATGCATATATCCATGCATATATATGTATTGAGTTTTTTTTCAAAAAAAATATATGTATCAAGTTTTTATACTATTTTAGGCATATGAATCGTTGACACCTAAATTTCATTTGATCTAATGTTATTTATGTGATGCTTTTACTTATAACTCTTAGGTGCTCTTTATGAGTAGATTGGGGGCAAGTATGGTGGTAATGCATGGAACTAAGCAAAGGATAAGCATGAGGCTTGGGTGTTTTATACTATTATATGGAGCTGCTATTTATATTCCATTATGCGGTGATGAGTTATCAATATGTATAATTATATGGGGATGGTCTTTCATTTATGCAGTCATTGTTGTATATGAGATATATTGACACATGCTTTTTTGATTTATGGACTTATGATCTTGATTTCACCCTAATTTGGTTTACTTTGGTATAAATGGTTCACATGATCATATTTTTGTCCCGAAGGTTTTATATATGTTTTCATTATTATATTTTCTATATGCATTATGAGATATATGACAAGTTATTAGGTTTTGGTTTCTTTTATGATGATTTTCCAATCGATCGAGTATCGCACAATGTAAGATGCACTTTTACGAATACTGAAGGTGAAGGAGAATCGCGCATATGATTTTCTACACATAGGATCCCTTTTACATGATAATTATCCTTTGTATTTCACGTAATTATTCATTAAACTTATTCTCTCAAAACGCTTTCGTACCCATGTCATGCTTATATACCATCCATCGATGCCTCGTACGGATCATCGTTATGCTTTGGTTGAAAAACTACATCGTGTACCACGATGGCACATCTTAGGAAAATTGTGGTAATAAAGGGAGTCCAATATTTCGGACTTCCATTGATCATTTTTTACATTATCCATAAGGTGGTGAAGGTAGTAAAATGGCAGAGTTGAAAGTGGAGAATGTGTTCAAGGAGAGGGAAGTGTACAAGGAAAATATAGTTGATGGTGGAGAAAGTTGTTGGAGTTAAATAATTAAAACCATGAGTAATCACCACATATAACATATAATATGATAGAATCTTGTCACGATAGGATGTTGCTCCCATAAAATGAAGGAACATAAAGTTCGATACTCCAGACATTACATAGATAGAGAGAAGGATAAACCCATGTCACTTTGTTATTGTTCAAAAACAAATTTAAAGGTTAATGAACTTCAATTATAAAATGTTGATGACTTGCTGCAGTGACAAAAGCTATGTAATGGGATGAATAATTTATATTAATAAGAAATAGATCATAAATTTCTAACTTCAACAGCATAATTTTAGATGGCTTTATCTTTTAAAAAAATTCTTACATTTCTAATAATAATTCTCCTCATTTCCTTCTATCTCCGTGTTGGTTGCAAATTCGTCAAGTTACTTCATTACAGTAATGTAAAATGAGAAACTTTAAAAGCTAAAACAATTAGGACTAATAAGGATTAATAATTACACGAATTTGTGTTATATTTAATGAAAGGTATACGTAATGATAAAATAGAAGGTTTACAACTTGAGGTTGATAATGCAATACACTACATAAAGGGTTATGTTACCAGTTGACATTTCATATACTTTATATGAATTAGCGAAAATAGTTAATATTCGGGGGAAGTTAGTAATTCGATAGGTAGATTCTCTGTTGGTAAATTTGCGGTTCGAGACGATGGAGACAGCGATGAAACTGTACTACGGACTTGAAGGATCTAGGAGTAGATTCTTTTAGACGATAGTTCAACCCACCACGTACAATCGGGTATCGAGCTATAGCCTTCAGGATTCAATCAAGCCCTCAAACAGTGTAATCGGATTCAAGAATTGTACGGTTCTTGATCCGACCAAGAACACCTTGTATATAATCTCTGAATTGACGCAAGTAGCAAGAAAACGAATGAAGAAAGAAGAAGTATAGATTAGCAACGTTTCTGGTCTGCAACGCCTGAGGGACGTTACAAAGACTGAGTAGAGAACTGTTTTGCAACAGTTTCTGGACGTTGCTAATTTCTGGAAGAAGAAGCTTTCGTAACAGAGAAAAGCGTTACGAAACCCGCAAGGAGAAAAAAAAGTGATTTGGAACAGCCCTGGGCGTTGCTATTTATAGGAAACGAATGGATGCTTCCATTCGTTAACAGCCGCGTCCGTAACCGTTTGAACGTTGCGCCCGTATCCATTCGTTCGAACGGATCTGACCGTTTGCTTGCATCTCCCGCCAAAATTATTCGAAATTCGAACAGTTCTGGGTCCTTAACGGGCCGAACTTGGCTTATTTACTGTTTGCAGATCCGGTCCAAAATTATATCGTATGGACCCGAACCCGAAACCCGGCACGGCATGGCACGATCGGTCGGACGGCGGCGGCGCACGCGTGTGTGGAGATGGTGCATGGTCTCCCTCCTCACAACGGAGCAAGCTTTGGGTGCCCAAAGGGCCCAACCCTTCATTTGAGAAACATCTATATAAATATAGATTTTCTTCCTCTTTCCTATGGTGTGGGACAATAGTTTCCCTCCTTCTTCTTCTTTCCTTCAAAACAAAACTAGAGGCCAAATGTTGAAAATATCCAACATTCTCCCCCTATTTTCAAGATTGGATAATTAAAACAATTTAATTTAAAAAACGGAATGACTGCATCACTTGAGTGATTGCCTACGTACCCAAGTGGGATCAAGCCTAACGTAGTTCGAGGACAAGAATTTGCATCATCGTGAAAACCAACACATACATGATAGGTATCTTTTGGATTTGAACCTTCACTTAGTGTAAAACATTCAAAACCTTATCGAGATTCTATGGTGAACGAATCTTGAACCAAGTATCCCTAATGATAAAACCGGAACAATCACACATGTTGATTTTCTTAGGTAAAGTGTTCTGTATTGCTAGCACGTTAATGGCCATGTGCTTTAATCCTGGATTCATGAGTCTACTTTAGAAAGCAGTCTTACTTTCTTAGGGAACGGCTTGATTTCCGTACTCATATAGGTATGTCTCTTAAGGTGTTTCTGCGATACACCTTTTAATTTTCTAAACTTATTAAAGATCTATTATCCATCCTTTGTTCTTGCAGAATCCAACACTAAATACTATGGGAGTTTTCGATTTAGTGTTCCATAATCGATCTCTTAACTTGTTGGTACCTCATTGAACTTTGTCTATCCATTTCAAGACATAAGTTGGGTTTTGTTAAGGACGATCAAACTTCATTCACAGACCTTAGTCCCATCTCCTTTGATTTTATAGAAACCATTGCCTTTGGAAGACTCTTAGTAAGAGGATCAGCCAAGTTTTTCTTTGTTTCTATATAGTCAACAGTTATTACTCCTCGTTTGAGTAATTGTCTTATCATCTGATGTCTTAGACTCACGTGTCTAGACTTTCCATTATATGTCTTATTAGAGACATTATATATCGTAGCCTGATTATCACAGTTAATCAATACTGCTGGAGATGGCTTCTTCCATAGTGGAATTTCTATTAATGAATTCCTAAGCCATTCTGCCTCCTTACATGCATCTGCTAATGCAATTAATTCTGATAACATAGTTGAGTCAGATATGCAAGTTTGTTTCTTGGAACCCCAAGACACTGCTGCACCCCCTAATGTAAAGATCCATCCAGTTGTAAACTTGGATTTGGATTCTACATTGTTCTAGGTTGCGTCACTATACCCTTCTATAACAGCAGGATATCCTTTATAAGATAAACCATAGTCAATGGTTCCTTTTAGATATGCTAGAACTCTGAAAATAGCTTTCCAATGTTCGTAACCTGGATTACTCGTAAATCGACATAGCACACTGATGGTATGTGCAATGTCAGGTCTGGTGCAATGCATAGCATACATAAGACTCCCAATAACCCTAGAGTACTCAAGTTGAGAAATGGTACGTCTAGTGTTCTTTAGTAATTTAATACTAGGATCTAGAGGAGTTGGGGCTGGTTTGTCATTATAATGACCATACTTCTTAAGGAACATCTCAATATAGTGAGATTGGGTTAGTAATAACTTCCCTTCTTTCCTTATGATTTTAATTCCTAGAATTACGTCAGCCTCATCTAGATCTTTCATATTAAACTTAGAGGATAGAAACCTTTTAGTTTCATTTACACATGATATATTAGAACCAAATAATAGCATGTCATCAACGTATAAACATATTATAACATCACCGGTATTATCCGATTTGCTATAAATACATTTATCAGCATCATTAACAATGAAGCCATATGACAATGCTATCTTATCAAACTTCTCATGCCATTGCATAGGAGCTTGTTTCACGCCATAAAGAGATTTTACCAATTTGCAAACTTTCTTTTCTTGGCCAGGGGTTTTAAAACCTTTTGGTTGTTCCATATATATCTCTTCCTCTAAATCTCCATTTAGAAAAGCGGTCTTTACATCCATTTGATGTACGACCAACTTATGAGTGGATGCAAGTGCTATTAAACAACGAATAGAAGAAATGCGAGCAACAGGAGCATAAGTATCGAAGTAATCTACTCCATGTCTTTGCTTATATCCCTTAGCAACTAATCTGGCTTTAAACTTATCAATGGATCCATTTGTATTCAATTTTTTCTTGAATATCCATTTACATCCTATTGGTTTAGCACCAGGAGGTAAATCAGTCAAAACCCAGGTTTGGTTAGACAATATGGAGTTCATTTCATCATTGATAGCATCTTTCCAAAAAATGGAATCTCTGGAATTCATAGCTTCAGAATAAGTGTTAGGATCATCATTGACGTTCATTACATATCTAGTTACATTAAGGACTTCGTCCTTACTACCTTCTATAAGATATGTTATGAATTCAGGACCGTAGTTCTTCTCAATTCTCGCTCTTTTACTTCTCCGTTGTTCAGTACTATGATCTGGTACTGATACATCCTTGTTGTTTTGAGCAGGAGTATACTCATCGTCATTGACATCATTAGTCGTATCAGGACTAGATGATCTCAATGGAATCTCAACAGTTTGATTTTCAAAAAATTCTACATCTACTGATTCTATAATATCTAAGGTGTCAAGCATTAAGAATCTATAAGTTATACTGGCAAGGGAATAACCTATAAAAGCACATTTAAAAGCTCTATTTCCTAACTTTGGTCGTTTGGGGTCTGGTTTTCTAACATATGCTAAACAACCCCAAACTTTTAATCTATTCAAATTAGGTTTTCTATTAAACCATAATTCATAAGGGGAAATATTATTCTTTTTAAGTGGTACTCTATTTAAAATATAACAAGCAGATAACATAGCATCTCCCCACAAATTATTAGGTAAATTAGAACTAATAAGCATGGCATTAACCATCTCTACTAAAGTTCTATTTTTTCTTTCAGCGACACCATTTTGTTGTGGTGTATAAGGGGCAGTGCATTGGTGAATTAAACCATATTGTTTACAAAACAACGTGAACTCATTTGAGAAATATTCACCACCACGATCTGAATGTAATACTTTAATTTTATCTCCTAATTGTGTTTCAACTTCGGCTTTGTAAATCTTAAATTTATTAAAGGCTTCATCTTTTGTTTTCATTAGATAAACATAAGCATATCTAGTATAATCATCAATAAATGTGATATAGTATTGGTTACCACCATAGGTGATATGACCTTTTAGGTCACCCACATCACTATATAACAAATCAAGTAAACCGGTTTTCCTTTCTACGGATTTAAAAGATTTTCGGTGCATTTTTTCTTGAACACAAATTTCACATTTAGAGATAGAATTGAAATCACAATCAGAAATTAATCCTAACTTATGCATATTTTTAAGGGAATTATAATTAACATGTCCTAACCTACTATGCCATAAGCTAACTGAATCAACAATATAAACTAAGGAATTCTTTATTAGATTCAACTTAATCATGCCGTTACAAGAGTATCCCTGTCCAATGAATTTGCCGTTCTTGGACAACACTAACTTATCAGACTCATACACCATCTTGAATCCTCCTTTGTTAAGAAGGTATCCAGATATCAAATTCTTACAAATGTCTGGTACATAAAATACATTGACTAAAGTAAGAACTTTCCCAGAGGTGAGAGGTAGTTCTATAGTGCCCTTTCCCATGACTTTACTTGGAAACTTGTTCGCTCCAGTAACTTCGTTCGCTTCTCCATTTTCTTCGTAGGTCTTGAATAGACTACGGTCTTTGAAAATATGAATGGTTGCTCCAGTATCAAGCCACTAATCATTATCTATACCACTAACAGAGTTTGCCTCTTGTATTACAGCCATAAGCGAGTCTTCGACCATATTCACATTTTGTTGTTTCTTCCGCAGACGGCAGTCTCGGGCATAATGGCCGGGCTTGTTACAGAAATAACAAGCGCCTTTCTCTTTGTTGTTCTTGGGATGACTTTTCTTCTTAAACTGTGTCTCATTCTTAGGCTTTAACTTGTCTGTTATTTCGACATTATTAACCTTCGTATGAGACTCAGTTTGCGGATTATCATCTAGTTCGCGTTTACGAGAGTCTTCTTCTATACGAAGATGATGTTGTAAACCATCTAAATCATAATCCGTTTCCGCATGTTTCAATTTTTTCTTATAATCATTCCAAGAGTGAGGAAGTCGAGAAATTATGACCCCAACAACAAAAGATAGAGGGAGATCGATACTAGCATCTTTAAGTTGATTCACCAAAAGTAAGATTTCACTTACTTGTCCCACTATGGACTTATTGGCGATCATTTTGAAATCCATAAAATTACAAATAAGAAATTTCTTATTACTTGCCTCAGATATACGGTATTTGCTCTCCAGTGCAGTCCAAAGCGCTTTAGCAGTTTCCAGGCTTCGATGTGTGTTGTACACAGAAGTTGACAATGCATTCAGGATGTGCCCTCTACATAGAAAGTCGTCTTCTTTGCGTTTGGCACGTTTCAGTTTCAGCGCAGCATCGTCCTTGTCAGTTTCTTCTGGAATCTCCTCCAATCCATCTTCCAATATATAGAACAACTTGACGGTGATCAAGAAGAACTTCATTGTCTCTTGCCAACGAGTGAAGTTATCCCCGTCAAACCGCTCCAATCGAGTCAAATGTTGATTCATCACTTGCAACGCGCTCGAACCTTCCATGGTTGAAGAATATCGTCTAAAAATTATTGGTAAATTTGTGGTTCGAGACGATGGAGATAGCGATGAAACTGTACTACGGACTTGAAGGATCTAGGAGTAGATTCTTTTAGACGATAGTTCAACCCACCACGTACAATCGGGTATCGAACTATAGCCTTCAGGATTCAATCAAGCCCTCAAACAGTGTAATCGGATTCAAGAATTGTATGTTTCTTGATCCGACCAAGAACACCTTGTACATAATCTCTGAATTGATGCAAGTAGCAAGAAACCGAATGAAGAAAGAAGAAGTATAGATTAGCAACGTTTCTGGTCTGCAACGCCTGAGGGACGTTACAAAAACTGAGTAGAGAACTGTTTTGCAACAGTTTCTGGATGTTGCTAATTTCTGGAAGAAGAAGCTTTCATAACAGAGAAAAGCGTTACGAAACCCGCAAGGAGAAAAAAAAGTGATTTGTAACAGCCCTGGGTGTTGCTATTTATAGGCAACGAATGGATGCTTCCATTCGTTAACAGCCGCGTCCGTAACCGGTTGAACGTTGCGCCCGTATCCGTTCGTTCGAACGGATCTGACCGTTTGCTTGTGTCTCCCGCCAAAACTATTCGAAATTCGAACAGTTCTAGGTCCTTAACGGGCCGAACTTGGCTTATTTACTGTTTGCAGATCCGATCCAAAATTATATCGTATGGACCCGAACCCGAAACCCGAGACCCGGCACGGCACAGTCGGTCGGTCGGACGGCGGCGGCGGCGCGCGCATGTGTGGAGACGGTGCATGGTCTCCCTCCTCACAACCGAGCAAGCTTTGGGTGCCCAAAGGGCCCAACCCTTCATTTGAGAAACATCTATATAAATATAGATTTGCTTCCTCTTTCCTATAGTGTGGGACAATAGTTTCCCTCCTTCTTCTTCTTTCCTTCAAAACAAAACTAGAGGCCAAATGTTGAAAATATCCAACATTCTCTGTAACAACTATTTGATGTCAGCAAGATCTGAACAAAATAGGAATGTAGTATAACATTTTTGTTAGGATTTTTGACAGGAGAGCAACTATGAGGACCAAGTTACATGTACGAAGTTTGATCTGAAGGAATATAAGTGGTGCAATCAAAATTGATCACTTAAATTTGATGGTTTATATTATTTCCTATTAAAATTTGTTATTAAGTTTCGAGCTCTTTGTTATTTTGTTTTGTTAAAGTACCTTATAACGGAAAATAAATGTGGGATTTTGTTCAAGACAAAGTTGTGCCCATTTTTAAACTGTAGACATCAAGTTCAAATTCTAGTCATAGGGTAACATTGCAATTTTAGGATGCATTATCCACCCAACCACACTTTATAATCGCTCTGCACAACACCACCCCCTTCTTTGATCGCTCTCTCTGGTAGCCACCATCACTATCTAGTCGTTGTAGTGAAAAATTTGGGGAAGAATTTATCACTAATATGTGAAAGCGATCAACTAGAATATGGTTTTATCTATTTGAATAAAAATGCAAATTCAAAATCAATTATGTTGCCACACAAGATCAAACAATAGAAAGAAAAGGGACACAGAAGATTTAACGTGGTTCGGATTTGTATCCTACGTCCATGGAGACCTAACTACTCTTTTATTTCAATCAGCAGTTACAATAGATTACACGCCAAATCAATGATTAGATGGTTACAAGATGTGGAAACTCTCTCTAATCAATCGTTCAATTAAAGAATTATAATTTAGAGATGAGTTAGGCTTTCTATTAATTACAATGACTGGAAACCTAATAATCCTTGATCAAGAAGAAGAGTGGAAGGCTAACATAGATGTTTATAATTACTCTAGATCATCAGATCAAATCAAAAGAATCTGCACCATCAATGGAGAAGAACCATGCACCGAACTGACGAAAATGCCCTAAGAAATTTAAGTTAGAAAATAGATTGAAAAATGTTGTTACGGTAACTCAGACGTCTATCCTAGGTTGGTCAGATGTCTTGGTAAAACTTCAAACTTTGGAGATACAAACTACAGCGACTTAGATGCCTAAGTCCCCAAGTGAGATGTCTGATTACCTGTACGCTCCCCGATTGGAAATCTATAGGCATTTAGACGTCTGAGTTGGATAGTCAGACGTTTGAGTGCCTGACACTTGCACTTAACGACTTCTCTTCTCCATATTTTTTGATCACCTCCCCCAATCGGCTTCCCATCTCTTCTAATACGAATCTCTTCACAATATCTTCAACCTGTAATACTCATAGGCATATATTTGAATCATATAACAACAACATTTCACCTTGATTCAAAATATGTCGGTCTCTTTAGTAATCAACAAAATAGTCACAGGGTTTATTAGGTCTACACCCCTAGTGCTCAAGCAACTAAAATCAAACCGATCAAGTTTGAGAAATGCTCAAAATTATCCTTGGAAAGTGACTTAGTTATCATATCTGAAGGATTATCCATAGTACTCACCTTCACCAATTTGATCTTGCTTCATTCTTCTTCAAGCATAAGGAAGAAGCCTATGATATCAATATGCGTTCGTTCAAGAACTATATGCTTGATTATTTACAAGATAAATCAAACTCTGACTGTTTGAAAATAGCTATATTGTCTGCTGCACCATAAAAAGATCATCCAGTATCTAAAGTAAATATAAACCCTCTTTATTCGTTTCCATAATAGATATTAACTCGGCTTCGATAGTCGACAATGCTACTATAGATTGTAGCTTTGATCTCCTTGGAATCGATCCTATGTCAAGTGTAAAAACACAGCCTAACACTGACTTTCATCCGTCTCTGTCCCAACATAATCTAAATCACAGTAACCTATAAGAGAGATGTTTCCATCTACTCCACCATACAACAAGCCAACTGATGAAATTCTATGAAGATATTTGAATATCCACTTCCCTGCTTATTAATGCTCTTTGTCTGGGTTAGACATATATCGACTCACAACATGCACTACATGACCCAAATCTGGTCTCGTGCACACCATCACATACATGTGACTACCCATAGCACCAGAATATGGTATATTTGCCATATACATTTTCTCTTCATCTGATAAAGGAGATAATTCTTTCGGCAACTTAAAACGAGAGCCTAATGGAGTGCTGACTGGTTTAGCTTTCTTCATACTGAATCGAGCGAGGACCTTTAGTGAGTTTCAACTCTCTCTGCTTCATATCTCTTACTATCTCCATACCCAAAATTCTGTGTTTTTCCCAAATCTTTTATATCAAACTCTTTGTTGAGCTCTGCTTTCAACTCTATAATTCTGACTAAACTCTGAGGTGTAATCAACGTGTCATCATAATATAACAAAAGATATATCATATCTCCATCACACCTCCTAAAATAAACATACTGGTTTTTGAAGCTTCTAGAGTAACCCTGTAAAAGCATAGACTTGTCAAATCTCTTATATCATAGTCTAGGAGACCGCTTTAGTCTATATAGAGATTTGTTAGATTTACAAACATAATCTAGCCTACTACTGTCAATGATCCCTTCTAGCTGCCACAAATAAATTTTCTCATCTAGATTACCATGAAAGAATGTAATTTTGACATCTATTTGCTCCAGTTCCATACCACAATAAGCAATTAACGCTAACAAAATGCGAATGGATGTATGTTTGACAACTAGAGCAAAGATATCATGATACTCTACCCATTTCTTCTGAACATACCCCTTTGTTACTAACCTTGCTTTGTATCTGAAATCATCATTGTTGCTATCTTTCGCTCTATAGAACCGCTTACATCCAATTTCCCTCTTGTCAGTGGGAAGAGGCACCAAATCCCAAGTATGATTTTTCTGCAAAGATTCAATCTCCTTTTCCATAACAACTAAACAACTAGAACTATCAATTGATGCAATAACGCCTCTATAATCTCTAGGCTTATCATGAAAAACATTTGATGCATATGTTGCCATGTTATCGAAGACAATGTCTTTGATGGTCAATCCAAAAAAATCCTCAAGCCACTTAGGCTTCTTCCTCTGTCTAACAGGTCTAGTTTCTGAATGAGCTACACCTTGAGTCTGATCCTCTATACCGACATCTATATTATCCTCATCAACTACAGTGCCGTCAAAAACACCATCTGTACCTCTATAGAAAGAATCTGAATATGACTTGCCATATGTTTGGTATTCTGAATATGTCCTCATACTGTCATCGAATAAGGAAGTTTCACCTACAACATAGCATTCTCAAGAAAAGTCACATGCACGTTGATAATAATTTTCTTGCTGATAGGATGCCACATCCTATCTCCCTTCACTCCTCTACTATGACCTAAAAAGATACACTTGCGAGCTCTAGGTTCCAGCTTGCATCTGCTCTCATGTACATAAGCTAGGCATCCAAACACTCTAAGAAATGAATAGCTAGCAGACTCCCATTTTCATACTTCTTCAAGGATATTCATGTCTATAACAATGGAAAGTGTGTGATAGATGAGAAAAACCACCATAAATAAAACTTCAGCCCCAAATCCCATCTTTAACTTAACAGTCAATCTGGGGCGACGATTTCTCTTCAACAATGTCCAATTCATCCTTTCAGCAACCCCATTAGACTGAGGGTCGCTAAGTGTGGTGTAATGCCTCTTAATGCCTTCGAACTCAGAAAAATCAATGAATTCCTATGATATAAATTCATCGCCATTATTAGAATGGAGAACTTACAACTTCTTCCTTACCCCTACTTAACCATAGATTTTCACTTTCAAAACTTGAAAAAAGGTTTCACTCTTAGACTATAGAAAGTATACTCAAACTTTACGAGATAAATCATCTATAAATGAAATGAAATACAAAGCTCCATCCAAAAATAGGCAAGGAAGGGCCCCCAAACATCTGTATGAACATACTCTAAAACAACCTTCACCTTATGCTCTCTTGTACCAAAAGAAATCTTTGTCCGCTTACCAAGAACAAACTCCTCACAAAACCAAGCTTTAAATGATGAACAGCGTCAGTCAAATCTCGCCTTCTCAACTCATCCAAACTACGCTCACCAATATATCCCATCCATAATGGCACAATCAGGAAGAACCTGAGTCAGTCGAAGTAATAGAAGCTGATTCATCAACAACAGTGGTGCCCTTCAATAAATAAAAATTTCTTTCCTTAACGCCTTTCATAACAGTCACGAACCCTTCGATATCTTCATTTTCTCTCCCTCAACTCCAATCTTAAACCCAAGCCCACTTAAAGCCCCAATAGAAATCATCATCAAACATTCTGACCTTCACACTACCAACACCAACCGTACGATAAGAATCATCATTGCCCATTAAAACCTCTCCTCCATTAGTCTCACAGTATGTAGCGAAATAGTTCCTATCAGGAGTCATATGGTAGGATGCGCCAGAATCAACAAACCATAAGTTGTTCTCCCCAAAAGAGTCAGAAGCTGTAAACACATTGATGTACTCTCTGTATTTTATGTCACTACAGTAGATACTAAAGTTTTCTTTAGGTCTTTTCTTTGTCCTACGAGCTTGGGACATTGAGCTACAAAATGCCCTGATTTCTTACAATAATTTCAATTCAATCGATTAAGCCTCTTAGATTGAGACCTTGACTTATTTCGACCTCCGCCATTCTTTGACTTACCTTGGCTACTACCTCTCTTGGAAGATAAGTCCTCTGAGTCACTGTCTATATCAGTTCTCACCAATCTATCTATCAATACCTCATTATGAAGACCGATCTTAACATCTGATAGACTAATCTTACTAGGACTATATATCAGCGAGTTAACAAAATCAGTATAATCCTTATGCAAAGAACACAAGACGATCATTGCTTGAGCTTCATCTTTAATCTCAACATCCGTTCCTTAAGGTTCATAATCAAGGCACTAAGAGCATCAACGTGCTCCATAAAATCAGCTCCAGGCTTCGTAATAAACGAATAGAGCTATTGTTGAAGAATAATCCGATTTGCGAAAGACTTGTCTTGATATGCATTAGATAATGTATCCCATAATTCCTCCGTTGTCTTCTTTTGAGAGAACTCTCTAAGAACTTCATCTGAATGACCCCACTGGAATGTTGTAAAGCTTCATCTTCCATATTTTCAAAAACACCTGTCTCAATGTTCTTTAATTTTTCAAACATAGAATCAATCTTAAAGTCTTCTCCTTCTTCAACACTGCCTATCTTCATCTATCAAGTTCCAAAATCTTGTTAGAACATCAAATTTTAATGTTTTGATTGGGACAACTATGTAAGTAAAAATTATATGAACTAACTAAGACTATGGGAGAAGATACTCACAGACATGTGAAGACCAGAACCAGATTACAGAATGTTGCTACAATATTAATGTTAGGCATGGAGTCTGAGTGTAGAAGTAGATAGTTGTTAAAATCTTTTTGGAGTGGTATATACATCCACTTAAAATAAAATATTGGCAAATTAAAGAAAGTACATGAAAACACAAATTCAGCCAGCTGAATGACCCTTGTCAGCTAACTAAATGATGTGCATGTTCAAAAATTAGTAAGCATATTAAGCCGGCTGACTTACAACCGTCAAATGACCGAATTATACTTTTTTTCACTAATTTCTTGTTGTTTTAATTTTCAACCAATTCAACTGGATGAAAGGTATAGTTTAGATGGCTGAGCCATTAATGGCTAAATTTTCAAGAGAAACTTCATTTCAATGAACCGAAACAACTCTTGATTCAAGAGTTGCTTCCGTATCTTTTCATGGCTACCTTTCATGAATGAAGACAACTCCTAATCTCTATAAATAGCCATGAATTCCATTATTGATAATAGATTCTCATTCTTATTTCTAATCTATATTGCTATTTGAACTCCAAACATTCAATACTTATAAACTTCAATCTGATCCCTTGTTCATTTACGAATACTTCATTGTTGATCTAATAAACTTCCTGGCTTCACGAGTTACATGATATACCATAAAGAAGAAGATTATAGAAAGGGTGTATAATAAAGCCTTATCTGTACTATTAAAAGAGCACATTCAATCAGATAATTTTCTATATTATTGAAGTTCTGTTCGGTTGCTTGGGCGGTTAAAGTCCTATTATGTTGCTTAGGCAGTTGAAGTCTTGTTCGGTTGCTCAAGCAGTGTAATATCAGTTCCTTCGAGTTAAGTGAGGATTGATAGTTAATTCCAGAAGGAGTCTGGGACTGGATGTAGAGCAGGAAGTTCAAATCAATATAAAAATCTCCGGTGTCATTTACTTTATAACTTTACTTTTACATTTACATTCCACATAAGTAAATAATTTATTTAATATTCCATATTGCACCATCCTTAGTCACTTTCAATTGGTATTAGAGCACGGTCGTCATATAACCATAACACAGTTATTTGGTATCCAATTAATATGGGAAATAACACTAGCACAAGTTTTATTGAAGGTCAATCCACTGCACGACCATCACTGTTTAATGGTATGAATTGCAATTATTGGTCAACTTGCATGAGAATTTATATGCAGGCAAACAGATATGACACTTGATCAAGGTCATGGTATAAACATAACACGGTTATTTGATATTCAGTTAATATGGAAAATAACACTAGCACAAATTTTATTGAAGGCCAGCCTACTGCACAGCCGCCACTATTTAACAGTTTGAATTACAATTATTGGTCAACTTACATGAGAATTTATAAGCAGGCAAACGGATATGACACTTAGAATATAACTCAGGAAGAATATATTATACCAACCACACTACATGCACAATGGTCAAACGCACAAAAATTGGATGCTACCTCAAATGCAAAAGACATGAATATGCTATTTTATGCTTTAGATAAAAATGAATTTAATAGAGTTAGCATGTGTACAACAGCTTATGAAATTTGGCGAACTCTTAAAGTTACACATGAAGCTATTAACAAATTTAAGCAAAGCAAAATTTCTATGCTTAAGAACCAGTTCTAGAATTTTAGAATGAAGCAAGATGAAACTATAACTGAAATGTATTCTAGGTTTCAAGATATATATCATTCACTTTTGGCATTATGAGAAAAATACACAGATTTTGATATCATTTCAAAAATTCTCAACTTGTTAATGGATGAATGGAACACAAAATTTTGGCAATTGAAAGAGCTAATGACATTTCAACCACAAAAGTAGAAGAGTTAATAGGAAATCTAATGTCATATAAAGTAAATTTGCAGGCAAAAAGGGATCAAGCATAAGACAGAAAGACCATAGCATTCCATGCTTAACAAGAAGATTCAGAAGAAGATGAAGATGGCATGGCTCTTATTTCTAAGAACTTTAAATTTTTTAAAATTTTGTAAGAACAAGAAATTCGAAAACAACAAGAGAGACAACAATAACAAACCATGAGCTTCAAATCTCGAATGCTATGAATGCCACAAAAAGGGTCATATAAAGAAGGATTGTCCTAATCGTAAGAAGGACAGTTACAAAACTAAAAGGGACAAATATAAGAAGAAGCAAGCATTCTATATTACATGGGATGATTTAGAATCATCTTCCTTATCAGACAGTGACTCCAAACAAGCCAATGTGTGCTTTATAGCTTCATTTGATAATGTAAGTTATCTAACCTTTGATGATTTAGTTGATATAAACTTGGAGTTATTGGATAAACTAAAAGATATTAAAAGAAAATATAAAGATTCTTTAGAAAAACTAAATAGGAGTGAAATAGAAATTGATATGCTCGGAGACGAAAAGAAAATCTTAGAAGAAGAACTTGTCAAAACACAAGAATCTTTGTCTAATGTATCTTCTCGACTAACTATGTTATCAAATGAGGTTGAAGGTCAAAAAGAAAAGAATATGACATTAGCTATATAAAATTACAATTTAAAATCCAATGTCAAAATTCTTGAATTAGACAATACTAGTCTTAAAACAAAATCAGAAAACATTGTCAATAATATTTCTAATTTTAAAAAAAAATTGTCTAGAATTATTGAAGATTCACAAGCTACTTCAAAATAAAATGGAATTAGGATATAATAAGACGACAAAAAGTCCTAAAATAATAGTTCTTTATATACAAACTTTAAAAAGAAAGATAATACTTTTATGAAACCTATTTTAAAAGAATTTAATCATTCAAAATCTATTAAGATTTGGGTTCCAACGACAAATAATTATTTAATTAGAAATAAGTATATTAAGACTTTTATAGATATAGTTCATAAAAATGAAAATTTTACTTATAAGGTGAATTGTAAATCCACTTTGGTTTAGTTTCCTAAGACCTAACTCTTAGGACCCTAATAAAAAGTGGGTGCCAACGTCATCTCTAAATTTTTTTGCAGGTACCAACTAAGAATAGGGGAAAATGGATACTTGATAGTGGTTGCTCAAAACACATGACAAGAAACAAAGGTAATTTGACTAACATTATCTACTCAGATGAAGGATCTGTCACATTTTGCGATAATTCTAAAGGTTATGTCATCGGCAAAGATGATGTGAGCAATGAGAGTATGTCTAACTTACCTCTTATTACAAAGGTTTTGCTAGTTGAAAATTTAAAACATAATTTGTTTAGTACAAGCCAACTATGCGGTAAATGTTTTAATATACCTTTTTGAAAAATAAATGTAATATATTTGATCAAAACAAGAATCTTATTTTTGAAGGAACTAGAGAACGTAATATACATTTCAAAATGAAAGTTAATCATAAAACAAATGTGTGTCTAATAGTCAAAGAAAATGATACTTGGTTATGCCATAAAATATTTTGTCATATAAACTTTAAAGCAATAACAAATTATCTAAAAACAATTTATAAAAAGTTTTACCAAAAATGAATTTTATGGTAAATAGCATTTGTGATGCATGTCAATTAGGGAAATTAACAAAATCTTCTTGTAAAGCTAAGAAAGTAATTTCTACGTTACAACCATTAGAATTGTTACAGTTAGATCTTTTTGGACCAACTCAGGTTCAATTTATAAACCATAATAAATATGTTTTTATAATTATGGATGATTTTTTCAAGATATACTTGGACAATTTTTATGAAAAATAAAAGTGATACTTTTGAAAATTTTAAAAACTTTGCTAAGAGAATTTAAAATATTAAAAAAATAAAAATTAAGAATATTAGAAGCGATCATGGTGGTGAATTTGATAATGATATTTTTGAAAAGTATTGTAATAAGAAAGAAATTTTTCACAAATTTTCATTTCCTAGAACTACACAACAAAATGGCGTTGTGGGAAGGAAAAATAGAACACATCAAGAATGTGCTAAAACCTTATTAAATGGAAGTACTCTACCTAATCACTTTTGGGCAGAAGCTGTGGCAACTGCTTGTTATGTTTTAAACCGAGTCTCCATTAGACCATTAACAAAATATACTCCATATGAAATTTTTAAAGAAAGAAAACCTAACATATCATATTATAAAATTTTAGGTTCAAAACGTTTTTTATTAAATTCAAAAGACCAACTTGATAAATTCGATCAAAAATCCGATGAAGGAATATTCATTGGATACTCGGAACGAAGCAAGACATGAATAATTTATAATAAAAGAACTAAAATAATCGAGGAAACACTTCATGTGTCATTCGATGAAAATTTCAAACTTAATAACAAAAATGAAGATGAAGATATAGTTTCCAAATCAAATATTATAGAAGATGATATTGAAAATATTGAAAATAATTGTAACGACCCAGAATTTCAGTCATTTGAAATTCGTATATTTAATTAATTTTAAATATTTAAAAGTTAAGTTTATAAGATGAATAAATAATATTTGGAATATAGTGATTTAATTGGATAATTAAATTGTTAATTTAATATTTGAAATTGTGTAAATAATTGGAAATTAGATTTAAAATGAATAAAAATGATTTATAAAGTGAATTAAATTCTATTTGGATTAGAATGATGTCACGGAACTTTTAATATCGAATTAAAAGTTAATTTTTAAAAATTGAATATTTTAATATTTAGTTGACGAGTAAAAATAGCCATTTTTCAAATAGTCTCGGATTTTGATGAAACTAGTTTCATTGGATCCGTAATGTTATATTATTGTAGGATTTCAAATTTCGTGTCAATCGGATTTACGGTTTGTTCGGGGCAAGCTAAAACGCGTAGAAAACTGTTTAAGTGAATTTTTAAATTTAAATTAGTCGATTTGAAAACTTATCTTCCAAATACGATCGAATTGGATCCCGATATATATTCTATTGCGTTCAGAATATGGATAACACATTATAAACTCCAGGCAGCACGCTTCGTTTCGAGTTCGGAAAAAATTTCGGGTGAATAGTATCGCGTAATTTTCTATATAAGGCCATAATTTTCATTATTTTTCACAAACCCTAAACCAATTAGGGCTAGCCGCCACCTAAAATTCCAATTGCCAGAAATGCATCCTCTTCCTCCTTGTTTTTCTTCAAATCCATACATTATTTCGAGAAATCTCCAACTACAAAGTTGAAGAGGGCGGCGAGATCTTCGTAGCCAACGGTGGTGATCGAATTTGTTGTGACGTGGAGAGAGCTAGAGCCTCGCGTCGTGACCGTGTTCATGGAGTTGGATCTTGTGCGGGGGGTGGCTGAGCTTCACTAGATGGTGGGTGAAGGTGGAGTCAAGTGCGGGCTTCGAGATGATGGTGGTTGATCGACGTATAGATGAACGATGGTGTCGCGATAATTGAGGAAGAATCGGTGGCTGGTTGGGTTTATTCGCATGAAGGAACATAAGGGGGGAAGAAGAAGGTAGTGGCCCTGATGTTGGAGCAGCAAATCGAATGGTCCAGAAAAATAGGGTTTGTAAATTAATAAAAAAATTGTGAAATTAATTATATTTAAATTCGTTCAAACTTTAAAACGCTACAACATTTTCATGCGAGGTCCATTTCACACGAAACGAATTGCATTGGAACCATATTGACGAGCACTACATTATGAAGCTGGATTGAGATTTATTTGAGCTAGTGAAGTTTTTGGTTGAAATTAAATTCTTGTTTAATTTTAATCAGAATAAATCACTAACGCGACGACTACAATCAATGTGAGCACAACTCACTCTTTCTTACTCACTGATATTTTTATATAAGTGAGAAATAATTTATTATATGATGATTGATAGTTGTTTGGATGATATACGATATATTGATTGGTATTTGGATATATACATGCCTCGTGGAGCAGATGACCCTATACGTTCCCGTGTATGAGCGGATGACCCTTTATACGTGTGTCTGCCTTGAAGCAGACATTGTACACATATTCTAATATGTATATTTGTTGCAGGTGACAGGTTGGAGGGATCCAACTGGATTCCTCACCATTATTGATTTATTTACAAATATTGTTATATATTCTGTTATCATATGATATATGATGTTTTGGATGCCGTGATTGATGTATTTAGTGCTGTTGCAGCATTGGGCCTATTTTTGAAATTTTAAAAATGTTGAAGTGATGGTTTCCAAATTTAAAAGGATTTTAAAGTGAATTTTGAAATAAACGTTTTATTGACTTTTTAATCGTAAAGGAATTGAATTTATTTTGAATATTATTTGTATACTAGACACTAGTATAATATAAGATAAATTTGATATGAAATGATTTAGTTATCGTAAGGTAAAAACATATCCGTGTTTATGTGTGGACTTGTCTTATGAGATACTTTTGTTTTGATAAAGGAAAAGTTTTGGTAATTTAAGAAATTCAGTTGAGTGTGTTTCTCACGCTGGTTTACCAGACTGATCCGGGCGTTCTTCCCTTTCAATGCTCGGGTCAGACCGAGTATATTTACAGGTTCAGATTTGGTGCTTTTGGAGCTTCAGCAGGAGAGCTGGAGATCTTCATTTCGTATAGCGTATCTGTTTTCATTATTGATTATCCGCTGTGCTTAGTTGTTTAAATTATCGGCATTTGTGAGGACATATTATTATAACTTTTCAGGCTGATAACTATTGATTGATTGTTGAACTCTGATTGATGTGTGTATATATACAGTTTCTATTTTGTAAAGATCATTGACATGATATTATATATTTTCCGCTGCGATGTGAGATTCTGTATTATTCTGTTTGGTTCTATCTTCTCTCTTTCTTCTCTTCTCTTCTTCTCTCTTCTTTTCTTTCTCTTGACTTTCTGTCAGTCTGTGCTTTTTGGGTCGGACATGTGTGGTTTATTGTCGATTCAAAGGGTACGGATTTTCGGGTCGTCACAATAATAATGAAATTGAAAACAATAATTTACCTAGTGAAAATGAGATTCGATCTCCACTGAAACTACTAGGAAACCACCCAATTGAAATGTTATTAGGAAAATAAATTCTAATGTAAGAACACGAAATCAATTAAACCAAATGGGTCATGTAGCTTTCCTATCAAACATTAAACCTAAAAATGCTAAAGAAGCTTCAACTAATGAGATTACTGAATTAAATGGCGATGTTGGCCCTAAGCAAGCTCTTGTAACACACTCTCGAAATCAAAGCAAATTATATCATTACTTGGCTAGAGTACAGAAAAATGTTACGAAGACGAACAAAAGGCTTAATTCAATCAAAGACTTTTTGAATAAAATTTGGGACAAAGTGTCATGTTCATCTTCCACTTCAACGGCATTCGTTGAGAATCCGGAGCCATTCACACAGCGTCCAATGAAGACGATGATGATGAAGAAGAAGAGAGGGAGGAATAATTTGGTAAGTTCTTTTTTTTATATATAACTCTTTTCATCATGAACTATTTTATTTGGAAAACAATTATGTATTATATTTTGCTTGTGGGATTATCTTGTGACATTTAAGTTTCTAAAATTATGTTTTGATGTGACAAGTTCAAATGCTTATTTGTGCTATTTGATAATGTTTTATCTAAGTTTGTTTTTATGTTCTTGTTTTAATTATGTGTGATGTCTCAAATGAAAATTTGTCGTTGTGTATGTAAGTTACTTACAAGTAATATGTGATATGTGATGTACATGTTGTGCAATTCATGTAATGCTCGATTAAATATGTTTGATTATATGTAAAGTTTGTCATTGTGACTGTAAGCTGCTAAGACTTATGCTTATTTTTGTTTTCATTTTCATATGCGTTGGGAATTATGTCAGCCTATGTTTCAAACATGTAACTTTCTACTTTTAAACATGTTTCAACGATTGTTATTTTTTAACAATTTTTCAAAGTTGTCCGTTTTTTGTTTTTAACAATTGACCAATTTGTTTTCCTTTTTTAATCATACTAATATTGCATATATTTTCAATATTTTTTCTATCTATTAAGTTTTCCATTTTTTCGATAATAAAGGGGGAGAAAAAGGTACGTCATAATGATGGGAGGAGTATTAAGACCGGGGGGAGAGGGGGGAGGTGGGGGTATAAATATATTTTTTCATATATAACTTACATAGTTATCATCATCAAAAAAGGTGGAGAATGTTAGAACCTCGAATTTTAATGTTTTTATTATGATAACTATATAATTAAATATTATACGAACTAACCAAGATTATAGGATAAGATACTCAAAGACATATGAAGACCAAATTCAGATTCTTGAATGTTGCAACAATATTTATATTAGGCATAGAGTCTGAGCCTAGAAGTAGATAGTTGTTTAAATCTCTTCGAAGTGGTATATACATGCACTTAAAATAAAATATTGGAAAATTAAATAAAGTACATGAAAACACAACATTAATCCGGTTGAATGACCCTTGTCAGCTGATTGAATGTCGTGCATGTTCAAAAATTAATAAGAAAATTCAGCCTGCTGACTTAGAACATTCAAACGGCTGAATTATACCTTCTACACTAATTCCTTTCCGTTTTCGTTTTCAATCAATTCAATTGGCTGAAACGTTTAGTTTAGTTGGTTGAATTTTCATAACGTCTACTTTTCAAGATACACTTCATTTTAATGAACAGAAACAACTCTTGATTCAAGAGTTGCTTCCATATCTTTTCATGGCTACCTTTCATGAACGAATACAACTCTTAATCTCTATAAATAGCCATGAATCCCATTGTTTTGATAATCAATTCTCATTCTTATTTCTAATCTATCTTGCTATTTTAACTCTAAGCATTCAATACTTATGAACTTCATTCTGATCACTTATTCATTCAAGAATACTTCATTATTGATCTAACAAACTTCGTGTCTTCACGAATTACACGATATACAACAAAGGAGAAGAATATAGGAAGGGTTTATTCTAAAGACTTATCTATGCTATTAAAAGAGAACATTTAGTTAGATAATTTTCTTTGTTATTGAAGTTTTGTTCGGTTTCTCAGACGGTTTAAAGTCCTATTTTGTTGCTTAGGCGGTAGAAGTCATATTCGATTGCTCAGACGGTGTAATACACGTTCCTTCGGGTAAGCGAGGGTTGATAGTTAGAGTCCAGAAGGAGTTTGAGATTGGACGTAGAACGAGAAGTTTGAACTAGTATAAAAATCTCTAGTATCATTTACTTTATCACTTTACTTTTACATTTACATTCTACATAAGTAGATAGTTTATTTAATATTTCATATTGTACGATTCTTAGTCACTTTCAAATTTCTCTTTCCATTAAAACGTGTAATAGTATATTTACTAATGGATCTACTAATAGATTTTCCGATGGTCGCCATTAATATCCAAACAGAAAAAACACTTACTCTGATTCTAAACATGTTGTGAAAGATGTTGGGAATGATTTATCACTAGTATGTGAAAGCGATTAACCAGAATCTATTTTTGTCTATTTGAATAACAATGCAAATTCAAGATCAAATATGCTATCACACAAGTTCAAGCGACAGAAAGAAAAGAGATATAGAAGATTTAACGTGGTTTGAATTTGTATCCTATGTTCACGGAGACCTGACAACCCTTTTGTTTCAATCAACAGTTACAAGAGGTTACTTTAAAAATGTTTCGTCCTGTTACTCTTTCAATTTTCAAACTCCCGCTCCTCTCCGACTTCCTAATTGGATTTGAATTGTTGTTCCCCTTTTGTACAAATGGCAATGCTTCTATATTCAGAATACTTCTACCATTTCTCCTATTCGAAGGCATAAGGTTTCACCATTGGAAAGCATATGATTGTACATGAACAATAATCATATCTGAGAATAAAGTATATACATTAATGTTCTCTCTAACAACCAAATCACAAATTCTTCGATATGATTTTTTTATCTTAATTTAGAATATTCAATACTAATATGTAATACTTTACGACTAAAGACGTTGACCAATGACGATAGTATCAGAGCTAAGTCTTGGTCTACCGAAAAACCAGGCTCAACAAGTTTGGCTCTAAAGAATGTCGGACATATATTCCCCAACAGCCTCACTCTGGTAGTGCTGTGGCATATAGCTGCGCTTCCACATACCACTTTCATATCTTTTCAAGCTATTTTCATTTGCACATCACTATGCTTTTGTTCCCTAAGCATACAACTGCATGTATTGTATTAAACCTTACTTGTATATTATATAAAAAGTCAATATACAAAAATATATAAAAAGGTAGCCTCTCAAACTGTTAAATTACTAATATAATTATAGCATTGGCCGCATGACCTTGGAAAATGCAATAATAATATACTCCAACCGTGGAATACTTTGGAAGCCATAAGGTTTATATATAAGCTACCATAAGGTTTATGTGTTGGGTAAGAGAATAATCTGTGTTGTTTATATATAACCGAACCTGTTGTTAAAAGTTTAAATAAAAAATTGTTATGTACGTGTTTTTTTTAAAGTTAATATTATCAAAACCGACTTTGGAAAATGGAGAACCCAAAGAAGAGGGGAAAAGTTTTGGTGCATTTTCATAGTCAGCAAAGACCAACACAATTTTGAGAATTTTCAACCAACAAGTAACCAAAGCAAACATCCATAGACCAAGGTTCAAGATTCCGCCCAGAACGACAAAAATCTACCCATCTCAGTCCAGTTCCCACGTCGATCGAAATGAAATCTGTATAAAAACTCGGTTTCAGCAAGAGCATGTGGAAATCGCGAAGAAATTGAGGCAAAAGAAGGAATTTGTTACCTATTTCGAATATGAACAATGATTTATAGGGCATTTTGATTTGTCTGCAGTCATTTTAAATTTTAGGGCGCGGTGGAAATAAAGAAGAGGGAAAAAAGTAAGAAACACGTGATTTATCCTGTGTAGTTGTAGCCTACTTTTCCTTTTGTTTGGGCTGGGATTTGGTTGGGTTTAGACTGGATTTAATATATGACTTTGTTTTTCTTTTTATTTATATGCAATTTAAATTGATTATAAGATAATTTGCAAAATACATATATGACATAATAAAAAGTTTTTGTTATTAAAATTGATTGACATATTTTAGTATTTTTTTGTTTTATATTGGAAAAACAGTCGGAATCCGTAAACCAGAATTAAAAGGGAATTTTTTCCATAACGGAACCGAAATTTCAATAATTTCAAATGACCGAAATGGAATTTAAAACCGGAATCTTTTTGCCATAGACCCGTTGGGTGATGAACCGAAGCAATTTGGCACTGGTCAACCCTTAATACCCCTCTCCCTTATCATATCGGAAACCAACTGAATATTTGACAGTAACTTCACCTGCCCTTTCTTCATATAAGCTGTATTACATTGGAAACAATGGATCTTAGATAAAACGAAGAGATAAAAGTACTTGTACATATCTTTGGCTTTATTATCACCACTTTATGTTACCTTCATCAAAAATATGTTGATTTAACTAAAATTTCTTATGATTATATTTTCAATGTACAATACTTTTTAAATATAAACTAATATACCAATGTTAAGTGTGTAACACGCAACACACCCAAGCTACCCTAATAACTTACAGAGGGTTTTCTCTTAAGTAAGGTAATTTAGAGGACTTATCTGAGAGAACTTCTAGCATGAAAGATGGCTATAGAGGGTAGACAAAGCTCCACAATTATCCAATGTAAAAAAGAAACTAACAACGTCTTGCACAAAGTAGCTATAAAGCAGTTGCAAAATATCTTATGTAGTTACTAAAGCACTATTGCAAATAAACTTGATTTTGTAAGTCTAGATTTTTCCATATAGGAAATATCCAGAATCTAGAATATATAAAATAATATATTTGAAATCGTATGATAGAATATTTAGGAGATATCTATGGAGAACCATCAGATTAAGTGAATTTTCACCGTTTATTTGTGATGTGAACTCTTATAAATAAAGATGGATTCACTCAACTCATCTTTGATGTAAGAAAAGAAAAGAAAAGAGAAATGGAAGAAAAATATGAACTTTTGTAATAAAGTTTAGTAATAAAGTTTTTCTCCTTATATGAAAAAAATCATTTTTTTCCTTCTCCAACCTCTTATCTATCTTCTTCTAAATCAAATCTATTTTCTATTGAAGAAAACTTCCAACAAAGTGGTTTCAGAGCTTGAAAATCCTTCTTAATAGGTGACGAATAGCAGCGTTCCCTTACAAGTCTCGATGCACACCAAGACCAATTATGACAATTGGAGTTTAAGGACGATGGCTCTCCTTGGAGCACATGACGTACAGAAGATAATTGAGAAATGCTATACAAAACAAGAGAATGAAGATAGTCAATATCAAAATTAAAGGAATAGTTTGACATACTTAAGGATGAAAGACATGAAGGCTCTCTGTCTAATCCATCGAGCAATGACGATACTTTTGAGAAGGTTTCAGGATCAAATTAGCCAAAGAAGCATGGGAAAAGCTTTGAATATCTTACATATGAGCATCAAGACAAAAAGGTACGTCTTCAAACTTTAAGAAGAGAGTTTGAAACTTTGCACATATGAAAGAAGGTGAACTTATCTCTGATTACTTCTCAAGAATTTTAACGGTTACTAATAACCTAAAAAGAAATGGTGAGAAGTTAAATGATGTAAGAATTATGGAGAAGATTCTTAAATCATTAGATCCAAAGTTCGAACATATTGTCGTCATCATCGAAGAGACCAAAATCTTGGAGGCCATGGCAATAGAAAAACTTCTTGGTTCATTGCAAGCTTATGAAGAAAAGAAAAGGAAGAAGGAAGAGATTATGAAGCAAGTGCTCAAGACACGAATTGATTCAAAAAAGTAAGAAAGCAATCGAAGCCAACAAAGACGAGGTTGTGGTCAAGAATGAGGATGAAGTCGTGGATATGGACACGTACAAGGTTAAAGACCTAATAACGACAACAACAATGACAACGACAACCAAAGAGGAGAAAGATCAATAAGAGTAGTGGAAGAGAAAATTCAAAGTCAATACATGACAAGTCACGTGTCAAATGCCACAATTGTGAAAATATTGGATATTATGTTTCTGAATGTAGAACTCCAAACAATAATAAAATTAGAGAAGGCCAATTATATTGAAGAAAAAAGTCAAGAAGATGGTACTTTACTACTTGCTTACAAGAAAAAGAAAGAGAAGTTAATCTCCAAAGGATTATGGGAGATTGTCGAAAATAAATATAAATGGCCGAAAGATTTGGAGAGCATGTCGCAAATTGACAAGAAAGCGTTTGTGAAATTACGATGGAATGATCATTGTGCTCGTATTATGATAAGTGAGAATGTCGATGAAGTAGCATATGATTATATACTTGGAGAAGGTTACATAAAAGATTCATGGAATTTATTGAAAGAAGTATATGAAGAGAGTAACACAACAATATTAGAAGAAGACAATCAAATTGATGAGAAAAAGAAAGAGAAAGATAGAAGGAAGAGTAAGATGCTGAAAAATTGTTGAAATTTGAGGAGTTAGAGAGGAATAAATTGAAAGAAGAAGGAAAACGCGTAGATGATAAAAATGAAAAGATGAAGAAAATAAAATAAGCAAAGATGACGTCAATAATGAAAGGTACGAAAGTAAGGGAGATGACAATAAAGAAGACATAATTCAAAGAGATGAAATGCTTGGAAGAGATTTGAAATATGAGCAAGAATTTGAAGAAATGGAAACAAAGAATGTTAAAGAAATAGAAATGGTCAAAGATGAAGCCAAAGTGAAAAGCGATGAATTTCATCATGAAAATAAAGAAGTGAGCATGAACAAAACTATTTTTTAAATAATGTTTTCTGAAATGACATGCAAAAGCAAAATTTGGAAAACATACATAGAAATTGGATTGGTCAAGAATTGCAAGAGAAAAGTTGTGAAAGAATGGAAAGATAAAATATATGGTTCGTTCAAAATTTATGACACTGGAACAAGGTGCAAATTAGAATGCTTACCTTTTGAAAAATTATATTGTAATGATGAAGAACGAAATGAAAGGAGTAAAACAAGAATCTGTGAACTTGCATTGAAGATCATGACGTTTGGTAAGAAGGTCAAAGCATTGAGAAAGTTTGGATAATATTTCTATTCCTACCAAAGCACGTGAAATACAAAGATTTCAAACATTACTTGGTACTACAAAATCAAGTTTACAAGGGGTATTGGAAATAAACTTGATTTTTTTAATCTTGATTTTTCCATATAGGAAATATCAAGAATCTAGAATATATAAAATAATATATTTGAAATTGTATGAGAGATTATTTAGGAGATATTTACGGAATAATATATCTGAAATTGTATGAGAGGAGATATTTACGAAGAACCATCAAATTAAGTGAATTTCCGCCGTTTATTTGTGATGTGAACTTCCATAGATAGAGGTGGATTCATTCATCTTGGATGTAAGAAAAGAAGAGAAAAGTAAGAAAAAATATGAACTTTTGTAAAAGTTTAGCAATAAAGCTTTTCTCTTTATATAAAAAAAAATCGATTTTTTTCTCCTTTAACCTCTTACCCATCTACTTCTAAAATCAAATCTATTTGTTATTGAAGAAAACTTTGAGCAAGTACAACGATGTGCATATATGATTTTGAATTTTTAAGGAGCAAAAACACACACATGCATGCATGCGTACATACATTTATGTAGATACACACAAATATTTATTTTCTAGCATTAAACACAACAAGAAAACCTACTTTTAGATGCATTTATTGGTAGTGTTTGCGTTAGTAATGCAACCGATATTATTTTTCCTTTTTTTGTTTCATTTTGCTTTATTTTGGAGGACACCAAATTTTGCCGCCTTGCCCACCAAATAGTAAAACTCGCCAGTATTCCCTGTACTTTCCCTCCACTGTTTATCTTTCTCTCTCCTTCAACAAAATTTCCTCTCTATTGTTAACTCCTCTCGCTTTATCTTCCAGCACGCGGGGTTATTTCATCTACTGCCCCGTAATGCCACCTCCTTGATTCGCTCCCCTTCACTTCGTCAATAGGGATCCCTACCACTTCATCGATATGCTCCCTCCTTTTTCTTCACAAGCGATCGATTCCTCTCAATTTTTCCACCTGCGGCCTTGCTATTATTCCCCTTGAAACGCCAGATCTAGGTAATCTTGATGCTCTTTTACTAATTTTTTTAATTTTGTTTCAGTTCGATGGTTGAATTGAAAACGCGATATTCTATATCGACATTGGTATTTTGAATTGAAAATGCGATATTTTTTTAAGAAAACAAAAGGTAAAAAATTTCCAAGTCCTGAAAGTGATTCAAATAGTGTTTTTTTGGGAATAAAACTATGCATTCACGGCTTAAAGCCATCAAAGCCATAGAACTCACAGAGACCTTCTTTTTGACTGGTTATGGTTTCAATAACTCTAAAAGAGTCAACCGTTATGGCTGTCTGAAAGATCGATATCCCATGGGCACAACATCTACGGTGCAAGGTGCAACATCCATCCATAATGCCGAAACTGCGCCGTACGACTTTTACAAATGCGTGCATGAATTTGAAATTGAATAGTACCATGGTGCACCACTCTCCAGCGATGGTAAGTCGATGGCCAGCCACGTTGATCCCGTTTTACCATAAAATTCATGTGAAGAAAACGAAGGGTAAAAAACTTCCAAGTCTTGAAAGTGATTCGGATATTTTTTCTGGGTATGAAACTATGCATTGACGGCTTAAAGCCGTCAAAGCCGTAGAATTCATAAAGACCTTCGTTTTGATTGGTTATTGCTCCCATAACTCCTAAAGGGTCTACATGTTCGAAGGATCGATATCGCCTCGGCGCAACATCTACGGTGCAAGGTGCAACATCCGTCCATAATGCCGAAACTGCGTCGTACGACTTTTACAAATGAGTGCATGGATGAAACAGAATAGTACCATGGTGCACCACTCTCCATCGATGGTAAATCGATTTCCTGCCACGTTGATCCCGTTTTACCATAAAATTCACGTGAAGAAAACGAAGGGTAAAAAAAAACTTCTGATTCCCGAAAGTGATTCGGATAGTGTTTATTTGGGTATGAAACTATGCATTGACAGCTTAAAGTCGTCAAAGCCGTAGAACTCATAGAGACCTTCATTTTGACCGGTTATGGCTCCATAACTCCAAAAGAGTCAACCATTATGACTGTCCAAAGAATCGATATTCCCAGGGCGCAACATCTACGGCGCAAGGTGCAACATCCGTCCATAATTCCTAAACTGTGCCTGACGACTTTTGTTTCAGTATCGATAATACTTTAATTTACAATAATGGTTTGGTCATAATAGTTTAATTGTAAGATTTTTGATTTTTTGTTGGATTTGTGAAATAATTGAAAAACTTGTATTGACTTGATATACCGTCAATTTTTCAAATCAGCAAAAGGTTTAAATTTGTTAATGGAGTGATGCTGTTAAAAATAATATTATGCCATTTATACATCACACTTAGATCGATATATTCGTCCACCGTATCAAACCGAATCAATTATAACTCTCGCAGATTATAACTCTAGAAACAAATAGTATGTCATAACTAATTTGCAGTTAAGGGGTTTTCTTTTTATCAATATGATGATTTCTAATGTTAACATAGCATCCAACTGGAAAAAGTTGCATTTGAAAATGAAGTTAACTTTGGCAACTGCGGTAGGAATAAACATATATCTACACCAAGTTAACAAATTAATGTGCCTTAGTAACCCTATCATTGCAATCATTCCTTTAATATAGTCTAAATATTTGCATTTTCTGTTTATTTTACACGTCTGTCATAATTTTATATTGACCACTGCATTGTTGATGCGTATTATCCAAAGCTTGGGTTACTTCCTCTTCCCTTCATTTGTATCCTTTTTGTATTGCTATTTTTAACTACTTGATTACTACCATTAATTAATTACCTCCTGTAACAACCCCTATCTAGAGGTCCAAAACTAAGCGCTACAGATGCTACAGTCATCTATAATATTAGCTTTCGAGGACTAGATACGGCTATGTTAATGATATTAATAATATCAGAAGCACTAGAATATGAAACAAAACGCAGATTTCAAAACAACTTTTACTTCATTACAATTCAAAACCAACTGTTTTACATTCACAACACATAATCACAAATCATTTCCAGGCATAGATAAAATATAAATATTACAAAATACGCCAAGAGTAGTATATAAAGATGCCCGCTTGGATGATGAGAGTCATAAGGTCATAATGGACCTAATATAATCATAACGGAAATACATCATAACATAACAAGAACTGCTATCCTAAATAGCTTTTTATTTGTCTCCTGCATGCATCTGGTTGCCTTATTCGACATCCTACTAAAACCTGAAAAAGTCCTTAATCCCTTAGCCTACTCAAATTTATTTTTAGCATTCGAGTGTTTAAGGGAAAACATAAACTTCGAGTCAGACATAAAGCCTAGTATGAATAATATTATACATCTCGGTTAAACATGTTAAGTGAGACCACGCGCTTAGCAGAACAGGTTTTCCCTCATTAACATCCTTTCAAAACATTTCTTTTACAAAACCTTTCATAAAACCATATATTGTGCTCCTGCATCCACAATGGTTAAAACACATATTTGCAAAACATTAAGGTGATATGCATACTTGAAAACAATTAGATTTCCCCATCCCCAATTAGAGTTTTGTTATATCAAAAAGAGACAACCTATTCCATTTTCATTTTGTTAAAGTTGGCGTAGAATATCCATCTCACATCACATAGTTTTCCTAGGATAATTATGAACTCATCATTTTGCTACTTGATTCATGCTAGCTCACGAATATAATTATTTTGATGTTAGCCCCAAGAATTTAATGATCGCGTGTTATACCCATGCGTTTATTTATATCATGTTTTCCCAATGATTCTATTTGAATTTTGTCATTTGATTCATGCTAGCCCCATAAATCTATTGTATCATGTTAGCCCGATGATTCTATTTGAATTTTTCCATTTGATTCATGCCATCCCCATGAATCTATTTGTATCATGATAGAACCATGATTAACCTACTTCCATTAGTATCCCTAACTTAGGTCATATTCATTTACTGTTTCCATCGGTACCCTCAAAACCTTTCGCAGCTATTGAAATTCAACCCTTCGAAACCATTAAACCTCAAACCTTTCAAACTCATTGAACTTTAAACCTTTCGAAAGTAATAAATCCTTGGACATCCTATTTTAAAAACACTTGGTACATTGCCGTGGAAACCTTCCATTTAAGTCCTTCCAAAATCATCAACCTTTCGACCTCTTCGAAAGGTTACCTTTCGACTCCATCGAAAGCTTGGCTTTCGACCCCTTCGAAAGCTTCGTCTTTGACCCCTTTTTAAAACATTCAATAAACAAAATCTTTCGAAATCATTGGCCTTCTAAAACCTTTTGAAAACTTTCTGGGTTTAATTTAAAATAGGTGGAAAACCTTTCTTTAAAACCTTTCGACTCCATTGGAAGCAACCTTTCTGCTAAGTCGAAAGTTCTGCTTCGAATGCTTTAAATCATCTTTTAAAACAACTCTTTCGAAAGCTTTGGGTAATACTTCAATTTATAAAACAAGGGTAAGTCACCTAAGTTGAAAGCTTCCTATCGAAAGCATGGAGAAGCGGCCAGTTCTTTATAAAAAAACAAGTAAACCTTTCGAAATCAATCAAAGTAAAGCCTTCAACCTCATCGGAAGGTTCAAAACAAAACATTCATATATAAAGTGGCAGTGGTCTTTCGACTATGCCGAAAGGTTTCAAAATAGAACATTTACATAAAGCGATAATAACATTTTGACTTTGTCGGAAGATCTCAAAACAAAGTAGCAGTTGTAATCTTTCGACTGTGTCGAAAGGTTTAAAACCTTTCTTTTAAATCTTTTAACATGATCGAAAGCAACCAAGTCGAAATCTCAATTTCGAAAGCAAAGCAGGCAAAAACTTTAGTTAATAAAACAAACATATCCCAACCACTTTGGCCATCGTCCTTTCGACTTCAAACCTTTTGACACTATCCAATTCATTATACATCAAGTACTTAATACCATATGCATTGGTTTGACCTTGCCGAAAGGTTTAATCCTTTCGGCTTAGGTGAAAGATCTGGGTCGGAAGGTATTATGCCTAAAATGGCTGAGACATACCAAAAGCATGATTTTCTTGTTTTTAACTTAAAGAATGTAACTTTTTAACTAACCTGCCCTTTTTAACAAATTCTCATTGGTTAACGATTACTGTTCAAAAAAACGCTGCCGCAAATTTCAGATTCAAATAATAATTTTATTTTACAAAATATCTCTTCTCTTTAAATAAATATATAAAACATCAAAGTCTCATACCTTAAATAATTTTATATATTCATCAAAATACCTAGGAAAAATCTAGAAAATTCCTAAAAAACTATTTAATATGCTGCCTAACATATAAAAATTTCAACCCTAAATTATTATTATTTTAGTCGAAAATGATTTATAACCTAGTAAACAATTCCCATCACTAGAAAATTAATATAAAATACACCATAGTTCAAAAATGTATGAAAATTGAAACACATCTCTGAAATATCATTTCTGACCCATATTTAAATTTTCAAGGCATTTGGATGTCATAAATCTGGTTTTCGTATCAAACATATCATAAAACAAGTATAAACATGTATATTTCACCAACAAATAAATACATGTAACTTTAATCATAAAAACATGCCATATACTTGCAAAAACATTTCAGATTTTAGTCTTAAAACCAAAAATCAAAAGAAAATAGGATGTACTAATTATTCACCTTAGCTTTGAGATGATAGATGTGAGATTTGATGTTGATTTAGTAGATTATCCTCCTTCTCTAAAATCCTAGCTTTAATCTTCTTCTTGAGAGTGAAAATGGTAGCCGGCCTGATTGCTTTTAGTTTGAGTGAAATGAAACAAACGTGAGTTTCTTTCTCCTAAGGGTTTAGGGTATAAACTCCACCTATTTCCCGTATTTCCCTTGTCATTTCCTAACACCTTTGTTTTACTTTATTTTAAATTAGTTAACACCCTATTACGGCACGGCTACCTTTAGCTAAAATAAATCTCAATCCATTAATCTCCATATTGTTTAATTGAATTAAACCAATTAAATATACTAAATAATGTCATGAGACTATGGGGTGTTACAGTCTCCCCACCTTAAAGAATTTCGTCCTCGAAATTACGATAAGGTACTCTACAAGATAATCAAAGGTAAAACATACCATCAAACAAGTTAGGATAAGTATCCCTAATCCTGCTCTTCGTCTTCCAAGTACAGTCTCTATCATTGTCACTACACTGTACCTTTACTAACATTACTGTCTTGTTCCTCAACTTTTTCTCATCTCTAGCAACAATCTAAATCGGCTTTCTAACTATGGTCAAATCTGGTTCTACTACTAAGTCTTCTAACACTATAGGTGCTATAGTAGTCCTTGGGTATCTAATACATTTCTTAAGATGAGAAACATGGACAGTGTTATAGACTCCAGCCAAACTACTCAGTAACTCTACTCTGCTATCCTCTCTGTAATACAAAAATGATCAATAAATCTAGGTGCTAACTTTCCTGATTTCCCAAATCTTATCACACCCTTCATCGGTAAAATATTAATAAACACATAGTCTCCGATAGAAAATTCCAAATCTTTTCTTCTTCTATCATCATAACTTTTCTGCCTAGATTGAGCTTCCTTCATCCTAGCTTGGATTAATTAAATCTTCTCTGCAACTTCCTTTACCAAACCCGGACCAAGAACCAATTTATCTTCGGTCTCTTACCAACATACGTGAGACTTGCATGGTCTTCATACAAAGCTTCAAACGGTGTCATCCCTATACTAGTTTGATAACTATTATTATACAAGAACTCGATTAGATGAAGATGGTCCTCCCATGATCCCTCGAAATCTAATGCACAAGCTCTTAACAAATCTTCCAAGATTTTGTTAAATCTTTTCGTTTTTCCATTAGTCTATGGGTAGTAAGCTATACGCATGTTGAGCTTGGTCCCTAAAGCTTCCTGCAAACTTTTCCAGAATTTACTAGTAAACAAAGGATCTCTATCACTGACAATACTACTAGGAATCCCATGTAGTCTAACTACATTCTTCATAAACAACCTCACCAAAATAGGTGCCGTCCTAGTTGACCTTACCGGGATGGAATGCACACTCTTAATTAGTCTATTTACTATGACCTGTGCAGTTAAAGTGCCTTGTCGTTCTATAGCGTTTGAGGTGCGAAAAGTTGTAGTGGAGATATATCGGGGATATAGCAGGATATAGTGGGCGGCTTTAAAAAGAGAAATGATGAACATTCTACATTGAAAAAAGGAATAAGTACTACTTATTATTTTCCATCAAGAAAAACAAGTTATAATAAAGTGAAGATAAACAAAGTTGATACTTAAAAAGTAAGAACTAGTTATAATAACCAACAGCGTATATCATTGTTACATCAACTTTGAAGTTACCATAAAATTTAAAAGCAAGACATCAAGCAAAATGCTTATTTATAAGAAAGGGGAATATAGCAGAGCAACAAAATCGGGGATATAGCGAATTATTGCCACAATATTGATGATAATAGTGGATCCACTACATTGGGTCGCTTTATAAGAACATCATTGTCACAAAAATCCGTTATGGGATATATCGGGGATATATCAGGGCAATATCGGAGAATTGACTACACAAACTGTGACCCATATACTTTCATTCCCTCTATTAGATCTTGGTACCCAACAATAAAACCCATAGAGAGAACCTCATTTCCACAATGGAACTTCTAACGGTAGAAGCAATCCATCAGGCTTCTGGTGTTTAGCTTTTGCCTGTTGGCAACTCAAGCACTGCTTAACACATACGCCAATGTCTCATTTCATAACTTCCCAGAAGAAAATTCTCATTATATCCTCATTCATCTTCGTTTCTCCTGGATGGATAGTGAACTTCGAATGATGGCAATCATCCAAAACTTCCTCCTTTATGATTTCTACATTCGAAACACATAACCTCCCTTTCTTTCTCAATCACCAATTTTGGTCAAGATCGAAACCCTTTAGGTCATCGCTCTCCATTCCTTCCCTCAACCTTTTGATTCGTTCAGCCG
The DNA here is from genome assembly GCA_030765085.1 of Allium cepa. Classification (NCBI taxonomy): domain Eukaryota; kingdom Viridiplantae; phylum Streptophyta; class Magnoliopsida; order Asparagales; family Amaryllidaceae; genus Allium; species Allium cepa. Next base: position 796,281,741 of record CM060929.1, on the reverse strand, counting down.
AAACTGGATCCTCCTCTTGCTTGGAAGCTATCTTCTTAATCATTACCAGTCTAACTCTAAATAAGACAACACAGAATTTCAGGTACTAGAATCTTCCCAAGGTCTAAATTGCACATTAGAAGCTGATAATGTTTCCAAATCTTTCCTCTCAGCAGTCATAGCCAATGCTACATTCTGATGTTTTTGCCTGAGCGCATCTGCCACCTTGTTTCATTTTTTGGGTGATTCAAAAATCATAAGCAGCAATAAACTCCAACCATCTCTATTTTTTTATGTTCAAATCCTTCTGAGAGAATAAGTATTTCAATGACATGTGATCGGTATAAAGATCAAATCACTCTCCCAAAAGATAATGCCTTCGCACCTTTAAAGCAAATATAACGGCGGCTAACTCCAAGTCATGCGTTGGATACCTAACTTCATATGGTCAGAGCTGTCTAAAAGCATAAGCAATCACTTTTTCTCTTTGCATCAACACAGCTCACAATCCTGTTTCACATGCATCAGTATAAACAACCAAATCTTGATTCCCCTCTGGAACCCCTAACATCGGTGCATGGGTCAATAAGTGTTTCAAGGTCTGGAATGCTTCCTTACACTTATCAGCCATACAAATTTCACATCTTTTCGCGTAAGCTTAGTCATTGGTGCAGCTATTCGTGAAAAATCCTTGGTAAATCTTCGGTAATATCCAGCCAATCCAAGAAAGCATTTAATCTCGATCACCATCTCGGGTATCTTTCAATTATTCACCGCTTCAATCTTAGTTGGATCTATAGACAACCCTTTCTTTGAAATGACATGACCAAGGAACTTCATTTCCTCCTTCAAAAATGACACTTCAAAGACTTAGTCTATAACTGATACTCCCTCAACGTTTCAAGCACAACCCTAAGATGAACTTCTTGCTCCTTCTCATCTTTAGAGTATACCAAACTATCATCTATGAAGACCAACACAAATCTATCCAAGTGTTCTCAGAAAATCCTATTCATCGGATCCATAAAGAATGCCGGTGCATTAGTCAGTCCGAACAACATAACTAACCATTCGTACGACCCATATCTTGTCCTAAATGTCGTCAAAGGAATGTTATCCTCTGCCACTCTAAGCTGACGAAATCCCATCGCCAAATCCAGCTGAGAGAATGCCTTGGATCCATTTAACTGATCGAACAAATCATTAATTCTCGGTAATGGATATTAGTTCTTTATCGTTTTCTCATTCACCTTACGATAATCGATACACAGCCTTAACGTTCCGTCTGGCTTCTTAGCAAATACAACAACATCTCCCTATGGCAAGTTACTTGGTCGAATAAAACTCTTTCCTTCCAAATCCACCAATTGCACCTTTAACTCTCTCATCTCGGTGGGAGTCATTCTACTCGGAGGCCTACTCACCGGCTCTGCTCCAGGCACCAAATCAATTCGAAATTCAATGGCTCGTTTCGGTGGCAACCCAATTACCGGCTCAAACACATCTGTGAACTCTCTAACTACAAAGACTCGATGTAACTCCTCCTCCAGCTCCATAGTACCGAATAAAGCATTCATTTCATAACTAAGGTTCTCTACGGATAAACTATCTGATCCCTACAATCCGGGTGACTAAGTGATATTTTTCTATCATGGCAAAATATCTAGCATCTTATTTACTTAACCAATTCATCCCTAGGATAATCCCAAATCCTCCAAAGTTAAACACATGCAAACAACACTCAAAAGTATGACCTAGAAAATCAAACTCTAAATGGTCACACCTTATCCCAAGCGTTGCATAACATCCTATCGGATTTGCAACCCTTAAGGAAGTAACTAAATATGAGGGTTCTAGGTTAAGCTTATCTACGAGACATCGAGAAATAAAAGAATGAGATGCTCCGATATCAAACGATACTCTAACTGGTATGCAATGGATCAAAAGCGTACCTTCCATCACAAACTTTCCTTTCTCAACAGCAGTTGGTTTAGAAGATGATGGTTTAAAAGCAAAGACCTTTCCTTTTCCTGCCTTGGCGGCTTCAGGACATTTTTTCTTGTAATTCCCCATATGATTGTAATTATAGCATTGCACATTGTGCTTCCCCACAATCGACTTTCCATCTCTCGAACGGCAATCATCAGCATAGTGACCCTTCTTATCACACTTGTAGCAAAGTATATCCGCTTTCACTCTCTTGGCGGCTCCTTCTCTCTAAGTGCCTTTCTTCTTGAAGAACTTTATCTTCTTCCCTGGAGGACTGTGGAATTCAACGGGCTTCTCCCTCGTCGAAACCGCAAGCATTTTCTCATGGCGAATAGCCATTTCCACTACCACGTTAGAAGGATCTCGAATATGGGCCATAGTCAATCTCCCCAGCTCTGGCCTCAATCCTCTAATGAATCTCTCATTCCTTCTGACATCTGTATCGACCAAAGCATATCCATATCAGGATAGCTCATCAAACCTTGCAGCATACTCGACCATAAACATCTATCCTTGGACAAGATCCATAAACTTCCTCATTAATGCCGACTTGGCCACCTCAGACAAGAACCTCTGCTCAAACCTCCTCTTGAATTCAGCCCAAGTCAACTCTTCCTTTGGCACTTCAGTCGTTACACTATTCCACCAATGAAGTGCTAACCCTTGCAACTATCTCGAGGCTAGCCTTCTCTTCTCCCCATCATTCAAGCCTTGGTTTGTCAAAATCCTTTCATAGTTCAAAAGCCAATCCTCCACTTCAGCAACATCTTCCGTTCCTGCAAACGGCTTTCCTCCCAAACTGATATAGTCTCTACTCAGCTTAGCATAGTTATATCCAACTGGAACTATAGGATTTGTTCCACCAACATTTCCAGCAGCATCACCTCCAACAACTCCGGCTGCAATTCCAGGCTGCACCATATTTACATAGAACTGATACATTGCTCCCATGTCCATCAAGAGAGCTCCTGCACCAACAGTTTCAGCTTATGCCTGATCTAGACATCTTTGGGAATTTCCATTAGTAATGGTGCTCTCTCCTCCAACATTAACTTTGCCTTTTCTTTCCTCCATATCTATATTCAAACCTCATGAGATACAGACGAATTTCCTAACTAAGATAGGATCCTATAAATATAGCGTATACTTATATATATAATAAATACAAGTAGTTACTATAGCGTTATCCCACACCGCGATCATAACACTAATTTCTAAGGATTATGTTTTCAAAAATAATTTTCAGTTAAAGTATTTCATAAACCATGCTCTGATACCAAGTTGTAATATCCCCTATCTAGAGGCCCAAAACTAAGCGCTATAGATGATGCAGTCATCTATAGTATCATCTTCGAATGACTAAATACGGCTATATTAATGATATTAATAATATCAGAAGCACTTGAATATGAAACAAAGCACAAATTTCAAAACAACTTTTACTTCATTACATTTCCAAACCAATTGTTTCACATTCACAACACATAATACCAAATCATTCCCAGGCACAAATAAAATATAGTTATTTCAAAATATGCCAAAAGTGGTATATGAAGATACCCCATCGATGACCAGAGTCATATGGTCATAATGGACTTAATACAATCACAGCGGAAATACATCATAACATAACAAGAAATGCTATCCTAAATAGCTATCTGTTTGCCTCCCGCATGCATCTGGTAGCCTTATTCGTTATCCCACTAAAACCTGAAAAAGACCTTAATCTCTCAGCCTACTCAAATTAATTTTGAGCACCCGAGAGTTTAAGGGGAAACATAAACTTCGAGTCAGGCGTAAAGCCTGGTATGAATAATACTATACATCCCAATTAAACATGTTAATTGAAACCACGCCACTTAGCGGAACGAGTTTCCCCTCACTCACATTCTTTCAAAACATATTTTACAAACCTTTCATAAAAGCATATTCTATGCTCCTGCATCCACAATGGTTAAAACACATATTTGCAAAACATTATGGTGATATGCATACTTGAAAACAATTAGGATTTCCCCATCCCCAATTAGAGTTTAATTATATCAAAGAGGGACAACCTATTCCACTTTCATTTTGTTTAAGTTGGTGTAGACTATTCATCCCACATCACATAGTTTTTCTAGGATGACTATAAACTAATCATTTTTCTACTTGATTCATGCTATCCCCATGAATCTATTTATTTCATGTTAGCCCCATGAATTTAATGATCTCATGTTAGCCCCATGAGTTTATTTATATCATGTTAGCCCAGTGATTCTATTTGAATTTTGTCATTTGATTCATGCTAGCCCCATGAATCTATTGTATCATGTTAGCCCCATGATTCTATTTGAATTTTGTCTTTTGATTCATGCTAGCCCCAAAATCTGTTTGTATCATGTTAGCCCTATAATTAACCATTAGTATCCCTAACTTAGGTCATATTCATTTATTGTTTCAATCGGTACCCTTAAAAACCTTAGAAATCAAAACCTTCAAAACCATTGAAACTCAACCCTTCGAAAGCATTGAACCTCAAACCTTTCGAAATCATTGAACTTCAAATCTTACATAAGCAATAAAACCTTAGACATCCTATTTTAAAAACACTTGGAACACTGCCTTGGAAAACCTTTGGAAACCATTCCATTTAAAACCTTCTGAAATCATTCCGAAACAAAAACATTTGGAACCATTCGAAAGGTTACCTTTCGACTCCATCGAAAGCTTGGCTTTCGACTCCTTCGAAATCTTTTCCATCGACCCCTTTTTAAAACATTCAGTAAATAAAACCTTTCGAAAGCATTGTCCTTCTAAAACCTTTCGAAAACTTTATGGGTTCAATTTAAAACTGGTGGAAAACATTTCTTTAAAACCTTTCAACTCCTTTGGAAGCAACCTTTCGGCTAAATCGAAAGTTCTACTTCGAAAGCTTTAAAGCATCTTTTAAAACAACTCTTTCGAAAGCTTTGGTTGTACTTTAATTTATAAAATCAGGGTAAGTCGCCTAAGTTGAAAGCTTCCTTTCGACAGCATGGATAAGCGGCCAGTTTTTTAAAAAATCAAGTAAACCTTTTGAAATCAATCAAAGCAAACCCTTCGACTTCATCAGAAGGTTTAAAATAAAACATTCATATATAAAGCAGTAATGACCTTTTGACTATGCCGAAAGGTTTCAAAACAGAACATTTACATAAATCGGCAGTAACCTTTTGACTTTGCCAGAAGGTCTCAAAACAAAGTAGCAGCTATAACCTTTCTTTTAAACCTTTTAATCTGATTGAAAGCAACCAAGTCGAAAGGTCAATTTTCGAAAGAAAAGCGGGTGAAAACTTTACTTTATAAAACAAACATATCCCAGCCACTTTGGCCATCGTCCTTTCGAATGCAAACCCTTTGATGCAATCCAATTCATTATGCACCAAGTATTTGATACCAATTCATTGGTTTAATCTTACTGAAAGGTTCAATCCTTTCGGCTTAGGCGAAAGGTCTGGGTCGGAAGGTATTATGCCTAAAATGGCTGAGACATACCAAAAGCATGGTTTTCTTGTTTTTAAATTAAAGAAGGTAACTTTTTAACTAAACTGCCCTTTTTAACTAATTCTCATTGGTTAATGATTACTTTTCAGAAACATGCTGCCGCAAATTTCAGATTTAAATAATATTTTTATTTTACAAAATGCCCCTTCTCCTTAAATAAATATATAAAACATTTGAGTCATATACTTTAAATAATTTTATACATTCATCAAAATACTTAGAAAAAAACCAAGAAAATTTTTAGAAAATCTATTTTAATATGTTGCCTAACATATAAAAATTTCAACCCCAAATAATTATTATTTTAGCCAAAAATGATTTATAACCTAATAAATAATTCCATTCACTAAAAAATTAATATAAAATCCACCATAATTTAGAGAATTATGAAAATTGAAACACATCGCTAAAATATCATTTCTGACCCATATTTAAATTTTCAAAGCATTTGGATGTCACAAAATTGGATTTTCATATCAAACATGTCATAAAACAAGTATGAACATGTATATTTCACCAACTGGTAAATATATGTAACTTTAATCATCAAAACATGGCGTATACTTGCAAAAACATTTTGGATTTTAGTCTTAAAACCGAAAACCAAAAGTAAATGAGATGTGGTAATTCACCTTAGCTTTGGGATTATAGATGTGAGATTTGATGTTGATTTAGTAGGTTATCCTCCTTCTCTTAAATCCTTGCTTTAATCTTCTTATTGAGAGTGAAAATTGTGGCCGACCTTATTGCTTTTAGTTTGAGTTAAATGAAATGAACGTGAGCTTCTTTCTCGTAAGGGTTTAGGGTATAAGCTCTACCTATTTCTAATATTGCCCTTGTCATTTCCTAACACCTTTGTTTTACATTATTTTAAATTAGTTAACACCCTATTATGGCACGGCTACCCTTAGCTAAAACAAATCTCAACCAATTAATCTCCACGTTGTTTTATTTAATTTAACTAATTAAATATCCTAAATAATGTCATGGAACCATGGGGTGTTACACCTCCTATTTCAATAAATATGGGTAGTACTTAGTAACAACAATATGTATTTTCTGTAACTAAATGGTATCAGCTATTATTCTCATAGTATTCAAGCATTTGAATTTTACAAAATACAAATTATATGATAGTAAATATTAGATTGCTATGTGGATTCACTCTTATTTACATATTATTTTCCCCCATTTACACTTTCCTTGCATATTTTTTCAATGATTTTATTTAGTATAATTAAAAGTAAGGGTGCTCCTGCACCTATGGATGTGTTGATGCTCTATTTGTAGCATTTCTTTGCCTATCACGCTTCCAAGATAAAATAACTGTTTAGAAAGTAGCATTAAATTTTTAGAAAGTATGATCAAATTTTTGTCAAATTTTCAAATCTGTCAACTTTTGTATAATTCATTTTATTTTTATCAATAGTTTAGAAAAATATTATCAAGTTTATAATACTACAGAATCTCCCTCTTTGGTTCAACATGAGTTTTGTCTTTATTGTATTCATTGACTAATGTTCCATAAATTATCAATGGGTGTCAATCTGAGGCTGCTTCTGCTATCATTTTTAGATTGTCAGAATTTTGAGCTCTTGCATTTGGGATCCTTGATCATGTTTGAAATTTATGAACCGGTACAAAATCTCTTTTTGGAGAAATGAATATGCATTACTGTGATTCTGAATCTTTACCGGTTATTGTATGTGAACATTCAAATGTTATGGAAGTTGTAGAGTAATTCAGTCTTTACTGGTTACTGTATGTGAACACTCAAATGTTATGACATTCTAGAGTAATTCAAAATTTCTAATATTCCAAAACTAATCATTGTATAAAATGTTCCTTCTTTTGGTCATTAAATGTGGAACCTCGAGCATGCACCATCAATTACAAGGTCTGCTACCCAAACCGATTCCAGTTAGAAAAATAGAGCTCACAAATCCCATTTCGATAACTTATTTACTTATGCTAAGATTTGGACACGATTATTTATATGTTCTTTCCTTCTTTCTCCTGTGAATTATTATTCCATGCTGTGCAACAGTATAAATTAACTTGGCGTGGAGAATAAGATAAGGACGGTAAGTTTTCTATTTCTCTTAACTAACATTAACTGGCAACTTTTGTTAACTTACCACTTTTATACAAATAGTTCGCAATATACACATAACAATATTTATTTATTACATATGAACTTATTAATGTATAGTGAATAAGAGAATTATATCTTTTATTATCAATTGAGTTGAGAAATACGTGTACTTATTTCTTCAACTTATTCTGTTCGTCATATTATTTTTTTGGGAATATTTTTTAAAGAATATAATATTGTCCAAATTTAAGAAAGAAAGAATATAACTCATCCATAAAGTTAAAAATAAAACTATCCCTGCATTAGATAATAGTTTGTTGGATCATTCGTGTTCATATTTTCCTTTGATAGCTTGTGGAATGTTGTATAAAGCTTCTCCACGTTCAAACATATAAAATGGAATAAAACATATAAAATGGATGAAGTGAAAATGGATGAATCGCTTTTAACTTCATATTGTGATGCATGAAGTGAAAATGGATGAAATCTTTTCAAATTTGAAAAACAACTATCACTGATATATTGTTTTCTATGTTCGACGTTGTTGTGCTTTTTTCTATGTTTGTGTTTAAATTCTCAATGTCTTTGAATACTGTGTGGATGAGCTTCCTCAAACATATTTTCTATTTGTTACCCAAACCTTTATCCACCCCTTCATAGCAACACTTCACTATATTTGAACAGCCTCAATTTATAACTTTGAGAATGTATAGTTGAACATTTAAATCACCGGGCTTTTGAATATCCAGACAGAATTTTAAATTTTCCAACCACTTTCTATTATCAATATAGTGTTATTCGCAACTACACAAAAGTGTTACGAATCTAATAGTAACTCCAATAATGTTACTAAAATGTTTAGAATTTGTCACAGCAGAAAAATGTAGAGCAAAGTGTGACAAGTTCTAGTAAAGGCCCAATCGTTGACATTTTAATATTAATATGAAGGCCCAAAGCCTACATTGCCACAAGTTTTCATGTCTCCTTCTTCTTTTCTTTTGATTTAGTATATTGGGTTGTGCTATATATGGTGGTATTGAAACAAATATTCCATGATGTGGGACTTTGTTTCAATACACACTCAAATTCTTCCTCTTCCAACTTCCTCATTCATTTTTTTCTAACATATAGACAATTGCATTTTTATTTGCACCTGTTAATTTGCACGAAGTATCCATGACTAGTCCCTTTTGCCTTACTATATCCTTTTTCAAGGCTTTTTCTTCCCCATTCGTATTTATCTGTTCACTATTCTTGTTGTGCACGTATGTTGCGTACTCTGTGACACATTCATTGCAGAATTATAATCTTTTATGATCTAACTATCTTCTTCTGAACTGACTATGTTATTTAGTCTTTCCTCATCAATATCTTCTACACAGCTTAGTGTATCAACACTGATTGATGCAATAACTCCGCATGTTACATCATCGGGTCAATTAGCTAAGTGTTTGATAACTATGGTATACAAGTCATCTTCATTGCCAATTACCACATCAATATTTTGCAATTTACTATCTCCAACAATGACCACATCATCAATATTGCTTTGTTTATTATTCATAGAATCCATTTTCATCACCATAGGGTCATATAACATTTGGATCTGGAAACTAATTCAAGAATTTTCCATCCTTATATCAGTCAAGAAAATATCATATGCTTCACTTAAGCAATCTTTTCTTTCCTAATAATTTGACCGCTTCTTGATATATTCAATACCGAAATTCTTACCTTTAATAGGATTCCCAAAGTTTTTACCAATGTTGACTGAATTGATAAAATCAAAACGTGTAAACAATTCCTCCAGTAATCTGATTCCCTCCAATATTTTTTATCCAAAGATGGTCAAGTAGAATTCCTTTAAGTTTCATGATTTTCAACACAAAAAAAAACTGTTATAACAAGTGAATGATTTGAGAAAAGAGGAAAGGATGGTCGGTTTTCAAGAGTATTAAGAAATGCCATTTTATATTAATTGACTAATATCTTTCTTAAATGAAATGATCATCATAAATGATTACAATAACATTAAAAATAAGATGTTATCAAAAACTTACGTTTGTGAAATGCACCTTGACTTAGATCTGATTGAACTACCTTAAGAAGTTGCAGCAAACTAGAGATGAACACCACACTTTGTTTAAATTTATAGCAGGTAAATGCCTTTTGTTTCTTGATTAATATATTTATTTCTCTATGAACATTTGTTTAATATTGTAACTATAACTACTCAATACTATGTGTAACGACCCGCCTTTTTGGACAGTTTAAACCGACGATCAAATACCCATGTCGATTCCAAACCATTAAAAGGGCAGATAGTTATTGGGGTAATTAAGAAAAGAAAAGGAAGGGAAATAAAGGAAATGAAACAACACAGAATCTCACAGCGGAAGGCTAAAGTATAATAATAAAATAACAGTTCATGAAGCTGTTAATTAAATGAATACATTTGAAATGAATACATTTGATTATTATTATACAACATTTATCAGAGTTACATACACAACAAATATCATACAACAATGCAGCGGAATGGAATGAATATAATAGTAGTAGATAATATACCAAATCTTTGTCTCCGTCCTCCAAGGAAATGATCTTCAACCTAAACTGAAAACTCAGGACTGACCCGAGCGTAATGAAAAGACAAAACACTCGAGTCAGGACTAAAATATCCTTATGAAAGTTAAATCAATCGTAAATAAATATGAGTGTAACGGCGTCAGAGATGTTTACGGGGTTTGACATCTCATATCCAGTGTCAACGTGCGTGCAATAACTCAAGAGATGTTACGGGATTTTCCATCTCTCAAGGATCCGTGAAACTATCTACTATGTAGTAATATACGCTAAGTAGATAATGTCTATCAGTAATATAAAGTATCAAAATAGCGTTAAGGCGTTACCATAATCCCCCTTAACACATTTTATATTCCCAAAAGCATATACAAGACCGTAGTTTCCCCAAAACCGGAAGTCACCAGAGGGCAATCCATATACTCAAGGTACAAATCAAAACGTAGTGGTCGCGAATAGGATAATCAGTATGACAAGGTACATGAGGCGATACCAACTAGGATACTAGTAGTTGCGTGATCCGGACTGATGTTGGGCATAGCCAGCAGCTACCCCAACACCGCGAAACAACACTCCCAAATCAAGGGGTGCACCCAAATCGCATCACAAATGTAATAGATATGGTATCGAAGAAGTGTGTCCGCTAGAGGTGGCGAACCTCAATGGCCCGGCGCGGCTCCTGTTTTAGTCATGTCAGGGGTCATCCAATAATCGTTCTCTTTCTTCAGTCAACGCGTTCACCAAACCATCCACTTCATTCTGGATCATCACTCCGCGTATAATAGTTATTAAAGTGGTTTTCGGTATCGACAGAGAGTATGTCCATATCCGATCCCGGTCTCTTTAATAACTACGTATTATTACACCTTTGGCTCTTTATATTTCAAATCGATTCATAATTGATATCAAAATATCATATTCGCTTCAAAAATCAAATCCATTCAAATATCATCGTATCTTTCAAAATATCAGATTTCATATTTAAATTCAAGATTTAAATATAAACATTTCACCTTATTGACCAGCTTAGGATTTTAGAAAAATAGTTTTAAGTAGTTTAAAAGTAGTTTTAAACAATTAAAATAGTTAAAAACACTTAAAATCTTTAAAATGGATTTAAAATAGATAAATTAGTTTAAAATAATTTAAATTGGGTTAAGTAGATTTAAAATAGATTAAAATAGTTTAAGTATTCAAAATGGTTTATATAACCGAGTAATTTGGAAAAACAAAATAAACAGCTTCAAAACCAATTCATTTCAATTACATCTTCCCAACTCAAATCAATTTCAATTTCCATTCTACCGATTTCAATTTCGATTTCAATTCAATTCAACGTCAACTTTGACTTCAAATTTATTCAATTTTATATCCACTTTCAATTAATTCAATTTCAATTTATATCGATTTAGAGCTTGGTTTTTCAAAATATCCATTTAGAACACTTACAAGATTATCCATCCATATACGAGTTTAAATCCAAATTTCAAACATGATTCGATTCCAAGCTTGATTTCAAAATATCGCTTATATCTCACTTTTACTTAATTATCCTTCAATACTCAAATTTAAATCTAAATTTCAAATATGATTCAATTTCAAGCTCAATTCCAAAATATCATTTTTATGTTGCTTTTACGTAGTAATACTCAAAGTTCGAAATAATGTTCAATCTTTAAATCAAATAGATTTTCGAAATTCAATCATATCCCAAATTTTATTCTCAAAGTCTCAACTTAAATTTTTTAACAATTTCCCTTTTACCAAAATTTATTTCAACATTCCAAACTCAATTTCCCGATAAATTCGATTTCTATAAATTTATTTCTATTTATAACTTTTAAATCGAACATTTAAATAAATTTCAAATCGACGATTTCAAAAATTAATAATTTAGCCAATTCGGTGTCCGTATATAATTTTCTATCCTATGGCCAAGTAATCTTTATTTCAATTAAATGTCAGGGATGAGTATATATTACTTAAATTAAATCACAGTATCATATGTATGCCTAACAGGTTCTATATAAGCAAATAAACATCCAAACATTCAATTATCAACCAATAGCATCCATCAGATACATCATCCAATAAACAATACAATTCATGGCGGTTTCATAGTTATCAATGTCAGATAATTTAATCGCAATTCAATTTTGATTTCAATTTAACTGTCAATTTAATTTTTCAACGGTTAATTCAAATGACAAGCTATATGACAATTAAATTTTTATCAAACAACGACAAATAAAATTCATATCACTTCATAATGTCAATTTAACTAGCATAAAAATATTTAGTACGGTGTGAGCGTTATAAAACACTCACCTTGATTTTACGATTTTAAATCAAATCGAACGACGCTCGATTCAACCCAAAATTTTCTCTAGCTCCACACGACTCCAATCCAATTCCATAGCGTAGTACTTGTCAATACGATTCCGACGCAAGAAGTTTCGTCCGAATCCGACCTCGTATGAAAGAGAAACATCATTTTAAACATTTACAAATCAATTTACATTATAATTTTAATTTCAAAACCCTAAATCTAATCTCGGCCGCACACTACCTCAATCTCAGATCTGGGCCGCTCCTACTATCTTCTCCCCCTCATCGCGTTTACAGGTTCGCATGTGAACCCAAAGCCGCCGCTCCATATCCAAAATACACGGCCACTACGCTCGTCGATAGCACGATCAGATGAAGCCACATCAAAGCCCTACTCGCCAAGCACCTCCGCCTCCATTCTCATGCAACTCGGTGGTCCCCACGCACGTGAAAACGTGCACGAACGCCGGCCACTCTAGCTCGATTTTCCGATGATCCCTGCGTCTATAAACGATCACGACCGTTGGTTAGCTAGATCTCCCTGCCCTCTTCGAGTTTGCAGCTGATGACATTTGCTAAATGTTCACGGATTGGAAGTAATCGAGGGAAAGATGAAACTAAATTATGGCCGTGGGTTTCTACGGAGGCGGCTGAGCAAAGAAACCCTAGGGTATATTAAATTTTGCAAAAGAATGAATATATTGAGTGCTTATATAGAAATTTCAACGAACCGTATTCACCCGGAATTTCCGAACACCGATTTACGCGCGGTGACCGGCGTTTCTAGGGTTTACCCCGCATTTCGGACACAATGGAATAGGTTTCAGAAGCTAATTCGATCGTCTGCGCGAGTTATGGCAATAAACGTTCGATTTTTAAATTAAATCGATTAAACGATTTTCTAGGCGTTTTGGCTTGCCCCGGACAAACGGTAAATCCGTTTGACACGAAATTTGAAACCTTACAATAATATCACATTACGGATCCAATGAAACTAGTTTCATCGAAATCCGAGACCGTTTGAAAAATGACTATTTTAACTCGCCAAATTAATATTAAAACAATTTCAACGCGTTTCGAGCTGCCACGGTCAAACGACAACTCCGATTGCTACGAAAATTGAAATCCGATAATAACTAACTATTACGGATCCAATGGAACTAGTTTTGTCCAATTCTGAGACTGTTCAAAAATTGGCTATTTTCCAGTCGATAATTAAATATTAAAATATTCAATTTTCACAAACAAATTTTTAAATTCAGTTTTAAAAGTTCTACAACATCATTCTAACTTTCATATGATAAAATAAAATTTTACAAATCATTTTTAATCATAGTAAACCCATTATTCAATTTATCCAATAAATTCCAATTTTTATCTTATTAACTCTATTAAAATCCAAATATAACTTGCCTTCACTTTGGAAACCAATTTGAATCATATTAAATCAAATTTCAATTATTCACTCTATTTTTATATATTAAATTTCAATATCAAATTAATCATATCAAATTCGGAATTTAATTTATTCAAACATTCGTAATATTAAATTTAACAAATTTGATTATTCTTAAATCACTATCTTTTGAAATATTCAAAATGAACTTATAAAATTTAACTTTTGAAACGAATTAAAATTATAGAACAACTATTTCCATTATACGGTTATTTAATTCCCATTATTAAATTATTGAATAATTTCCAAATATTTAATTTAAAATATTTTACCGGTTCAATAGTCAATATTTGATTTTAAATAGATTTTACTTATCAATCAATTACTCTATTATACCCAATGAATTTCAACATTTATTATCCTATTCAACTATTGATTTCAAAGGCATTCACTAAGTAGCATTTATTTTTCATTACTTGGATAATTGTTGTCGAAATTCATTCCATTTATTATTATTCCAAACGACTTATAATTTTTTTTCTAACACTAAAATCACGAAAACTTATTAAATTAGCTATTTTAATTATCGAAAATTTACGGGTCGTTACACTCTCCCCCACTCAAAACTTTTCGTCCCCGAAAAGGAAAAAGAAGAGAAAGGAACTAAGTGAAGAATTCAACATTTGATATATTTTATTCAAAATTATCCACTTATAAACAATGAAATTCCATTTATAAAGTCATAACTACGCTTTCACTAAGTTACTCCGAACGGCTTCATAACATTAAAAGTTAGTACTCAAAACAAGTTATAAATTTTTTTTTAAAACTTGAAAAATTTTCTAACACCCGGATTTTACGGAAAATTTCGGCAGAGTCTCCTTTGCGCGGCTCGATCGGAAAAAATATAATAGCATATATATCACAAATATACATCTCATCTCAATGATGAGGCATCCCATATGTGGGGAAACAACATATAAATATCACCAATATCATATAAAACCGTAAGCGTACCTTTTATTTAACATTTATTAGCATTTTACTTACATTATGCGTTTAGCGTAGAAGCGAGCTCCACAACGAAGCGCAACCCCTTTTGCCACCTACTAAAATGCTCAACAACTAAGTTAGAACCATGCATATAAAGATAGATATACTTAGCCTACACAACATATACATAACATATTTAGCTTCAAAACTGAGATTTCAATTTCAGGACAGCAAACAAATCTTAGTTTTAGGTCATCTAAACGATAAAATTTGACCACATAGTCTAAACAAAATTTGTTTTATTCATTTCAGGCTTTCCGGAATGTCCAAAATCATCGAATTCGGACCATCCGTTCAAAAGTTATGGCCGTTTTACTAAGAGTATACGCCTCAGCCTGAGCAATGCATTGCGCAGGTCTGTGACGTTCACTCGTGGTTTCGACCTTCTATACGACATCAAAACACAAAACACTTCAAACAAAAGTTTTAGCTTAAGTTATTAGCTTTCCAGAAAGTGCAAGATCATCAAAATCCGATAAACCGGTCAAAAGATATGGCGAAAATACTAAGGGTGTGTACTACAGATTTTTACTTATTTTACACAGGCCAGCGAGTAACATTCAAGTTTTTAACCTAGTAGACGAAGGAATTTCTCAAGACACTCTAAATAAAAGTTGTGCTATAGTTTCTAAGCTTTTCGAAAAGTCCAAGATTGTCAAATTCCGTTCAGCCATTTAAAAGTTATGGTTGTTTTCGTTTCAGCATATATTGGACAATTTTGGATTTTTCCAAAAATTTGCTTCTATTATTTCAAAGTACAAACCATCAAACTTCAAATTTTCTAAAAAAACAATCATAAACACAAAGTCATTTATTTTCTTATTCATCCATGCAATAGGTTTGCATTCAATTTGTTTCCGATTTATTCAAGTTTGTTTCATTCACATTTTAAATTCAAGTCAATTTGCTTCAATTTAAATTGAATTCAATTATATTTAATTTCACTTTGCTTCAAATTTGAATTTAATTATTTTACAATTTTATTCCGTTTATTCAATTCCATTAACACTAATGAATTCTACTTAATCAATTATCATCCATCTAACAGCCAATGCATATCAAACATTAACATCCATCCAAAATCTACACTAAATCAATTATACAATTTCAAGTCAACTTTAATTTCATACACTTCCAAGTTTATTGACATTTAACTATATTCAAATTTAATTAGTTTCCATTTACCAATTTATATTTCATTAATTTTAAATTTTATTCATTCACTTATATATATCATTCATTTTACAGCTTAAATTTCTTTTATATTTACAACTATCAATAGATCTTCACATTTTATTATTCACTCTCACATTGGTATATTATTTCTCTACTTATCCTTATTAGCATTTTAAACCTTTTAAGTATTTGGTAAGTTATAGTTATGCAAATAGAATGTAGTTAAACAACATACAACTTCTTTTCATTTAAAGTTGAATTTTCAATTTATCAATTCTTAAGTCATTACTTAAATTTCACTATAATTTAATTTCACATTTACATTCACATATAGTATTTTCATTTTATATTAACATAATTGTGAATCACCTTTAAATGTTAATTTAAATTCCAATTATTTACTAACAATTTCATTTATATTTGCAAACCATTAATTAAATGCATATTTTATTATTCAAACCTATACTTGTATATTATCCACTTAACAATTCATATAACATTTTTGAACTTCTTAAATATTTTGGTAAGTTATATCTATGCTATAGAATGAAATTTAATACTATGCGAGTTTTACAGTTTCAATTTTATTTTAAGTTCATAATTTCCTAATTCTAAGGATTTCTACTTCAATTGATATTTTCACTTAGCTCTTAGGTTCATTTCTCATTTCACAATTCAGAAGTTCCTTAATGGTTCAAGTCTAAATTCATTTCAATCCTTTAAAAAAAAAATCATTAATTATTAAAGGACTTAAGAATTCCAATCCCGGTTTCATTTCAAATCAAGTTTTGAAATAATATATACCTATATAATTTATATAACAAATCATACTATAGAGAGTACAAAATAAAATAAAATTTGAATCAAAACAAAGTTTAGACAAGCTATTAAGTGGTCTCCCCCACTCGGACTCTCGAAAATAAACGCCGATGATGCGTGCACTCATCACCGAAATCATTTTCCATCGTCAAGAGAAGGGAATATAACACTTATCATAAAAAAAAATCCTTCGAAAACAATTTCAACTCAATTATACTATCATATAATACTCATATTATGTTTTTCATATTCTTGTAAGTCAATTTCAAGCACCGGAATTTAAATTCCCAAATCCATGTTAAAATTCATTTATATTCATTATCAATTGTGTTTACAAGATTTCATTTTCCTAAATCCATTGTTATTTAATCAATTGTTGTAAATATTGACTGATCAAACAATAACGATAATAATCTAATATTATCATCTCCTAACAATCAATTCAATCAAAATGAATAAATATTCGAATAATTCTTTTATATAAAATATGTTCCAAAACGATATTGTGTTGGTTTGTCCTATTCGAGTGTTTAGAAATTCCTATCGACGCCTTGGCGTCCCAAGTATCAACCAGAATTCATAAATACTCAACGGAACAAATTAACACAATATAAAACCATTTTATATCAAATAACAAGTACGCTCTCTCATATACACTCAACTCATTCATATAGTTTACCTCTATTTCAATGAGTTATTCCCCACTAGAGCCAAGGTTTATCGCTAAACCAAAGCTCTGATACCAACTGTAACGACCCGCCTTTTTGGACAGTTTAAACCGACGATCAAATACCCATGTCGATTCCAAACCATTAAAAGGGCAGATAGTTATTGGGGTAATTAAGAAAAGAAAAGGAAGGGAAATAAAGGAAATGAAACAACACAGAATCTCACAGCGGAAGGCTAAAGTATAATAATAAAATAACAGTTCATGAAGCTGTTAATTAAATGAATACATTTGAAATGAATACATTTGATTATTATTATACAACATTTATCAGAGTTACATACACAACAAATATCATACAACAATGCAGCGGAATGGAATGAATATAATAGTAGTAGATAATATACCAAATCTTTGTCTCCGTCCTCCAAGGAAATGATCTTCAACCTAAACTGAAAACTCAGGACTGACCCGAGCGTAATGAAAAGACAAAACACTCGAGTCAGGACTAAAATATCCTTATGAAAGTTAAATCAATCGTAAATAAATATGAGTGTAACGGCGTCAGAGATGTTTACGGGGTTTGACATCTCATATCCAGTGTCAACGTGCGTGCAATAACTCAAGAGATGTTACGGGATTTTCCATCTCTCAAGGATCCGTGAAACTATCTACTATGTAGTAATATACGCTAAGTAGATAATGTCTATCAGTAATATAAAGTATCAAAATAGCGTTAAGGCGTTACCATAATCCCCCTTAACACATTTTATATTCCCAAAAGCATATACAAGACCGTAGTTTCCCCAAAACCGGAAGTCACCAGAGGGCAATCCATATACTCAAGGTACAAATCAAAACGTAGTGGTCGCGAATAGGATAATCAGTATGACAAGGTACATGAGGCGATACCAACTAGGATACTAGTAGTTGCGTGATCCGGACTGATGTTGGGCATAGCCAGCAGCTACCCCAACACCGCGAAACAACACTCCCAAATCAAGGGGTGCACCCAAATCGCATCACAAATGTAATAGATATGGTATCGAAGAAGTGTGTCCGCTAGAGGTGGCGAACCTCAATGGCCCGGCGCGGCTCCTGTTTTAGTCATGTCAGGGGTCATCCAATAATCGTTCTCTTTCTTCAGTCAACGCGTTCACCAAACCATCCACTTCATTCTGGATCATCACTCCGCGTATAATAGTTATTAAAGTGGTTTTCGGTATCGACAGAGAGTATGTCCATATCCGATCCCGGTCTCTTTAATAACTACGTATTATTACACCTTTGGCTCTTTATATTTCAAATCGATTCATAATTGATATCAAAATATCATATTCGCTTCAAAAATCAAATCCATTCAAATATCATCGTATCTTTCAAAATATCAGATTTCATATTTAAATTCAAGATTTAAATATAAACATTTCACCTTATTGACCAGCTTAGGATTTTAGAAAAATAGTTTTAAGTAGTTTAAAAGTAGTTTTAAACAATTAAAATAGTTAAAAACACTTAAAATCTTTAAAATGGATTTAAAATAGATAAATTAGTTTAAAATAATTTAAATTGGGTTAAGTAGATTTAAAATAGATTAAAATAGTTTAAGTATTCAAAATGGTTTATATAACCGAGTAATTTGGAAAAACAAAATAAACAGCTTCAAAACCAATTCATTTCAATTACATCTTCCCAACTCAAATCAATTTCAATTTCCATTCTACCGATTTCAATTTCGATTTCAATTCAATTCAACGTCAACTTTGACTTCAAATTTATTCAATTTTATATCCACTTTCAATTAATTCAATTTCAATTTATATCGATTTAGAGCTTGGTTTTTCAAAATATCCATTTAGAACACTTACAAGATTATCCATCCATATACGAGTTTAAATCCAAATTTCAAACATGATTCGATTCCAAGCTTGATTTCAAAATATCGCTTATATCTCACTTTTACTTAATTATCCTTCAATACTCAAATTTAAATCTAAATTTCAAATATGATTCAATTTCAAGCTCAATTCCAAAATATCATTTTTATGTTGCTTTTACGTAGTAATACTCAAAGTTCGAAATAATGTTCAATCTTTAAATCAAATAGATTTTCGAAATTCAATCATATCCCAAATTTTATTCTCAAAGTCTCAACTTAAATTTTTTAACAATTTCCCTTTTACCAAAATTTATTTCAACATTCCAAACTCAATTTCCCGATAAATTCGATTTCTATAAATTTATTTCTATTTATAACTTTTAAATCGAACATTTAAATAAATTTCAAATCGACGATTTCAAAAATTAATAATTTAGCCAATTCGGTGTCCGTATATAATTTTCTATCCTATGGCCAAGTAATCTTTATTTCAATTAAATGTCAGGGATGAGTATATATTACTTAAATTAAATCACAGTATCATATGTATGCCTAACAGGTTCTATATAAGCAAATAAACATCCAAACATTCAATTATCAACCAATAGCATCCATCAGATACATCATCCAATAAACAATACAATTCATGGCGGTTTCATAGTTATCAATGTCAGATAATTTAATCGCAATTCAATTTTGATTTCAATTTAACTGTCAATTTAATTTTTCAACGGTTAATTCAAATGACAAGCTATATGACAATTAAATTTTTATCAAACAACGACAAATAAAATTCATATCACTTCATAATGTCAATTTAACTAGCATAAAAATATTTAGTACGGTGTGAGCGTTATAAAACACTCACCTTGATTTTACGATTTTAAATCAAATCGAACGACGCTCGATTCAACCCAAAATTTTCTCTAGCTCCACACGACTCCAATCCAATTCCATAGCGTAGTACTTGTCAATACGATTCCGACGCAAGAAGTTTCGTCCGAATCCGACCTCGTATGAAAGAGAAACATCATTTTAAACATTTACAAATCAATTTACATTATAATTTTAATTTCAAAACCCTAAATCTAATCTCGGCCGCACACTACCTCAATCTCAGATCTGGGCCGCTCCTACTATCTTCTCCCCCTCATCGCGTTTACAGGTTCGCATGTGAACCCAAAGCCGCCGCTCCATATCCAAAATACACGGCCACTACGCTCGTCGATAGCACGATCAGATGAAGCCACATCAAAGCCCTACTCGCCAAGCACCTCCGCCTCCATTCTCATGCAACTCGGTGGTCCCCACGCACGTGAAAACGTGCACGAACGCCGGCCACTCTAGCTCGATTTTCCGATGATCCCTGCGTCTATAAACGATCACGACCGTTGGTTAGCTAGATCTCCCTGCCCTCTTCGAGTTTGCAGCTGATGACATTTGCTAAATGTTCACGGATTGGAAGTAATCGAGGGAAAGATGAAACTAAATTATGGCCGTGGGTTTCTACGGAGGCGGCTGAGCAAAGAAACCCTAGGGTATATTAAATTTTGCAAAAGAATGAATATATTGAGTGCTTATATAGAAATTTCAACGAACCGTATTCACCCGGAATTTCCGAACACCGATTTACGCGCGGTGACCGGCGTTTCTAGGGTTTACCCCGCATTTCGGACACAATGGAATAGGTTTCAGAAGCTAATTCGATCGTCTGCGCGAGTTATGGCAATAAACGTTCGATTTTTAAATTAAATCGATTAAACGATTTTCTAGGCGTTTTGGCTTGCCCCGGACAAACGGTAAATCCGTTTGACACGAAATTTGAAACCTTACAATAATATCACATTACGGATCCAATGAAACTAGTTTCATCGAAATCCGAGACCGTTTGAAAAATGACTATTTTAACTCGCCAAATTAATATTAAAACAATTTCAACGCGTTTCGAGCTGCCACGGTCAAACGACAACTCCGATTGCTACGAAAATTGAAATCCGATAATAACTAACTATTACGGATCCAATGGAACTAGTTTTGTCCAATTCTGAGACTGTTCAAAAATTGGCTATTTTCCAGTCGATAATTAAATATTAAAATATTCAATTTTCACAAACAAATTTTTAAATTCAGTTTTAAAAGTTCTACAACATCATTCTAACTTTCATATGATAAAATAAAATTTTACAAATCATTTTTAATCATAGTAAACCCATTATTCAATTTATCCAATAAATTCCAATTTTTATCTTATTAACTCTATTAAAATCCAAATATAACTTGCCTTCACTTTGGAAACCAATTTGAATCATATTAAATCAAATTTCAATTATTCACTCTATTTTTATATATTAAATTTCAATATCAAATTAATCATATCAAATTCGGAATTTAATTTATTCAAACATTCGTAATATTAAATTTAACAAATTTGATTATTCTTAAATCACTATCTTTTGAAATATTCAAAATGAACTTATAAAATTTAACTTTTGAAACGAATTAAAATTATAGAACAACTATTTCCATTATACGGTTATTTAATTCCCATTATTAAATTATTGAATAATTTCCAAATATTTAATTTAAAATATTTTACCGGTTCAATAGTCAATATTTGATTTTAAATAGATTTTACTTATCAATCAATTACTCTATTATACCCAATGAATTTCAACATTTATTATCCTATTCAACTATTGATTTCAAAGGCATTCACTAAGTAGCATTTATTTTTCATTACTTGGATAATTGTTGTCGAAATTCATTCCATTTATTATTATTCCAAACGACTTATAATTTTTTTTCTAACACTAAAATCACGAAAACTTATTAAATTAGCTATTTTAATTATCGAAAATTTACGGGTCGTTACACTATGTTTGGTCATTCAAATATTATTCATCTTGCAATTAGTTGTCCTTATCCACTAAAAACACAAGGACATGGTCACTTTCCACATTTTGTTCCTTAATACAAAAAGGAGATGTAAAGCACTCTTCACACTACCAAATAATAGATGCAAAAATAGTAGAGGACTATATAAAAAGACAGTCAAATTTGTGTCTGGAATTATAGATGGAATCATAGATTGATTTTTAAGTATTTAGTTTCTACATCAAAGTTTGGACACTTATTAGATTGTCTATGTTGCCAATGGAAAAAGATTGGGTGTATTTACACAGGCGACTATAAAATGCTTTAACTTAAAACATATTTTGAGAATTAACACGTATATGTTAATATTAAAAGTCTTTTTTTAATATTTTTAATTTTTGTCATTGGACCAGTACAGAGTACTAGCAAGGAGCTTTAAATTTCGTGCATGTGACAAAAATAAATCTAAGAAATGTGGAGAAAATTTTGTTCCTATGTATAGATTGTTGAAATCTTAGTCGGCATGATGAATACATCATCGTTGAGCATTTAATTATAAAAAGAATGGATTCTAAATATAAGAGCCGTAGATGGTATTGCCATGGTAAGTAAATAAATATACATAAAAAACTAAGTTGTTTGACACATATGACTTAATTAAGATGATTTACTATGAAGATGAAGATTTTATGAAGAGAGGATGAACTGCTTAAGAATTTGGAAGATGGAGAAACTCCGTTATATCTCGGATGCACAGACCATACAAAATTATTCGCCACCACCATCTTATGTAATCTTAAACGTGAGACTGGCATGTCCGATAATGGGTTTGACAAGTTGTTAAACGTGCAACAATTGTTTTTGCTGAAGGATAACGTATTCCCAAAACTTTATATGAAGTAAAGAAATTTCTTAAAGCATTTGACATGGATTTTGAAAAGATACATGCTTGTGAGAATGACTATATTCTTTTTAGAAAAGAATACAAAAATTTAGAAACTTGTCCAAAATGTGGTTCTTCAAGATGGAAGATAAATCAAGATACTAAGGAGATCATAAAAGGTGTTCCAATTAAAGTGTTGAGACATTTTTCAATAATTCCAAGATTTAAAAGAATGTTTAGATCTCAGAAAATGGCCGAAGATTTAAGATGGAATTTCAATAATAGAAGTAATGATGGAAAAATGCGTCATCCGGTGGATTCTATGGCATGGAATATGGTGGATGAACGATGGAAATATTTTTCAGCCGATCCATGCAATCTTAGACTTGGACTTCTTACAGTTGGATTCAATCCATTTTCTATGTTGAGTTCCAAATATAGTTGTTGGCTTGTAGTGCTTGTGACCTAAAATCTCTAACCTACGTTATATATGAAGAAGGAAATTATTTTGTTAACATTACTTATACCCGGTCCAAAGCAGCCCGGGAACGATATTGATGTATATTTGGCACCTTCATTTGAAGACTTGCTTTATTTATGGAGTAATGGAGTTGATGCTTATGATGCATTTAGTAAAATATTATTTAAAATGAAAGCAATTTTACTATGGACAGTAAATGATTTTTCAGCTTATAGAAATCTTGCTAGATGCTGTGTAAAGGGAGAAAAAGCTTGTCCATTGTGTGGTGTTAATACTCATCACAGTTTGTAGAATTATAGTCGAAAGAATGTCTACGTGGGTCATAGAAGATATCTACCTATGTCATATCCGCGGAGGAAACAAAAGACATGGTTTGATGACACCTTGTATATAGGCAATGCTACTAGAATTTTAACTGGAAGGAATATTTCTGTATTGTTAAAAGAGTTTCCAAATGATTTTGGGAAAAAGAAAGAAAATAAAAAAGGGAGAGGAGAAACAATAAGAAAAAAACCATTTAGATAAAGCCCATTAAGCTGAAAAAGAGGAAGAGGAAGAGGAAGAGGAAGAGTACCCATGATATGGAAGATAAAGGCGATAAAGATAATGATCCAACAAAATTTGAGCTATCAAGGTGGAAAAAAATATAATTTTTTTTGATTTGTCATATTGGGAGGTTTGTGGTTTATTTTTAAAATCTTTTGACAATTATATATATGTATATGTATATATATATATATATATATATAATTATGTGTTACATTAGTGATTTTTATAGGAACTGTCGTTATTTCATAATTTAGATGTAATGCATGTGGAGAAAAACACTGGTGAAAGCATATTAGGCGCAATGTTGCATGATAACAAATCAAAAGATGGAACCAACTCCAGAAAGGATTTAGAGAATTAGGGAATTCGGCATGAGTTCCATGCATAACCTCGTGGGAAGGAAACATATTTTCCGCAAGGTTCCTTACACGTTGTGATATTCGAAGAAAAAAATATTTTGCATAAAATTATAAGATTTCAAAGGACGTGATGGCTATTGTTCAAATTTGAAAAATCATATATCGTAGGAGGGTTGTCAAATTAGTGGCTTGAAATCACATGATTGCCATGTTTTAATTCAATACTTGTTGCCGACAACAATAAGAGGGCTATAGTCAAAGAAGGCAAGAAAAGCAATAATTCGCTTATGTTCATTTTTCAACAAATTATATCAATGTGTCCTTGACAGAGAGAAGTTGCAGCAAATTATCGTTGAGATTATTGAAATTTTGTGTGAGCTTGAAAAATATTTTCTACCACCATTTTTTGACATAATGGTACTATTGTCAATTCATCTCGATTGAAAAGCACCAATATATGGTCCGGTTCAATTTTGTTGGATGTACCAATTTAAAAGATATATGAAGACGCTTAAAGATTATGTAAGAAACTATTCATGACCTGAGGGATGTATTGCAGAATCTTATCTCGTAGACGAATGCATGAGGTTTTTTTGTGAATTTTGAAAAAAAATTAGGACATGTTGAGGAGACAACATCTCGAAATGAAGATTATGAAAGCAGTGTGATACTTGATGGGCATCCAATTTAAATGTCAAAGATAGTTACACTATCCTCCCATAAAAAAGAAAGTGCTCATTTAGCCGTGTTTATGAATATGACCATGGTGGAACAATTTTTAGAGTAAGTATACATTATATTATTTTTCAATTATTTGGATATGTTTGTACTAACAAATATAACTTAGCATGCCTTGTTTTATACCAGTTTGCATTTGGAGGAATTACAAAATTCAGGCAAGCATATGGAAAGAAATTCAACCTTACTTTGGGAAATGCATAAAAAAAATTTGCTGATTGGATTAGAAAAAGGTTAAATGATTTTTCAAATATACTCTCATTTGCCTAAGAATATCACTCTAAAATATCTATTATCAATGAAATTTTTGTAGATACCTTTTAAATCTAATGATCATAATGAAATGTTAAAGTGGATTGCATACGGTGCGAAGAATGATACCTTATCTTACAAAGGATGTGTCATCAGCGATCAACGATTTCATATAAATGATGCAGGGAGAGAAACTCAAAACAGCAGAGTGACTTATATGCGACTACTATGTGTAGAGAAGGTGCAAAATATATTTCTCAAGTAGTTGATATAGTCACCTATTATGGAATATTGACTGATATAATTTTATTAGATTATCATGTGTTTTATATTCCCATTTTTAGACGTCGTTGGGCACATATAGGAAATGGAGTAAAAGTTGATTAGGATGGTTTCACTCTTGTCAATTTACATCAAAATCAAGCATCGTTTTCTAAAGATCCATACATCCTTGCATCTCAAGCGAAACAAGTATTTTATTCAAGATAAAATGATTTGCTGAGTTGATGTGTTGTAATGAAAGCACCACCAAGTGGTTTTCATGATTTAGAGACAAATGATTATAAAAAAGAAGCTATCAATGTCATGTAAGATTGCGATGTAACAGGTCTGGATGTTGAGGATGTTATTTTGTTAGGGAGGACTGCAAAGGCATGCTTGAGTAGTTTAAGTATTTTGTTTGATTACGAGAATTGTTTCGAGTACATGGACATGTCATTCTTGTTTGTTTTTCCATTGTCTGCTCATAAGATCAATGATTGTTGTGTAATAAATGATGTTGCAATTAAGGTAAATGTAAGTATTATTTGTGTCTAAATTAGGTAAATGTAATTAATATGTTTGATAATCAATTAATATTTCATGTGTGTAAGTATTGAGTTATTGATTTATCATAGAGATCTACATACTTGAAGGCATACTCAACTTCATCATGATGGTATCCATGTTGTCTTTTATTTTACTTTAGAATTTTAGAAATTGCATATGTGTTGATGTTTTCCATAAATTCTCCAATTGCATATGTGCCTATATATTAACTGTGCTTACGAATATATTTACTATGTTAATTTTACCATGTTTACAAATATATTAACAGTGCTTCTATTTACTCTTCAAAATTCATGCCTTTTCAAAAACAAATTCCAATAATTAATTATATTCATTTTTAAAGGAATAAATAAGCTTGAGGTAATGAGTTTGAATCGTGAGGAATCCAGGAGAACTTAAATACTAAAGATACATAGAAAGAAAGAAATAGAAAATCGGTAACTGCACATGTTTTCCATAGCATATAAACTAAAGTTTTATTAACAAATAACTTTTTCTAACTATGTTCAGGACAAGAAAAAGATGTTCGTAGCCATTTCATATCATGAAACCTCGTTTTTTCTAACTGTATTTCTTTAATTTTTTGTACTCCCTTTAGCATTTTGTTTCGTTTCAATTGTAGTAACATGCTTAACAATTTATTATTGCTTTACATTGGTATGTAGATATGTACATTTATCTCTCATGCCTTGCTATTTTTTCTTTCCGATGCTGCAATGACAAGTTATGTCATTGGAAAGCAATGCTACAGTGTTTCTTCATTTTGGATGTCCTCTTACGTATTGCTTTTGTACTATTATTTCCACTGGAATTTGCCGCAATTACGGTTTAAAATTTCATTCAAATCCTTAAGTACATAAATGAAGAATTACTCCATGTTATGCATTAACAGTATGATTCAATTTTGTGTAATTAATTACTCGGAATCCATCGTCCGGAAACATAAAAGGAAAAACCAAACAAAACACACTTATTAAATGAAATTTATTCCAACACTAAAAATAGGCCTCTAACATGTCCTGCTTTGTAGCCTATGATTATTTTTGCCGTGTTCGATGATAATTTTTCCTAAAAATTATACCTCTTTCTCAAATTTCAAAAGTGCAAATGCATTAGATCTTGCGTTAGTTTGTGTGCAATAGGTTTTGCTTTTCTATTTTGTTTGACAATTTTGTTTGAGACGGATTTGAATTGGTTTGGATGACTAGTCTGTATAGCCTAGCTAATGCTATTTCATACGGCAAGTTGCACTCTAGAGATGGGAAGTTCAATTTTGTAATCTGGTTGATATGTATATTTTATCTGTCAGTGACCATGCTGTCACCGAATATCAAATTAGACTTGTCAGTAACTAGAGTTGGGTGTGTTTATGGATTTCTTATCTGTCATTGCTAACATTTTTACATGATGAAAAGACAAACTCCCTTAGTAAATCATATCTAAGATTTTTCTAAAACAAGTTTGTCTTCAAAATACGTTACATCATATTTGCATTTATTGACACTAGATAAGAGTATTTGCAGCCAACAATATTGTTAGATAGCAGGAATAGAAGGGAAAAAGTTATGAAATAGTTGAAAAGTTGAAATAGTAGGGTAAAGGATTTAATGAAGAAATGATTATTATAATTTTTATAAATGTAGAAATTTTATTACTGTCCAGTACAAGTTACAATAGGCATATGAGCCTATATTTATAAGCTTCATTTTACAATAGAATAGTCTAGATTGAAGATTTAAATAGAACATTCTAGATTGAATACTCTATATAGAATACTCTAGATAATTCAGGAATTAGGTAATTGATTGTTGCATAAATAATTTTCTCTATCTTTCTAGAGAACTCTAAGAGATTGTTCTCTAATCTTCTACAAATTTGCATCACTCTTCAACATTCCTCCATGATGCAAATTTCAAAAACTCCAAGTGCAGGTCACAACTACTTAAATTTTGCTTTTCACAATGCCTTTATGAATATATCTGCAACTTGATCCTCTCTTGTGCAGTGCTGAAGTTGATTGCTTAATAGATTCCGCATCTCTGATGAAGTGTTATTTTATTTGTTTTGTTTGACTATGACGAACTGTATTCTTCGTCATTGAAATTGTTGATTTGTTGTCATTATGATTTTAGTAGATCCACTTTTTGTTCATCCGTTTTTCCAAGTATATTTTTAGTATCATTATTCTCAATCATTTTTATCTCTTCTTTCATTCCCTTGACCCAAACTTCTTGCTTTGATGCTACTTCATAGCTTTCAGGCTTAAATAAGGATAAATTAAAAGTTTCATACACACACACACACACACACACAAATATATATATATCCGATAAAGATCTTACTTTTCTCAACATAGATTCTAGTGAAGAAGTTGTTGTTGAGGAGGCCAAGGAGGCGTATCTGGCTCTTTTACTACTTCTTCCATATCTACTTGAGGTTTTTGTACTGGCGCAGAAATGTTTTTCTTCTTAATGTTTTCTTCATCTCAATTCCAAGCAGCATTCTCATCAACTTCAATATCTTGACTAATAACGAGCTTCTTTATTTGCAAGTTATAAACTCTATAGCCTTTTGATTATGAGCTATACCCCAAGAAGATCCCTCTTATAGTCTTGTCTTCTAACTTATATCTCTATTCATCTGGAACATGTATATTGAAAATCAATCCAAAAACTCTTAGATGCTTAGCTGATTGCTTTTGTCCATTCCATGTCCCTATATAAATCTTGACTTAGAAAGCTCTAGCTAGACATCTATTGAGTATGTAAACAACAGTGTAAATAGCTTCTGCCCAAAACTTGTTGGGCAAGCCTTATCCTTCAACATTGATCTGGACATCTATATAACTATGCGTTGATACTCTATTTTTCTATAGAGTATTTACAACTGTAAGTTGCCGCTCAATGCTTTCATCATCACAAAATCTATCCAATTCATGGGAGTTGTACTATTGCTGCAATTAATTCTAAGCTTCTTTACATGTTTTCAACTTTGATTTTCAACTGGAGCCCTGAATTTTTTTGAATATTACAAAATCTTCCAATTTTTCTTTGATGAAATGGATGCACATCATTCTAGAAAAATGATCAATGAATAGGATGAAATACTTGTTGTTATGGAGTGTAGTGTCCCCATTGGTCTGCAAACATCAGTGTGGATCAAATCCAACAAGTCTTTTGCTCTCCATGTGTATCCTATTGAAAACGACGATCAATGTTACTTCTCAAGAAGACAACCTTTACATGCTTCAGTATTTTCTTTCAGGCTTAGGAGATCTCTCTTCATGTTCTTTTGATATAACAACTTCAAATCTTGAGTGTTAAATTGGCCAAATCTTCGATGCCATAACCGTGAATCATCAATTTGAACTTTTATAATGAGGTTAGTAGTATATTTACAGTTTATTGGAAAGCTTCTATTTATCTTCTCCATTTTTACTTAGACTATCTCCAGCCATTTGTTATACTTAAAGGAATTGCTTTATTAAATACTTACTTTTCTGTATAAAGAGGGATCAGAACGTAATGGATCCTTGATTACAATAGAGTTGAAATAAAGCAGCAGCGTCAAACCACCCTTCAAATGAATAATAAGCTCTATATTTGCAGGTGTAGATGACCAACTATCTTCCTAAACTTTCACCGACAGACTCTCACGATGTCGAGGTCACCTAAAAAATTTCATGGACCAACTCCCAAAGATGGGCGATCGGGGCTAATTATTCCAAATGGCCATGTGGTGTCACGCGATCCCTCATATGGATCCCCTCCATATCAGCTTTGTATTTCCAAAGTTTTTTTGCATAGTCGCCTACATGTTTTTTGAAGATATCGTTCAATTTCTATTGAGTTAAAGTGCTGGAGTAAGTTGTTCATAGCTAAAGTGATCTGATCTGATCCCTACCTAATGGAAGGGATGGATAGCAATATCTGCCTATGTGAGGCAGTAATGCATATTAGAACATTCCATAGAGTTTATCTCTCGGTCTCGTTTGATCGTTGCTTCATACCATTGTCTGTGCATGATCTCCGGACTCCGTGATCATTCCTCTACGTTACTTACCTTGTCTATCATCAAGTCTAACTTGTCCAATGAGTCTGTATATAGATGAGTCAAAATTTCAGGCAATACTTGTCCCCTATAGTACATCTTGTTTCAAACATGACGTACTTTGAATTAAAGCAAGTTAGAGTTGCTGAAAAGGATTCTAGATTTCCTAAACAATCGTTATCCTTCTATCGAGTTGTCTCTCCAAAGAGTCGTATCTCTCTATGTTTACTATGATGCTTGGTCGATATTATTCAGTATTAATCCAGGATGTGATCCTTAGTCTTTGTCTATGTTCGGTTCTATTGAGCTTGTCGATCAATTTATTAGGCCTTGGTTATTTGAATTGTTCTTCTCTCTCCGAAGTTCTCATGTAATAATTCAATTTTTGTCGAGTCAGGAAATCAAATGTTGAATATTTACACATGCATGTTCATTCATGTACAATTTTGTCATTGGCTCCCAAACACATTTTTATGCTTATGGGTCGTCGATTCCACGTAGTTCAAGTGCAATTACATTGCAATTTTTCTTTTTTCCTCTACATAGGGTAGTGTTCGTTATCATTCACTCTAGGAGAGATTGGTACTGATCTCTTTCCCTACACACATACTTAGTCGCTTCTACATAAGAAAAAGCGAGCTGCGTATACCGGTATATGCTTGAGTATATTACATGTTCATCTATCCAATTCCTCTTTCACTTTCATTATCTTCACTGCCTAACTCTTTGCTTTAGTTCCACCACTAGAATTCTCGAATTCGAGATCTCCATTCGATCGCTTCAAATTCAATCATCGACCTACTCATTCATCCTCTCTAACGCCTCTGCCTCCATCTTAAACAACATCTCCATCCACTTCGAATGATTTAAACCTGGTTATATTCAAGCCCTAGATCATATCCACCCTTAAACACTCGAGCTCCAATCCATTTAGGCCAATCATGTACGTGTTTAAGGTAGGTACTTAAGTAGATGGCAATTTTGATTGGGGTGAAGGTATGGATGAACTGGGCTTTGGAATTCACAATGATGGTTGTTGTTAACAAGAAAACTTGTTAACACCCTAAAATTGAGTTTGACAAAAAGGTTAGTCCTTTTAATCCTCTCTTGGTTAAGTTAAGGAAGATAAGATGTGGGTATACTCTTTGATTCGACCTTTCGAATAGGTTTCTCTTGTGGAAAGTCTTCTTATTGACCTTTTGACTTAGCCGAAACACAGGAATTCCCCTCCTTTTGGTCTATTAAGATGATTGAGGTAATTTGGATATCTCTTCGAAACCTTATTTTTGAAGTAGCTTTGGAATACTAAAAAATAGCTCTAAGGATACAAGGATGAGGTTGGTCTGGGTGGGTTTCGACCTCGTCGAAAGCTAGACTAATCAGCGACTTAGTTTTGGTTTGGGAATCTATGGTAAACCAGCTTGATTCAAGGTTTTGACTCACTCGAACATAATATTTTAATGAATGGTGATTTGTAGTTAAGGTCTTGGATTACATGGAAAGATTGGGGTTTCTACTCACTCAGAAGGAGCCTTATGATGAGGTCGAGACCTATAAAATGCAGTTTAACCAGGACCTTCAAAATACTATATAATCAGAAATATTGAAAACTTCCCTTTTATTAATCCAATAACGACTGTGCTAAACAATTATCCCCAATTCAATTTACAAATTAGAGTTTAAAACTTTGCAAACATAAGAAAATGCAAGCTTAGAATGAATGAATTCGGATCCCATAAAACAGACCACTTGGGTCTTATTTATAGGTACAAGTTGGCACCTTTCGACCTAGTGCTTTTGACTTGGTCGAGAATTGGCTTCAGATACCTTCCGACTCCTTCGACAATTGTGCACCCCTCTGTATTGCTTTCGAATGGGTTCGAAGGCCTCCGTCTTCGTCAAAAGGGTGGTTAGGTCTTTTCTTCTTTATGTTCCTTTGTTGTCACAAGGAATGAAGGTAGGAGCTTTTGACTCCATCGATATGCTATTTCCAGGAGTTCCAAAGATGTTGAAATGTTGATGGTTTCGATGCCTTTAGCAGCTTCCGAACTTATGCTTGTGAACTGATGCGGAACCTTCCTTGGATGTTAAGGGCTTCGACTAGTTCAAAAGAATTGCTTTTACTTTCGAAAGGGTTGTTCCATCCAAGGCATATTTCTAAGTGGTTTGGGTGAAGGAGGAACCTTTGGGTTCGAAAAGTTTAGCGTGTATATAAAGGGTTGTCATTCCTTGTTTTCAAAAGGTTTTGCTTTAACTCAATCGAAAGGTCTTCATGCATGCGAAAGCACCTACTTCGAATGGAAATATCTTAAACAGAAGGGCGCTTTTGACCCCTTTGAAAGGTTCTGATACTTCTAATCTTTGGTTGTACATACCTTTAACTCCTTCGAAATGTCTGTTGGAGCTTTTTCTCTTGTTCTTTTTTGTATTCCACTCAATCAGCTTTTGACAAGGTCGAATGGATATTTGGTAGTAACATTTGCCCCCCTCTCACGAAGGGATGCCCTTGGCTTTCCAAGTCAATCATCTCAAAACCCTTAATGTTTCTCGCCTTTTCGTATTCCAGCTTGAATCTGGCCGTTTATTTAAAATTGATCGAGCGGTCTGCTATCCCCGCTGACTTTTCTTATAAGCTGCGTTCTCCTCTTCATCTCTTTCATTCACCTGTAATCAAAATTATCTTCAAGCAAAAATCATAGTTCTCAAATCCTCAAATAGTCTTTATCTACAACAATCAAAAATTCAGATCTAAAGTAAGTTGATATTACCTCGCTTATTTGAATTTTCTTCTCTCTTTTTTCCTTACAGTGAATTTCAATTTCTTAAACATTCATGATTTTGATTTTGAATCATTGTTTTGATTTATTTGCAACTGCTTGAGTTTTTATTTTCCTGAAAGTGTTCTTTGATTTTAATGTCATGGTTTGATTCAATTCGCTTTTCTTGTTCATCTTCATTTTAATCCTTTTTGGTCCAGCTTTTACTATTATTGTTGTTTTTTAAGAGAATTTGAATTTCCATCTGAATCATTTTTAAATAGTTGATCTGCGTTTAAATCCATTTGCTTATCAAATTTTGAATTTCTAGGTTGAAATCGAGTTTGAGGGGGAAGGAAATTTCATTTACTTCGCTCGGAAACTTTGTGCTTTCGAATCAAAAATTTGACGCCACAAATTTACTTTTCTACCCCTTCGAAAGGGATTAAGGCAGCAACTTCAATTTTGATTTCCTAGCATCTTTGAATGGGGTTGAAAGGCAACATAGCGCTTTATTTGGCTGACCTCGTCGAAAGGTTGTATTGTAAAGTTAACATGCACTCAACCTTTTCGAAAGCAATTTTGTATTTTAACGCATTTAGCCACCTTTCGAAGAAATTGGCTATTATACCTTATTAGTCAATTACTCAATCCAAAGCACAAACTTTGTCTCATAGGTTTCGCCACATTTTGTACACACTTATTCCTAATTTGTTTAAGTTAGAAATGCATATTTTTTTATTATAAAAGGGACTGAAGATAAGATACTTTGTATCAGTTGCAAATCAAACGTTTCAACTTAGATGAAACCTATTGTATTAAATCTAGTCGAAACCTACTATATTGTCTTAAGTTTTATTATTGTTATGCCTTTAAAACCGTATACCACCTTTCGACTTTGTCGAAACCTTTTGTAACTAACTGGGATTTAATTATTATCTTTTTCCAACATCGTCGAAACATCCCAAGTTCTTTTATTTTCTTGTCAACATGATTCAAACTCGACACCTTTCAACTTAGTTAGCATATAAGGTTTCGACAGTATTCGCATTGCCTTAGAAGAAACTAAATCCATAGGTTTCGACAATGTCGAAAGACTCTTTCAAACTTTTTATTGAATGTTTATAGCGTGTTTTTATTAAAATTTGTTGTATTGGTTTTAACTACTTTCTTTTGATAATAAAACTTCTATTAAGCTTTCGACATTGCTAAAGTGTGTTTATTGGATGTGTACTTTCATCCTCCCTTTCGACTCTTTCAAAAGCTCAACAGATCATATCATTGGGCTTTCGACATTGTTAAAGGGTGTTGACTCTTATTTTCTTTTTCGACTCGGTCGAAAGCTTAACAAATCTTACTTTTCTGACTTTAATATTTTTCCACGAAAATGAAATTTCATATTTTGCTTGTTTGATATTCTAATTGTTATTATAGGTTTTCAATATCCTTGAAAGAATGTTAGTTTCATAACATACCATAGTTTCTAACTGAAATGATTTCACCTAGCAAACCATGAGTTCACCAAAGAAGATCGAAGCCATCTTAAAACATTCCTTATATCAACTCAAGATGAAGTGGATGTGATCATGAACAATTTTGGAAATAATGGAGTTGAGGCCATCCCTCCTTTTGAGGACGATACCATCTACAATCCTCCTGAAAGATTCTTTGCTTACACAGCAGTTCACATTTGGCACAGAGGGTTTCGTCCGTTCCCAAACTTCCTATCCCAGTTCTTGGTCTATTTGGGGATTGCTCCTATTTAGCTCTCACCAAATGTCTACACATATCTCTTTTCTTTATAGCTTATGGCATTGGAATTTGGAATCCCTTCTCTCAATCCTGAGGTCTTGAATTATCTGGTACAAGTTGGTCAAGCTTAGCAATCTGAACAAACAGATCTTCTGGGCCAATCCTCCCAAAAGCTGATTTTTGAGGGAGTGAATAAATTCGAAGACTAAGAAACTCCATTTTTCTACGTTAAATGTTTTCCCAACATTAGCGGGTCTTTCACTTCTCCATGTAAGTTAATCTCATATTTTATTCTCTTATTCACTTATTTTCCTTTGCCGACCTTTGCTTTTTTCAAGTGCTCCTACTAAAGAACTAGAGGCAGAAGATAAGAAAACAGTGGAATCACTTATTGCAGCCTCAAGCAAGATTGGAAATAGATAGACGCTGCTGAATCCTTCAACTTTGCAAAAACACACTCTTTTTCCTGCAGACCAAAGGATACTTGGCCAACCTCATTTGGTCCAGCGTACTTCTTGAAGAAAACGCTTTCTCTCCTTGGGAGATCCGATAAACTTCTCCCCAATGTTACCTATATGCCTTGGCCATCCTGGTAAGTTTAAGTGCTGCACTTGTTTTTTATTGCCGCGTTGTTTATAAAATTATTTACTGACTTATAATTTGTTTGAATTTTCTATAGCTCCTCCTCATGTTGAAAAACTCACTAGTGACACGGCTCTCTCCTCTTCAACTGTTCTTGCACCATCTTTTTCCCAAGCCATTGCTCGATGAAAGATGGTCGTAAAAAGGAAACTGGCCAAAACAACCATGGTGGAGCCACCACGAAAGAGAGCGAAAGTAGTTGAAGTTTATGATTCTCCAATACTAGAACAAGGGTAGTTTTCTAATATTAATGAATCCTTAAAAAGTTCAATCATCAAAGCTCCACACGATCAACCTAAGGAAACTCCCACAAAGGTTGATCCTCTTTCTGTATCGTCATCTCCATCTCTCCGAGCGTAATCAAGAAGATGTAGAAGGACTTAGGGACTTTAACTCCTACTCAAGTGTTGAACCTTCCTGGACCATAATCTTCTACACCTTTGATTTCGAAAAGATGATCCTTTCTATCTTAAACTCTTCGTCCTTCACTTTAATTCAGTTGTTATCTTCTATTTCTGATCTGGCGGGTCACTATCGATCTCTTCTTAAACAACAACTCCTAGTATGTTTTATGTTACTTAAATTTATTGTTTCTGTTTCCTTGAGTCCTTGACTTATGCTATACTCTTTATTTCATATTCCCAAGAGTTGGTTTTCATTGCATGAAAATTCATCATTGTCCTCCTGCGAATCATCTAAGCTTCGAAAGGAGATTTTTGACTTGAACAGTCAGGTTTCCTCCTTATCTAGGGAGCTGCAATTGAATCAGAGCAATTTAGGGCTTCTCCTGCACAGTCAGAGTCTATTAGAGAGGAGGAAAGCTCGCCAACTTCTTGCTGACGAGAACTTAGCTTTAACAATAACTCTAAAAGAGTCTGAAGAGGAAAAGGCACATATGGGAGCTAAACAATCCTCATTAAGGAAAAGCTGAAAAAGAACAAGGCCTCCCTAAAACTGGCTACCAGCACCATTTTCGACGCAAAGCAGCAAGTATCACAATTTCTTGACTCTTCTCTTGAAGTCATTATTATGAATTCTTTCGAGGATGCTTTGATGCTCGCATATGCCGATAATGCCGAGAAATGTCCAGATCTGAGCTTCCTCTCGCTTGACCCTGCTCTTGTCGATGGAGTCATAGATAAAATCAAAAGGATGGAGTAGGGGGCTGAAGTTGCCAACGGTGAGGAGGTCGACGCTTCCAAAAATTTTTCCATTGAAGTTCCTTCCTTCAAAGTCAAATCTGACTTCGAAGATGAAGATGACAAAGATGTGGTCGTCAAAGAAGAGAGGGTGAGAATGACGATGATAATGAAGGTAACAACGATGATAACATCAATGGAGGCCAAGGTTCAGGCATTGATAGAGGTGGTCAATCTGATACTCTTGAGAAAGATAGAGATGATATTGCAACGACCTCTAAAATGGATTCATCTCTTCATGAAGCAACCTTGCCTAAATCTTTCGTACCTTCTGAGCGTACTTCAATTAATGTGGAGGAGTTAAAAGGAAAAAGCAGGTCTCCCAGGCACCAATTCCCGTATCTCGGGTATGGGATTCTCTATTTAAATATCTTTCACGTTCAAGATAGTAATAGTTTAAATTACTTATTTTTGATAAGAAGGAAATCCGTTCACCCCTATAAAACCAAGCTTGAAAGAAAACAAGCGTAGATAAATAGTTTATATAGCGAGTTAGACAAACAAGTAAAGGAGCACAACATTCTCTCCGATAAATATCATATACCATATAGAAGTGCGGTGATGTTAGTATCTTTCAAACATCAAGAAGCTGCCACAGGCGTGAGGCGAGTGCACCTTCATTATGGCGATCTTCTAAATGAAAATTGAGAATTTATAACATTATTTTGGGTATTGATTAAGGAGCGAAATATCTTGGTGGATTTTCTATATGAAGCCTATTATAGACACCCGACCGTAGATTTCTCATATTTAGGTGACCATAGTGGGGGTTTACTTAGGCGTCTATACAAAAGATGCCCGGATGAATTTGGGTCTGATCTGCATCCCAAAGCATGATGGAATCTGCCTTGAGTCAAATCAATTCTTCAAGACCTGCCCTTTAATAAACTTAAATATTATAAGGACAAGTTTATTCCGGAATTCTTTACAAAATCAATTTTGTACCAACCAGACGAATAGTTGTAATTATGTAATAATAATGATTTGTGAATGTTTGTCTTAAGTTTATTTCTATACTTAGTTTATTTCATTGCTTTATTATAGAGTGAATGTCCCTCTAGCAACTTTGTTTCTAGAGACTATCTAGGCCAGTATGTTAAACTAAGAAGAGATTATCTCAAAAAAGCATCAGTTTTGAGATCTTCAAAACTAGCTAGATATTGTTTTCTTAGAGATTTAGAAAAACTTTATATGGAACAACCCCATCTTCACTTCATTTTCTTGGTGAAGAAAAGGAAAAGCTACTTGAAGAGATTCGGAGATATCATACCAAACTAATATGTGGACGTGATAGTCCTCCTGCAGGGGAATGGGACTATAGTAAATATCCTCTGGTTATTACTCTGGAAGTGTTTAATATTCCTCTTGACTCAACAGTTAATCTTTCTACTAACTCATTAAGTAAAGTTAGGAATGCAATTTCCCAGCTTTATATGTAAAACAAATGTCCAATTGTATATTTTTAGCTTCGTTGTTATCTGAGTTGTAACTTTTTGTCGCTTTAATAAAGAAATTGATTACTTAAGTTTTGACTTTATTTTCTTTTCCTTTTTGTTTAAATAGGAGTTACAGTTATCTGAAACGCCTCTCATTAGATTTGGCATCTCACTTCATTAATATCAGAGATAGGTTTTTGGAGGATCATGAAAAGAAAAAGCTTCTTGACGATGCTTTATTTGCTCATTTTCAAGATAACACGAAAGCGTCAAAATGGTATAGAAGATTTTTGCTCCAAAAACAATCATCAAAAATCTCAACGATCAAATTGCCAATTTAGAGGCTGATGTTAAGAACAAGAGTGAAGCGATTTTCACATTAAAGTGTCAAGTAAAGTCAATCCGTCAATCGACTTTTGATCACAAAATGCCATAACTCTTTCAACAAATAAGTGATTTAGAGATGAAATTAAAGATAGCCAAGCTCAATGTGAATCATTAGATTTTATTATGGGGAATAACCTCTCTAGCATGGAGTTACTAGTTTCTTCTACTATCTCTTCCATCTCAAAATCACAAGATCCACTTCCACGGCTACCCAAAAATTTCCCACTACGATAAATCCTCC
The DNA here is from genome assembly GCA_030765085.1 of Allium cepa. Lineage (NCBI taxonomy): Eukaryota > Viridiplantae > Streptophyta > Magnoliopsida > Asparagales > Amaryllidaceae > Allium > Allium cepa. The sequence continues at coordinate 796,242,825 of CM060929.1, read as the reverse complement.
TCCGGGCTTGGACAAAAAAGTAGTGGGTGAGTGTTGTAGGAAAGTTAAATCTGATATGATGAAATATTTTGACGAACAGCAAAAATCAAGATACTCTACTTGTATAAATGAATATGCGGCTACGATTTAAAAGTTAGAACGCGATAAGTATCTTCTTTAAAGCGCATCGCTGATTTAGAAAGGGGAAATAAAACCCTTAAAAGTGCAAACAAGGCCTTTGACCATGCTTTGAAAACCAACATCGAGACTATTAATGAAAATACAAAATGAGAAAGAAAGAGAGGAAACTAAATGAGGTCCTTCGCATTGTTATCTATCATATCGTGGAATCTTTAATTGTTGAGGATCCAAATAAAGTCATTCACGACTTACGAATGATATCTATACACTTGTTCTATATCCTTGTAATAAATCCTTAGATTATGTAAATTATGAGAAAAAAAATTAAATATCACCTAGACTATGGTGCTTTCCTATAATGTTATTTCTGAAATATTTGTTCGACAGCTTGTACCATAATTTCTGCATTTGTTGGATCACTCAATCCTTTTTACTATTCTGCTTACCTGAAAAGCGCAAAATAAACAGTATTTTTTATTGTTAACTTGTTATTTATATAGAAATTTATCATCAACATTTGAAAGGTGAACGTTTTTGATGAAATGCTTTGAATCTCATCTTTGGTAATGATAAGAAATAACTAAGTAGTTAACTTTAAACATATTACTGGTATATCTGAAGTTTGACAATAAACATCCATTGTTTCAGCCAATGATATAGATGTTTTAGAAATCATCCTCTAGAGATAACTAACAAAAAGTTAATAATGACCATGTAATAGAAGTTCAGAGATCATTGTCCAAACACTTGTAATAGAAATCCAGTGGCCCAGAATCGGGCATCAATAAATGAAATTCAAAAGTTAGAAAATTTGGAACTCGGATTGAGTATTAGCAGATTATCCATAAATCTATGATAATCCCTTCAACAGAAGTTTTGAGTGTAGATTCAGACATTAATAAGTGAAATTAAAAAATAATCTTCATAATAGAACTCTCAAACCCATATTTGGGTAGTAGTGGTAGATAATTAAAAGTCCATGACGATTTCGTTCATGATAGAAATCTCAAGCACAAATTAGGGCATTAATAAGTGAATTCCAGTAATAGTTTCGTAATCCAGATTCGGTTATGATGAATTGAAAGATCCATAACCTAAATTCAAGTATTAATGAGTGAAGTCTTATATTTCAACAATGAATGGCCCAAAACCCATATTCGGGTATTAACGGATAAAGTTTAGAAATAAGAAACCTGAAACCTAGATTCGGGTATTGATAAGTGTAGTTTCTTTCTACTCCTTAGATTCTATCTTCTTTGACATGTGTAAACCCTTTCGGCCTTGTATGAAGTTGTGGTTTGATTGGCTGCTTCTTGAGCTTGGACATCTTAGCCCACCATTTGATATGCCACTTCTCAGGCTTGGACATCTGAGTCCATTGCCTCATGAGCCTCTTCTTGGGCTTGGATATCTTAGTCCATTGTCTGATGAGTCTCTTCTTGGGTTTGGACATCTTAGTCCAATGTTGGATGAGCCTCTTCTTGGGCTTGGACATCTTAGTCCATTGTCGGATGAGCCAATTCTTGGGCTTAGACGTCTTAGTCCATTGTTTTCTGATGCTCTCAGTAAGCACATTCTCAAGTTGTAACTAAGGACTTACCCAAACTTCCTCTAGGAGGTGCCTTGACCTGACCAGAGGCGCAGCCAAGGGCTCGTCGATGCTTTAAGCTAGTCATAGCATGGCACAGATAAAGGCTTATCCCCCTCCCTTCAAGAGGTGCCCTGGCCATAGCGTGGTATAGATAGGGGCTTGTCAATGTTTTATCCTGGCTATAGCGTGGCATGGATAAAGGCTTACACTCCTCCCTCTAGGAGGTGCCCTGCCCTGGCCATAGCATGGCGCAGACAGGGGCTTGTCGATGCTTTATTCTATCCATAGCGTGGCGTGGATAAAGGCTTACACTCCTCCTTCTAGGAGGTGCTATGCCCTCGCAAACTCGATGTGGATAGAGGCTTTGACAGTTTAAGGTAATGTCCAAATAGAAGAAGCATTTCACTCCCATCTATGTAGATTCGCTTTAGAAAAGTGACTCTATATTGATCTTATTCGGTGTTTCTTTACAAATTCGTTAATTTTTCCTTGATGGAAAATTTTGATTATCATCCCTTCCAAGGCTCTGCAGTGGTTAGTTTCATGAGCATTCATCATATGGTAATGGAAGTAGGATCCTTCCAGATTCCTTTCATATTTTGGTTTCTTCTTTTGTGATGCCCAATAGCCGAGCTTATCTTTTGTCAGCAAGTAGACATTCTCAATAGATGTGGTTAGATAGCATTCTCTAGAAAGTCTTGACTTGAAAATTGTTCCTTGTAAATGGCTTCTGTAATTTTTATTACTTGACTTTATACCCCCATAAGTTGTTTTTCTTTTTAACACCCTTGGGAACTCATGTTTTTAAAGTGTTTCAATTGTAGCTTGTTGCCATCTGTGAGCAAGGGCGTTGTAATATACCATTATTCCTTTTTTGAAGATTGTGTCCTTGGTATAATGTTGAATCGTTTTCCTCATTTGGTTAAACAGGTTGTCACTTCGATTTGTTTTTCTCCTAAGGTAAAGATAGAGGTGTGGCCAAAATGGAAAGGATTTAAACTCCATTTTTCTAGATCATATGATTTTGCTCTTATCTTCTTTATAAACCTTAGAGATTCCAATCTTAGCATTTTCTCTTCATATAGTTTGGAATCTTGAGTTGTTCTTGGGGAGAATCCTATCAAGTGTGGTTTCGAGGATCCTTGCTTAGATCTTTTGATTCTGCTAGCTATGATGAAGTAATGCCTAGAGTGGGAAAGCTTGGAATAGGATTGGGTTAAAGGTAAGCAGTGTTGGATATTTAACAGAGGCGGAGGTCCAAGCCCTCTTTCTAGCACCAAAATGTTAACAAGAAAACTTGTCAACACCCCAAGGTTGAGTTTAATAAAAAGGTTGGTCCTTTTAATCCTCTCTTGGTTAAGTTGAGGAAGATAAGATGTGGGTATTCTCTTTGATTCAACCTTTCGAATAGGTTTCTCTTATGAAAACTCTTCTTATTGACCTTTCGACTTAGTCGAAACACTTGAATTCCCCTCCTTTTAGTCTCAAGCTGATTGAGGGAATTTAGTTATCTCTTTAGAACTTTACCTTCGAAGCAGTGCAGAATACTAAAGAAATAGCTCTACGGATACAAGGATGCGGTTGGTCTGAGTGGATTTCGACCTCGTCAAAAGCTAGGCTAATTAGCGACTTAGGTAGTTCAGGAAAATAACGTAAACCAGCTTGAGTCAAGGTTTCGACTCACATTAAGGTAAGAGTTTAACGAATGCTAATTAGTATTTATGGTCTTGGATTACATGGAAAGGCTGGGGTTTTAACTCGATCGTCTAAAACAGATCCCATGGGTCTTATTTATAGATGTGGGTTAGAACCTTTCGACCCATTGCTTTTGACTTGGTCGAGAAGTGGCTTCAAATACCTTTCGACTCTTTCAACACTTGTGCACCCCTCTACAATGCTATCGAATGGTTTTGAATGCCTCCGTCTTGGTCAAAAGGGGTGGTTGCGCCTTTTCTTTTTTATGTTGCTTTGTTGTAACAACGAATGAAGGTGGGAGCTTTCGACTCTATCGATAGGCGGTTTCCAGGTGTTCCGAAGGTGTTGAAATGCTGATGGTTTTAACGTTGTTAGCAGCTTTCAAACTTATGCTTGTGAACTGATGCAGAACCTTCCTTGGATGTTAAGGGCTTTGACCGGTTCGAAAGACTTGCTTTTGCCTTCGAAAGGGTTGTTCCATCCAAGGCGTATTTCTGAGTGATTTGAGTGAAGGAAAAACCTTTGGTTTCAAAAGGCCTTGTCTTTGAAAGGTGTTGCTTTAACTCAATCGAAAGGTCTTCATGCATGCGGAAGCACCTGCTTCGAAAGGAGACCTCTTGAAGCGAAAGGGCGCTTTTGACCCTTTTGACCCCTTCGGAAGTTTATAATACTTGTATTTTTTTGGTTGTGTATCCCTTCGACTCCTTCGAAAGGTCTATTGAAGCTTCTTTTCTCTTGTTCTCCTTTTTCTTCCACTCAATTAGGTCTCGACAAGGTCAAATGGATATTTGGTGGTAATAGTTGTGAACCTAAGGTTCATTGTTGGAGGAGGAAAGGAAGTGGAATTGCGGGTTAAGGACGGGATTGGTTGTTGGCTAGCATAGAGGGATCGGTGCGGTTGTGATGTATGGGATCGGTACTGATGTGGAAAAGATAAAGTGGAATAGCAAAGTATAAGCGATTAGCATGGTAGGGATTAGCATGGTAGGGATCAGTTCAGGCATGCTGGAGTTGATTAAGTTGACTCTGAATATACTTAAGTGGGTTCACTTAGGTAATGGGATCGGTACCGATCCCTTGCCTCGGTAGAACTTGGGCAATTTTGGCTTGATGTGAACACACTTGTACTTAAATACTTGTATACTTGACCATATGAACTTGAATTTGGAAACTTGAACATTTTGAAAAAAAGGCATGTGACTTGGAATTTGTTTGGACTTTGCACATGAAATTAACCAGAATACTTGGATTTGTGAACTGAAACTTGAACTTGCTAATAAATACACATCCCTATTCAAACATAAATGCAAATATCATTTGTCACAATGGACTTTAGCTCTGGAGAAGGATGCTCCACAGAAAGACAAAGATGCTATGGAAAAAGATAACAACACTTTGAATCTTCGTATTCAACGGCTTGAGGAAGAAATTGAAAGGGAAAAGTAAGGAGAAGATTAAAGCTTAACAAGAGTCTTAAGAATTTTGTGAGAAAATCATTGAGATCCGCATGACTAGGGAAGAGGCTGAGAAATTACTTAAGCAAATAGAGACCCTCAAAGAAGATGCCAAGGAGGCCGGTAGGATAGAGATAAAGGATGACTTTGATCCCTTGTTGATATATTACAATGCAAGTGTCCTTCTTAACTGCAATCTCAAATTCCTCGAAGATGGATACCCTAAGTCGTTAGTCGAGAATCAGGACTATATCGTAGAGCTAAATAAGAAATCTCTTGGTGGTGCTGAGGTTGATGAGGAGCAGCTTATGCATGAAATCTTGCACGATGAAGAACCTGATGAACTCAAGGCTGCTCGGCTTAGCCTATTTCATGATCCAGTGACCATCCAGTAGGAGAAAGAAAGCGATGAAGCCTCCGGGATCAGCTCTCAATACCCTCCTACAAGTTGTGCAACTGATGGTTCGGCTTCTCATGCCTCTGAAAAGGATACATGCTACCATCAAAATCATCCTGATATGTAGAAGTCTTTTAAGATATTCCTAATTCTTAAAGGCGGCACTCTGGTTCAAATCGAAGGCCAATCTGATGAAGGTATATCTCTCACCTCCCTTTCATTTTATAAGGTTTACATTTCATGCATGAAAGTCACGGGCTTACCTATTGAACCTTATAAAATTGCACGTTTGACTGCATCTATTCACGCTTTTACTTATGATGTCATCTTTGGATGGCGGACACCGACCATGGAGTCCGCAGCGGTAGTCACTATACAAACGGTCCCAATCGTCCAATCCATTGAAACTCTCGACTTGGACACTAAACTCATATAGGCTTTAAATGAAGAAAAAACCAATGATTAGCAGGCCCAAGATGAAACAGAAGATGTCGTGGAGACTCATGCTTCTGAGCACACATACGAGCTCAGCTTGAAAGAGTTCATCGCGAAGGAGGAGCTGGATAAGAAAATCAAGATGGAATAGGCTGAGATGCATGGTACTCCACTCAAAACCATACTGCATGGTGATGTCATCCCTAAGGAGGTCGACCTTTCCATTTCCCAGAGTGCATCTACTTCGATTTCTACCTCTAAAAACATTTTGCCCAAGGATCGCAAAAGTGGAGGAATATCGAAGAGGAGGGATAAGGGTGATAGCTCCAGTGAATCCCCCCCCCCCCGGAAGAATCCCAAGAAGGACAAGAAATAGCAATTGAATTGACTTAGGTTATGGATAGCAAGGTAGCTAGTTTATATTGGTCGTTGTTGTGCAGGTGTGGCCCCCGCTTTTGGTTTCTGGTTTCTGGAATAAACTTGTACTTAACTATCCAACTTTCTGCATGTGAATAATAATTCCTTTGTTTTAGTTTAACTTTTGTATGAATTCATTTAAGCAATCAAGCTGTTACGTTTTCCATTCAATGTGCTTGTAATTTATCGCTTGTCGTTTAAGTTGCAATGTCATTTGGTCACCTATTACTTCGCGCTTTAATCTGATAAGCCTATCTCAAGGCTCCTTTCGGTCATGGCCTTAAGTCACATTAAGCACTGGGCACAAGAAATAGTGTTACGCTATCATATTCAGCAGTGAAGTGATTATACTCATGCCCTCGGTCTTAGGTTGGTGGAGCTAGTTCGTGGACGGTCGGATCCCATCCATTACGAGTTTATGCTCCTCCTGTTGGGTCAGGTCAAAGCTAGCGAATGAATGGTTAAGTCATACTCATTTGTCTATTTATACTTTCATTTATGCTTTGGGAGTCAGAGTTAGTCGATGGGTTGTTAATCACACCCGTTTGATGTTTATACTCCAGTCCACACCCGTTCGAATCACATTTTCCTTGGTTAATTCTTTTGCCCCCAAGTCAAGGGTAAAAGTCAAAGAGTGTCCAGTCGTATCACATCCACTTTCACTTATATTCCTCCCGTCGAATCATGGGACATATTTAGTTAATGAATGGTCAAGTCACATCCATTTAATGTTTTATGCTCGGCCCATCGGATCGTAGGCAAGAATTATCAGATGAACAGTCAAGCCACTTTCGTTCTGATTGATTCGATTATGGTCCTGAGAGCTTGGTTGGCACCAAAATCTGGGTACTTGTTCATCTATATTATGCTTACGTAGATGTAAGTCGGTCGCATATCACTACTATTATACTACTCACAAACAATTTATAGATATGGAAAAAACTTCAAATTTTATTGTAAGCAAAATGAAAAAATGATGGATTCTATCTTATACAAGGTTTTCAGCTAAAACGCAAAAGTAAATTCCAAAATGTATACAATTGAATGAAACAAAATTATGTAAAGTAGCATTGTAGTTGCTCGCTATTCCATGCCCTAGGGAGTGCACTGCCATTGACAGTCGTTGGTTTGAATGTTCCATCTCCAAGCTTTTGATTGATGACATACGACCCTTCGCATCTCGGATGCAAGTTAGCGGAGCTAGGAAAGATCCATTTCAAAACAAGATCGCCAATTTCAAAGGTCTGCAAAGGTCCTAGATCGGACTTTAATGTTTTAGTGTTGGGCGACTCGATGTCCGTATGTAGCTACCCTTATGTCAGCTTCTTCACACTTCTCATTTATGAAATATAGAGATTTCAAAAGGAGGTCTCTGTTTGTTCTAGGGTCATAATAAGTTACTCAATGAAAAGGACTTCAGTTTCTACGGGAATTACGGCTTCAAAGCCATAAACAAGGGCGAATGGAATGTGACTAGTCGTGGACTTATTGGTGGTTCTATATACCCATAGTGCTAACAAGATTTCATCGATACACTTGCCTCTGGCCTTTTCCAAATTCTTCTTTAAAATGGATTTTAAGATTTTAATAACAGCTTTGACCTATCCATTAGCTTGAGAGTAAGCAACTGCTGTAAGTCTTTTCTCAACATGATGAGGCGACAGAATTTTTTGAATTTAGAGAGGCGAATTGGGTCCTCATTGTCAATTATGACTGTTCAGGGGAGACCAAAATGACAAATGATATGTCGTACAACAAAGCTGATTACTTTCTTTGTAGTGATCGTGGCTAAAGGTTCGGCGTCAATCCATTTAGTAAAGTAATTAACTGCTACGATGATGTACCTTGTGCCACCTTTAGAACTCGACAGGGTGCCGATGATGTCAATACCCCATGCAAATGGCCATGGACTGACCATATGATTAATCTTCATCAGCAGGACTCTAGAAATCTTTGCGTATCTTTGGCATTTGTCGCATCGTCTAGCGTAATCAGTTGTGCCTCGATTGACAGTTAACCAGTAATGTCCATAGCGAAGTATCTTCTTCGCCAAGGTTTGCCTTCTGGTGTGATCACCACATTCTCCTTCGTGCACTTCTCTTAGTACTTGTTTAACTTGATCGTTGGCGATACACCGAAGCAAGGGGATGAAAAAAACCCTTCGTATACATGTGTCCCTATTGGAGGATGTATCATGAAGCTTTACAAAGGACCTATCATTTTTCATTCCTCCATTAGAGAAGGATTCCCCTTTGCATATAAGCTTTTATCGAAGTCATCCACGACTCGTTCTCGATCTCCATCTCTAAGACACAATCAATTTCCATTCAGTCAATGCATTGAGCATTAAGTTTTTCAATTGAGACTAAGCCCATAAGCTGTGCACCCCGAAATTGGCCAGTTTGGCCAGCGAGTCGGCTTTCTCGTTCTGTTCTCTGGGGATATGTGTAATAGGTAATGCTCAAAATCGGCTGGCAGCTCTTGGACTCAGTTGAGGTGAGGAGCAAGTTGCACTCCCTTGGCCTGATATTCTCCCTTAACTTGGCACACTTCTAACTGGAAATCACAAAAATTTGCAAAGCTTTTACTCTTAGCTCTTTAACAAGTTTGAGCCTGACGATTAAGGCTTCAAATTCAACTTTATTACTCGTCGCCGGGAAGCCTCTTTTTAGGGCATAGCAGACCGATCGTTACTTGGGAGCTACTAGTACGAATCTGGCATTGAAACATCGATCCTTAGACGCTCTGTCAGTGTACATCTTCCATTAGATGGTAAGTTATGTACTTCTCTCAAGAGAATCATCTTGTGCAGTGAATTTAGCTATAAAGTCTGCTAACGCTTGTCCCTAGATAGCTCTCTGAAGGAGATAAGTGATATCAAACTGCCTCAGTTTGATGTTCCATTTCATTAGCCTCACAAACATCTCATGTCGCTGTAGGACCTATCGTAATGGCTGGTCGGTTAATACATCGATGGGATGAGCCTAAAAATGAGGGAAAAGCTTCCTTGATGCAATCAACAGGTAGTATGAAAGCTTCTTCAGCATCAGATAGTTTATTTCAGCACCCATCAACCGCTTGCTAACATAATATACTAGCCTCTGGTTCTGGTTTTCTTCGCACAACAGTGTGGCACTTATGGCATGTATGGACACCGCTAAATAGATATACAAGTCTTCATAATCCAATGGCTTAGGAAAGATGAGGGGTCTCTTTAAGTGATGTACTAGAGCTTGGAATGCATCAACACAATCATGTGTCCATGCAAAGTTCCTTTTCCCCCTTCTAAACAAGTCAAAGAATGGAATACACTTATCTATGGCCTATGAGATGAATCAGGTCAGGGCGACGACCTTCCCATTTAGGCTTTGCACCTGCTTAATCATCTCCAATGTTCAAATCGTATCGCTAGAATCTTCTCAAGATTGGCTTCAATCCCACGAGAGGTAACGATGAAACCCAAGAATTTCCCTAATGCAAGGACGAAAGAGCATTTCAAAGGGCTAAGTTTCATTCTTTATTTCTAGAGAACACTAAACATCTCCCCCAAATCACCAATGTGGTCGTTTGATCGCCATGACTTCATAGGAATATCATCCACATATACTTCCATTGATCGTCTGAGCTGATCTTTGAATATCCGAGTATCTGGTCTCTAATAAGTAGCTCTAGCATTTTTAAGTTTAAAAGGCATCACAATGTAGTATTATAAACCCCGGTCGGTAATGAAGTTGGTGTGTTCCTGGTCTAGGACGTGCATCAAGATCTGATTGTACCCTGAGTACGCGTCTATAAATGAAAGAAATTCATGCCCAGTGTTGGATTCTACCAACCAGTTGATCCTTGAAAGTGGGAAGCTATCCTTTGGGCATGCTTTATTCAGGTCTAAGTAATCGACGCGTGTCCTCCACTTTCCATTAGCCTTTTTTACAAATACAGGATTAGATACCCATTTTGGGTCGAGGGCTTCACGGATACACCCATTATTCTTGAGTTTATCCACCTCTTTCCTTAAGCACAGCAGATCTCTTCGGATCCATACTACATTGTTTTTGTTTCACTGGGACATGCCTTGGGTCAATTTTCAATGCAAGGCTCATAATTATTGGCAAGATCCAACACATATCAAAATGGGTCCAGGCGAATAGACCAAAATTTACTTGGTGAAAGTCGGCTAATTCCTTCATCATTGTTCCGCTGAGCTATGATCCGATCTTTAAGACCCACGATGGGTCGTCATGGCTAACCGTGATGTTGATCGTCATCTTAATAAGTGCAGCCTTAGGTTCTTTAGGTTCCTCTTTATCATCTCTTAGATCTATATCTTTATAGAATCGACCGTGGTTCCCGAGCCAAGGCTCGGACGTTTTTTGCTAGGCTTTATTAGTTATGATGCAGAGAGGCTTCTCCACATCATTTCCTTTTTCTTTCCATCGTGCACCCCGCAACTCAGCAACATAGCAAGCACGGTCAATCTCCTGATCTCCATGAATAATTCCCAAACCATGCTCCATCAAGAATCTGAGTGTTAAGCACCAAAGGACGATAGCAGCCTTGAATTCGGCCAGGGCACCCAGGAAAGCATTGTGTAGAGAGCTCGCATCCATCACAACAAATGGTAGCACCCATACTCTCCTATGGTTGTCGTCTCCATACTCTACCGGTAGCTCGACGTAGCCTTTTGCTTTAATAGCCATACCACTAAAGTCGTGAATATAGGCTTCGCACAGTTTAAAATCTCTGGCCTCCAACAATATCTAGTCGTAAGCCTTCTTAAAAATGATATTGACTGAACTTCCACAGTCAATCAAAATCTTTCTAACCAAGGAAAATCCAATCATGGCCAAGATCATCATTGGGTCTATTATAAGGGCGTCCATGCTATCCACATCTCTACTCCGTAATATGATATTGTCGGTCATAGTTCTTTGCTACTTTACTGGAGCACCATCCTCTTTTTTTGAGCAGCATTCCATATCAACATGTCTTATAGTGTTCACATAACGCTCCATCTCGTTCCAGCTATTTTCAGTTGGATAACAATAGTGTTAATGACTAACCTTCCTCCGTCCCATCTAGGTTCCTCGACATTGGGCATGGCGTTTACTCTATTAGGGTTGGATGTCCCTTACCTTCCATAATGTGGAGCTTTAACGACCTGTTACAATAATCTTTCATGAATCAACTTTTCAATGGCATCACGGAGATAGCGACACTCGTCCGTGGTTTGACCACAACTTTCATGGAATATACCATACTTCCCCGTCTATTTCTACTTCTCTGTTAGTTCTTTCGAAAGTGGTTTTCTATACTGCATAGTATTACAAGTCAATAGATAGATGTTCTCCAATGACGTGTTCAACGGTGTATAGGTGTCGGATGTTGGGATCCTGGCTACCCTCTCTCAAAATCCCATCTTCAATCGCAGTTTCTATCACCGCCACTCTTTTTCTCATTTGCTTTATTTTGATTTAACTCAACATTCTCGGAACTCTCTCCGGATTGATTAACCACCATATTACTTTGTACTCCCTTGGCACTCTGGCCTATAACATCTCTCTTTTTGGTCTGCTTTGCCTCCTCCTTCCTAAGGTATTAAATTGCCTTCATATAAAAATGGCCCAACGTAGAAGGAGGCTTCCCGCCAATCAATTGCTAAAATCAGAATCAAGGTCAACTCCTTTAGTCAATGCCATCAGTATTACATCATGTTTTGGATTACTGACTTCTGTAACAGCTATATTAAACTTTTCCAGAAAATCTTTTAGTGACTCCCCTGGAGCCTAGATAAAGTTGGAGAGGGACACAAAATCTTTGGGGTGAGCCGCCTGTATGCCGAACTGCTCCACGAACTTCTTTGCTAACTCATCAAACGAAGAAATTGACTGCGGTGGTAGCTTGATGAACCACATGGTCGTCAAACCTTATAGAAAAATGGAAAAACATCTACACTTAACTGCATTAATGACTCATGTGGAGTCCATATGCCACTCGTACTTCATAAGGTGTTGCATATGGTCTGTTTTTCCCGCATAAGCAACCATCGTAGGCATATTAAACTTCCACAGATACTTTATGTGTAGGATTTTGGTTAGTGAATCGAGTATGACTTCTGGATAGTCCCTAATCATCGTTGGTCAAGCCTTGACATTCTTTCACAAGTAGCTCACCATAGCCGTTAGGTCTGAAATTTGGAGAGCTGGTGCCTAATGGTGGTCGTGTTCCACCTAACGTGAATGACTCGATTCATACCTTCGGGTGGCACCACATTACCTTAGCTTAACATGCTCCTTATGTACCTCCTAAACAACAATCCTATCATTGTCTCTTGGTTGTGGCTCGATCATATTCACCTAGGTTACAACGCCTTGGTCGGTCATAGTGCATTCGGAGTTGGCTCCTCCACTAGCATGAAGATTCTCCCCTATGTTGGAAGGTTCAACGCTGATTCCACTAGAGGGTTTGATGCCGACCCTGGTAGTTTGGAAATAGTCGATCACAAAATTGCCCCTCGATGTTCCAACATCATAAGCATCTATCTTGCATCGTCTGTTCCTGTGATAGTCGTCATATGAAGAGGAGTTCTCTGATCCAAAGTATGTAGTAGGCTCCCTCCTTATCTTCCCACTTTGGTCTTTCAACTAATTTATTAGGTCTATATTAGCTTGGATTTGTTGATTGTGATGTCGATGGCTATCTAACAGTTCCTTCATCAAAACATCAAAGTCAGCTTTGGTGATGTAATCAGCTGGATTTAGGGCATTGGTAGCGTTGGTTGCACATTCTGGTCAAACCGTTGAATGATGATATCTTCATTACCTTCAACAGTATGGGAAGTAGTGGACTTGTTTCCTCTAGCCATGGCTAATAACTTCCTTCTAGATCTTCTTCAAATGAGTAGAAACAGAAACTTATTGGTAGAAATATGGATCTATCTCAAGGATAGGGGAATCCCCAAGTTGATGATAAGACATAATCAAACTGAGAATTGTTTCTCAGTGAAAGTACTAAAATGTTTGCACCAAAAGTTGGCACAAACACCCAATAGACTGAAAGTAGAGAAATAAATTGAAGAATTAAGCTTAAAACAAAGAGCAAACAAGCAGAAACAAGAACAAAAAAATTTACAATTGTTCGACGTTGATTTCCCACATCTACTTAAACGAATTGCTTTATTAAATACTTACTTTTTTGGTTATAGAAGGATCGGACCAAAATGGATCCTAGATTAAAATATAGTTAAAGTAAAAAGCGGTGACAATCCCCCCTTCAAATGAACAATGAACTCAATATTTATAAGTCTAAATAACCAAATATCTTCTTGAAATTTTGCTGATAGACTCTAATGATGCAAATGATGTCACCCAAAAAGTTTCATGGCCCAACTCCCAAAGATGGGAGTAATGACCCAGTATTTTCAACCTTTCGTATCCACATATGTCGGACTTGAATTGCTCAAAATATCAGATTGTTAATTTATATTTGGCAAAACTCAGCATATATAGTAAATAAATCAAGCAAGAATCACAAACACGGAGTAATATAACAATAAGCAGCGGAATAGTATAAATAGTAGTTCATGGAGCTACTATATAAAACATCATAGTTTGAAATAAAATACAACAAAATATATCAAATACAATAGTCAAATACAAGATCAGAATACATCATTGGAATCAACTGAATATCTGAAAGTTGAATCGATAGTTGGATCTCCAAGAAAAACTCCAAACTCCAAAGATGAGTCTCGAATGTTGTGACACTCAGTCTGACCCGAGCGTAAAGCGAAACACAAAACACTCGAGTCGGCATTAACATTCTTATATCAATAAATCCAACTCAAGTGAAATAACAACTGAAATACATGTAACTTAAAGGATTTTTGGGATAACTATCCTCTAAAGATCTGTGGAACTATCTACTATGTAGTAATATACGCTATTATAATAGTTCTATAATAAAGTAAAAGTAATAAAATAGCGTTAAGGCGTTACCCATATCCCCCTTAACACATTTTATATATTCCTGCAGTCTATACAATGTCGTACGCTCCTCCGTAAACTGGAGGTTTACCCAGAGGACATCACATAGGTACAGTACAAAACAAACTTGTAGAAGGCACGATAGGGCATGCGACAAGGCACTTGAGGCAATGTCAGGGTAGATATACTGTTTGCATATCTAGACTAATGGTAACGCATAACAGCTACTACCGCCGGCCTCAAGACACACTCCCAAATCAAAGGGGGACCTAATCAATCACAAAAGCAATAGAATGGTATCGAAGAAATGTGCCCGATCGGAGAAATGACCTCGCTTGGCCCGGCATGGCTCCTGTTTAGCCGCATTAAGCTGACTAATGGGAGTCGGGGTCATGTAAATACCATATAGAACCGTCATCAAACCATCCTATATCATTATGGAATCTTCACCACGTACACAGTTGTTAAAGTGGTTTTCGGTATTGGAAGAGAGTACGACAATATACGACTCTGATCTCTTTAGCAACCAAACATTATTATAACACCGTGGTCATTTCAATAGTTTACACTTCAAAACCAAAATATCATATCCATTTCAAAACCATATTAATACGATATCATATCCATTTCAAATATATCCATTTCCCAGAACCATAGCATTTTCAAAGTTATAACACTTTCGAAACTAAAACACTTGAAATTATAACACTTTGGAAATAATAACACTTGAAATCATAGCACTTTAGAAATTATAACACTTTCCTTTAAACAGTTTAGATATGAATAATAGCATACAAAATAAAATAATTTATAAAATAAAAAAAATTTATATTAAAATAATTAGTATATCAAAATAGTTTATATTAAATAATTTATAATGTAAATATAATAGTTTAAGTAAATTTTTTAAAAATACTTTATATAATAAATAGCTTCCTTAAATTTCCTAAATCGGTTCCTATTAACTTGGATCCCAAAATCCAAATTAAATTCAATCTCGATTTATCAATTCAACTCAATTCAGTTTCTCAATAACCATTTCAAATTATATCGATTTCAAATATAGATTTGAATCACAAAATAAACTATTTCAATACATTTCAAGCTTTAAATATTCAACATTTCAAAACTAAGCTTGGCAATTGCATATATACCTTAATTTAACTTCATTATTATATAGTTTTGAAATATTCACTTCTTAAATCCAATATCATTTAAATAAAACCCCAAATCACAAATAAACTAAATATTTTCTTCAATTATTTACACTTGAAATATCCCTTTAATCGCTTTAAATCAAAATCAAGTATAAAATCATATCTTAAAATCCTCAAAGTCAATAAGTTTTAAATTGATTTAATTAAACAAAAATCTTAATTAAATACCATTTTGAATAAATTCAAATTTATCTTTCCAACCTTATCTTATAGAAATCATAAAAAAATTATATTTTAAAATATAATTTTATACAAATACTTAAACATATTGTATTTTACTGAAATCAAACTTTATTAAATTTAAAGCTTGTTATTAAATGTATTTTATATCAAAGCTTGTTCATATACATAATATTTTCAAGTTTAAATAAAACCATATATATATATATATCCTTTCAAAACCATAGAAATCATTTTCAAAAAAAATTTATATATAGACCAACGGTGTCTATATAAAATTTTCCATCCTATGGTCAAGTGATGCAGATATTTATTATTTCAGATATAATTTAATATATATATATATATGGGTATATATCGTTTCAACCCGCAATCCCAAATTCAGTTCCAATGGAAATCGCTTGGGTTTATCATTTCAACCCATAACGATTTTTTCCTATTCCACGGATCGTTCGGGTATGTAACATTTCAACCCATAGGGAATTCTATACTAACAGGTAACTTGTAGAGTGATAATAGATATGATAATAATAAATAACAGGCATATATTCATTAATATAAATAACAGATAATGGTGTCAGACGTCATAGGTGAACAAATACAGATAATAGCATATATATAGCAATTTAAATAACTAACAGCAGCATATTTCAATTGAAATAAAATTTAATAGATATGAGAACGTTAATCGTGAGTGATTGCTCACCTTTTGAGGCTAGAGAGATAGACAATGAAGTTGAGTTACGAAATCCAGGCATGAATCCAAAACAAACAAGGTTGGCACGAATTTGACGAACAGATCTGATAATAGAAATTGATGGGAACGAATCAAATAAGCTTGGTATAAAATTTAGACGAGATGTATATTATATTATTATTTTCCTTAAACCCATTATTCAATTTAAAATACATATATACTTTAAGTAAATCTTAAATTTAAATATATATCTAAACATACATATACACATACCAACGTGCAGACCATAAAACGAACAAAATATGCAGACAACATATATATGCAGTCTACTCACAAATAACATGCAGGCACTATAAATATACCCAAACCAAATTCAAGTATACATACATGCTAATAAACTAATATATATATATATATATACATACATATATATATAACCAAATTTTAAAATTTCTATACTATATAAACTAGAACATACCACGGTTTATATAAAATCAGCATTATTTATATAAAACAAATATAACTTTTACAGACTATATACATACATAGTAGACTAATACAAAATCTTATACTTCACTGTAACTATATACATAATAGACCTATAGAACAAAATAAAACATATATGTATATACAGTTGAATATATATATATATATATATATATATATATATATGTTATATATTCAAAATGTGTGACCAGATACATGTGCATATACTTACATATACAGGCATAACATATATATACAATTGCTTACAAGGAGATATATGTATCAGCTATAACAGTTATTTGCAAAACAATCATATTAAACAAAATATATGCAGACAAACAGACTTTTTACAATATATATCTACATGCAGACCTATTCGATATATAATAACAAGCTACCTATGTATATAAACTTTACAATAATATATATAAAATAGGATAGATTCCAAACAGAAATCTTGCCTTATCAAAATATACAGTCAACTTATAAAACTTTGTAAATAGCAGACACTATATATATATGGAAAAATGTGTACGATCAAACCTTTATATATGAGCTACTATATATATATACATACATATACATATACATATACATATATATATATTTAAGCTAGCCTATTATATAAACTATTCTATATGTGAATGATATATATACTATACCCTTAGAAAATGAAGGGGTGATCGGTTGCAAGGCCAAGCAAGCGGAGAGGGGGGTACGGGCAGTGGTATAATGGCCGGGTGACGAATGGAGAGGTGGTGAGGAGATGCGGCTTGGGTGGTAGGGCTGTTGAGGGTTTTGATCGGCTTTGGGTTTGGGTGGAGTCGCCTACTCGTGAGGCGAGGAGGAGGCGGTCGTTGTTGCCTCGGGCCGAACTCGGCTATGGTTGAAGGAAGCCTCGCATGGTAAAAAAAAAACAAATGCGACCATGAAGATGGTGACAAGCCGAAGAGAGGCCTTTAGGAAATTGAAGCAGTACGAACCGATGATACTGCCTTTATATAATATATATGTATAAAAAAATTCCAAAGAAGATGAAAAGAGAACGGATACAAAGAGAGAGTGACTTGAATTGTACCATCAAATAAAAGCAAATAATGGGAACGTTAAAAGTTAGGAATGTAAACCAAGGAAATATTAAATGAAATTGGCTGTTTTATTTTTAATCGTTGAAAAATTTGAATGGTCATAGAAAAATAAAAGCACCAAAATGGGTACCCATATGGCCATCCGCTTCTACAGATTTTGCCACCAACCGGACTCCGAAATATACTAATGAGTATATTGCGAAGATCATCACGACGAGGCAATAGAACGGTATACAGATATTAGCGTTACGACTCTATTAAAAGTCAGTATTTGCTAATAATCTGCTGCAAATTTGTCGAAAATAAGATAAATGGGGCTGGAGAAGTCCAAATTTGACGAAATGAAATATGACTCTCACTCAAAAGATGATTTACAAATTTATTGTATAAAAATATTCAAGTTTGGAAAATATTTTATTATCATCAAATTTTAACTGATTTGAATTTAAATAAAATTACACAATAAAATAAACTTTCATATCATCAACTGAAAATTTACCGTTTGCTATGTTAAAGCAGACGTATTCCAAATATTAAATTTTTATTCCCAAATTCAATTATTTAAAACTCTACAAAATTTCAGTTAATTACGATATTAAAACCATTAAAATATACGGGTCGTTACACTCTCCCTCACTCAAAACTTTTCGTCCTCGAAAAGGAACGAGGTAGGAGAATAGAAACAATTTAAAGAGAAGATAGATTAAAATACCAAATACAACAATTAATTTAAAAAAATATAAACTACATTTATTTAAAAATTGGTTTATATTCAATTAGCTGATTCCAATTCATTTTATTTAATCCATCAGATTTATTGCGTTCACGTTAGACCGGTTTCATTTCCATATATTCGTATTCAATTGATTTGTTTTCCATTTATTACAAAAAAATTCATAGAAAAATCTGTTTTATTTTTCTCATCTCTTAAATCTATTTATCAACTATAGTTAATTCCACCTTAACATTTAACTTCAACTATTCAAAGCTATATAGATTTCAATTTTAAATAAATTAACATTCAACAATTTGGTTAAATCCATTTTATTCAACTAATAAATAGTTATTCCATTTAAAATTTATTCTCTTTCATTTTACCACATTTCTTTCAAATAAATTCAGTTTTTAAATTAACTTATTTATTTTTTCCATTTATCTTGAGCTAAGTTGATTCCACCAAAAATTCAAGTTCACTATTCTTAAGTTCTTATTTATTTGCTCAACTATCATTCCTCTTTATTTATTTAGATTACTTCCTTTTTTATCATCCAATTTATTATCAATAAAATATCATTTGATATCCTATTACTTATATCATAGTGTATACTATCCAATTACATTTAAACTTTCTAGGGTAAGTTATATAAATGTTTATGGGTGCAATTAAATACTGTACAAATTTCCCTTTTATTTTCAACATTTATATTAAGCTAGATTTCAGTTTAAACAACTTATTACTTAAGTTTTCTTCTTGTACAACACTTGTTATATCCTAACATTTAGCCTTTGAATATTTTAGGCAAGTTATATATATATATATATATATATATATATATATATATATATATATTAGAATGCAATTTAGTGTTATACAAATAAGTTTGTTCAAATTCATTATTTTAGGTTGGTTTAATTCCATTTATCATATCAAATATTCCAATTATTCAAACATTTCACTTTATTTTCATTAATTGAAATCATTTCTTAATATAAAACTTAAGATTCAAAATTTCAGTTTCACTTCAAACTGTTTTGAAATATTTATATACATATATTTTATATAAATCAAATCATATTCAAGAATTGCAAATCAGCTTTATTTTCCAAAATAAAAGTGTAGTAAAGCTACTAACTCATTTCTCTACTTTGAAACTAGAAAATGAATATCGATGATGCGGCAGTCATTACCAAAATTATTTTCCAACGACAATGGAGGGGAGTACTGATTTACTTCTTTTAAAATTATTTGAAATCAATTTCCATTCGAAAAATACTTTAAAATTATATACTTTCAAACTTTGAAAACCAAATTTAGAAAAGCACTAGAAATTTAATTCAAATCCTAATTTAAATTCATCTCATTTGCAATCAAATTACAACCATGTTTCTATAATTTCATTTATTTATATCATGTTAAAATAGTCAATGGTTTACAAGATAATAAATGATAATCAAATATTATCATTTCTAGAAGCCAATTCATTTAACTATTTAGTTTCATAAAATTATACTTTTATAGATAAAATATGATCATGCAAAATTTATAAATTTTTAGGAACAATATTATCCCGATTTGCTCTGTCCAAGTGTTTTGGGATTCCTGTCGATATCGTTATCTAGACGAATCGATCGAAATCCAAAATTCAAACTTAACAACTCAAAACTACACAATATAAAAACAATATTATATTAATAAATACACTCCCTCGCTCAATAATTAAATAATGGATTTCAAAGCAAGGATAGAGATTCAAATAACAGGGACCCAAATCAAAATAATTGAACTAGAAGATAGGCTCGAAAGGAAGATAAATCAACTTCAAAATAGAAGGATGGATGGACTTATATAAATCGCGGTCAACCTTAACCGAGTCAACCGTGACTTTAGGAATAAGATCGATGCAGAATTCTAAGGCAAATCGACATCCGATCATAAGAGATAGAATTCAGGCATAGCAAGAGATTGCATCATCGTAAACCGAGGACACGGAAATCTTCGATGAATCAGTTCTTGTTGTAAAGGAGTTTTACCCCTTTCCAAATCATTCAGTGGAGCTATGGATGCTCCAGAATAAACAAAATACGAATAGGGAGAGACAGAATGGATTTCAGAATGACTGGGAGAGTTCCAAAGTTTCAAAGAAACCAAGTCAAAGGGTAAGAGATTCAAGCTCAAACAAAGGTGATTCTGTAATTAAATTTACTACATATGCTAAGTTTTGCCTAAAACTAGAGCTCTGGTACCAACTGTAACGACCCAGTATTTTCAACCATTCGCATCCACACATGTCGGACTTGAATTGCTCAAAATATCATATTTTTAATTTATATTTGGCAAAACTCAGCATATACAATAAATCAATTACAGAATCACAGACACAGAGTAATATAACAATAAGCAGCGGAATAGAATAAATAGTAGTTCATGAAGCTACTATATAAAACATCAGAGTTTGAAATAAAATATAGCAGAATATATCAAATACAATAGCCAAATACAAGATCAGAATATATCATTAGAATCTACTGAATATCTGAAAGCTGGATTGATAGTTGGATCTCCAAGGGAAACTCCAAACTCTAAATATGAGCCTTGAATGTTATGACACTCAGTCTGACCCGAGCGTAAACCAAAACACAGAACACTTGAGTCAGGATTAACATTCTTATATCAATAAATCCAACTTAAGTTGAATAACAACTGAAATACAAGTAACTTAAAGGATGTTTGGGATAACCTTCTTTTAAGGATCCGTAGAACTATCTACTATGTATTAATATATGCTATTATAATATGTCTATAGTAAAGTAAAAGTTTTAAAATAGCGTCAAAGCGTTACCCATATCCCCTTTAACACATTTTATATATTCCCGTAGTCTATATAATGTCGTACGCTCCTCCGTAAACTGGAGGTTTACCCGGAGGACATCACATAGGTATGGTACAAAACAAACTCGTAGAAGGCGCGATAGGGCATGCGACAAGACACTTGAGGAAATGCCAGGGTAGATATACTATTCGCGTATTCTGACTGATGGTAACGCATAGCAGCTACTACAACCCACCTCATGACACACTCCCAAATCAAAGGATGCACCCAATCAATCACAAAAGCAATAGAATGGTATCGAAGAAATGTGCCCGATCGGAGGAATGACCAAACTTGGCCCGGTATGGCTCCTGTTTTAGCCGCATCAAGCTGACTCACGGGAGTCAGGATCATGTAAATACCATATAGAACTGTCATCAAACATCCTACTTCATTCTGGAATCTCCACTACCTACACAGTTGTTAAAGTGGTTTTCGGTATTGGCAGAGAGTATGACAATATCCGATCTCGGTCTCTTTAACCACCAAACGTTATTATAACACCGTGGTCGTTTCAAAATAGTTTACACTTCAAAACAAAAATATCATATCCATTTCAAAACCATATTAATACGATGTCATTTCCATTTTAAATATATCCATTTCCCAGAACCATAGCATTTTCAAAGTTATAATACTTTCGAAATCAAAACACTTGAAATTATAACACTTTGGAAATCATAACACTTGAAATCATAGCACTTTGGAAATTATAATACTTTGCTTTAAGCAGTTTAGATATTAATAATAGTATATAAAATAAAATAATTTATAAAATAAAATAATTTATATTAAAATAATTAGTATATTAAAATAGTTTATATTAAATAATTTATAAAGAAAAATATGAAAATAGTTTAAGTAAAATTTTTTAAAAATACTTTATATAATAAAATAGCTTCCTTAAATTTTCCCAAATTGGTTCACATCAACTTGGATTCCAAAATCCAAATTTAATTCAATCTCAATTTATCAATTTCAACTCAATTCATTTCTCAATAACCATTTCAGATTATATCGATTTCATATATAGACTTGAATCACAAAATAAACTATTTCAATTTCAATATATTTCAAAGCTTTAAATATTCAACATTTCAAAACTAAGTTTGACAATTTCATATATACCTTAATTTAACTTCATTATTATTTAGTTTTGAAATATTCACTTCATAAATCCAATATCATTTAAATAAAACCCCAAATTACAAATAAACTAAATATTCCCTTCAATTATTTACAATTGAAATATCCATTTAGTCACTTTAAATCAAAATCAAGTTATAAAATCATATCTTAAAACCCTCAAATTCAATAAGTTTCAAATTGATTTAATTAAACAAAAATCTTAATTAAATACCATTTCGAATAAATTCAAATTTATCTCTCCAACCTTATCTTATAGAAATCATAAAAAAAATCTATTTTAAAATATAATTTTAAATAAATACTTAAACATATTGTATTTTACTAAATCAAACTTTACTAAATTTAAAGCTTATCATTAAATTTATATTATATTAAAACTTTTTCATATATATAATATTTTTAGATTTAAATAAAACCATGTATATATCCTTTCAAAACCATAGAAATCTTTATCAAAAAAATTTATATATGGACCAACGGTGTCTGTATAAAATTTTCTATCATGTGGTTAAGTGATATGGATATTTATCATTTCAATCCATAATTTAAATATATACGGGTGTATATCATTTCAACCCGCAATCCCAAATTTATTTCCAAAGAAAATCGTTTGGGTTTATTGTTTCAACCTATTAATGATTTTCTCCTATTCTACAGATCGTTCGGGTATGTATCATTTCAACCCATAGGGAATTCTATACTAACACGGAAGTTGCAGAGTAATAACAGATATGATGATAATAATAATAATAGGAATATATCATTAATATAAATAACAGATAGTGGTGTCAGATGTCATAGGTGAATAGATATAGATAATAACATATATATAGCAATTTAAATAACTAACAACAGCATATTTCAATTGTCATTTCAATTGAAATAAAATTTAATAGATATAAGAACTTTAATCGTGAGTGATTTCTCACCTTTCGAGAGTAGAGAGATAGATAATGAAGTTGAGTTACGAAATCCTGGCACAAATCCAAAACAAACAAGGTTGGCACGAATTTGACGAACAGATTTAATAACAAATTTGATGGGAACGAATCAAATTAGCTTGATATAAAATTTAGACGAGATGTATATTATATTATTATTTTCCTTAAACCCAATATTCAATTTAAAATACATATATACTTTAAATGAATCTTAATTTAAATATATATCTAAACATACATATACACATACCAACTTACAGACCGTAAAACAAATAAAATATGCAGACAACATAGATATGCAGTCTACTCATAAATAACATGCGTGCCCTATAAATATACCCAAACCAAACTCAAGTATATATACAAACTAGTATACTGATATACATATATATATATATATATATATATATATATATATATATATATATATATATAACTAGATTTTAAAATTTCTATATTATATAAACTAGAACATACCATTGTTTATATAAAATCAGCATTATTTATATAAAACAAATATAACTTTCACAGACTGTATATATACATAATAGACTAATACAAAATCTTATACTTCACTGTAACTATATACATAATAGACTTATAGAATAAAATAAAACATATACGTATATACAGTTGAAATATATATATTCAAAATGTGTGACCAGATATACGCGCATATACTTACATATACAGGCATAATATTTATATATATACAATTGCTTACAAGGAGATATATGTATCAGCTATAACAGTTATTTGCAAAACAATCATATTAAACAAAATATATGCAGACAAACCGACATTATACAGGATATATCTACATGCAGATCTATTCAATATATAATAACGAGCTACCTATGTATATAAACTTTACAACAATATATATATAATAGGATAGGACAGGTATAAACTTTAAAGACAAATTATATCAAATATCATCATATTATATAATAGAATCGTTATTTCCTAACAGAACTCTTGTCTTATCAAGATATATAGGTAACTTATAAAACTATGTAAATAGCACACACTATATATATATATATATGGAAAAATGTGTACAAGCAAACCTTTATATATGAGCTGCTACGTATATATATTTAAGCTAGCCTATTATATAAACTATTCTATATGTGAATGATATATATACTATACCCTTAGAGAAATAAAGGGTGATCGGTTGCAAGGCCAAGCAAGCGGAGAGGGGGTACGGGCAGTGGTATGATGGTCGGGCGATGAATGGAGAGGCGGTGAGGAGACGCGGCTTGGGTGGTAGGGCTGTTGGGGGTTTTGATCGGCTCTGGGTTTGGGTGGATTCGCTTGCGCTCGAGGCGAGGAGGAGGCGGTCGTTGTTGTCTCGGGTCGAACTCGGCTATGGTTGAAGGAAACCTCGTGTGGTGGAAACAAACAGATGCAACCCTGAAGATGGTGACAAGCCGAAGAGAGGCCCTTATGAAATTGAAGCGGTATGAACCGATAATACTGCCTTTATATAATATACGTATGAAATTTTTTTTTTTGAAGAAGATGAAAAGAGAACGGATACGAAGAGAGAGTGACTTGAATTGTACCGGCAAATAAAAGCAAACAGTGGGAATGTTAATGATTAGGAACGTAAATTAAGGAAATGTTAAATGCAATTGGCTGTCTTGTTTTTAACCATTGAAAAATTTGAATGGTCACAGAAAAATAAAAGCTCCAAAATGGATACCCATATAGCCATTCGTTTCCACGGATTTTGCCGCGTACCGGATTCAAAAATATAAGAATGAGTATACTGCGAAGATCAACACGACGAAGCGAACAGAACGGTATATAGATATCAACGATATGAATATTCTATCAAAAGTCGGTATTCATTGACAAACTGCTGCAAATTCGTCGAAAATAAGATAAACGGGGGTGTAGAAGTCCAAATTTGACGAAATAAAATATGACGTCTCACTCAGAAGATGATTTGCAAATTTATTGTATAAAAATATTCAAGTTTGGAAAATATTTTATTGTCATCAAATTTTAACTGATTTGAATTTAAATAAAATTATACAATAAAATAAACTTTCATATTATCAATTGAAAATTTACCATTCGCTATGTTAAAGTAGACATATTCCAAATATTAAATTTTTATTCCCAAATTCAACTATTTAAAACTTCACAAAATTTCAGTTAATTACATTTTAAAACCATTAAAATTTACGGGTCGTTATGCTGGGCGATCGGGGCCGATCTATCCAAATGGCCACGTGGTGTCACATGATCCATTCTAAGGTCCCCCTCTATGATAGCTTCGTGTTTCCAAAGTTATTTTGCATAGTCCCATATATGATTTTTGGAGATATCGATCGCTTTATATTGAGTTGAACTATTGGTTTAAGTTGTTCATAGCCAAAGTTGTCTGATTCAATCCCCTACCTAAGGGAAGGAATAGGTACCGATCCCCTACATAGGGGAGGCACTAATCCATACTTATAAAGTTCTAGAGATTTTATCTTTTGGTCTCATTTGATCGTTGCTTTATACCATTGTCTGTGCATGATTTACGTACTTTTGATTATTCCTCCGGGCTACTTGCCTTGTCCCATAGAGTCTAACTTACCCAATTACTCTGGGTATAGCCGGGTCAAAAGCCGGATAACAATAATATTTCTCTTTCATTTTGCCAATGCTTAACAAATTTTCTTTAAGATTTTTGGAACCAGTAAAACATCATTTATAAATTTTGTACCTTTCTTTGTTTCTACCATAATAGCACCTTTGCCTTTCAATTCTACAGTGGTGTCGTTTCTCAGTCGTACTTTCACATTGATAGTGGCATTAATATCTTTGAAGATGCTTCCATCTTTGGCCACATGATTGCTACAACCACTATCCACGTACCAGTTTCCACAATGTACATCATTGGAGTCTTGTGTAGCATAAAAAAGATGTTGATCGCGATAATCTTGATGCTGCTCATGATTAGTCTCTTTAATGAAATTTATTTGATGCTTATTTTTGTAGAAGCAGCTCTTCTACATATATCCAAATTTTACGTAGTATTTATACTGTGGCTTTCCATGATACCATCAGTATTTCTCCAAATGATTTGTCATTTTACAAATTCCACATGGATTATGGTTATCTTGTTATTCATAAAAAAGACCCTAAAAGTTTCTTTGTTTTTATACTTTTCTCCATCATTCTTATTTTTTTATGTAATTTATTTTGATTTTTTAAATTGATCTTTTACTGAAAGGCATTTTCTATCGAGTCTTCATCATGCCTACTCAACCTTTGTTCGATGCTTCAAGAGAGCCTATTAATTCAGTTACCGATAAAGTATAAATATCTTTGGTTCGCTCAATCGTTGTCATGATTGGATCATACTTACAGGGAATATGAATTAAAATTTTCTCAATAATTATTTTGTCGAGAATGTTCTCCGCATAGGCTGTCATTTGACTAAGTAGTAGTCCTCTATAGTCTCCGACTCCTTCAATTTTATTAATTCAAATTCACACCTTAAAGTTTGAAGTTTAATGGCATGCACCTTTACACTTTCCTAAAATTTCTCTTGTAATGTCTACATGCTTGTTTTACGCTTGTAGCTCCCATTGTTCTTGAAAAGATAGTGTCAGTCACTACCTACATTAGAAAAAACAATGTTTTTGAATCTTTTTGTTCATTTTCTTTCAACCCTTTTTTTAAACTTTGAGGAAGCAATGAAGCATCTATAGGAGTAATAAATCATTCTTCTATACTATCCCACGATCTTGAGAGCTAAAAAATGTCTTCATTTTTATGCTTTATAAATCACAATTTTCGCCTGTGAAAATGAGGACTAAAATAGATAAGGGTTGAACGATATATTCCATTTGAGAATTTTTGAAAGATGGAGTAGAATAAAAGTGAAATTTTCTATTGAAAGTTGGATGATATTTCAATGCACATCGTATGATCGAACGATGTTCTGATGCCATTGATAAATGGTAGGAATAAAAGAGAAATAGTTATGAAATAATTGAATAGTTGAAATAGTAGAGTAAGAGATTTGATGAAGAAATGATCATTGCAATTTTTAAAACTGTAGAAATTTTATTACTTTCCACTACAATTTACAATATGCGCATAAGCCTATATTTATAGGCTTCATTTTACAATAGAATAATCTAGATGGAAGTATTTAGATAAAACATTCTAGATAAAATACTCTAGATAGAATAGTTTAGATAATTCAGGGATTACGTAATTGATTGTTACATAAATAATTTTTTCTAACTTTCTAGAGAACTCTAAGAGAATGTTCTCTAACCTTCTAGAAATTGGCATCGCTCTTCAACAAGTATAAATCATGTTTGGTAAATAATCAAGAAACTATGACTCAAAATCACTCTTTTGGATGTTTTTTATCGTGTCGTATATTAAATTTTGATTGCTCAATATCTATCCTAATTGATATCAATAGTATCCTGTTGCATTATAGAATGTCACACATCTAATAGAAGCACAATATACACACTTTCTGACACATTGCCATTTCTAGTCAAAAAAGTGATTTTAACAGTATAATTGTGCTTTTAACTATTTTTTCCAATTTAAATAAAATTAATATTTAATATAAGTCATAGTTACAAACCCATATGTAGGAATAAACTGCTCAAATAATACAACCTTTTCCAAACTCATTGAGTATTTCATTATAAGAAACAATATTATCGGAAGAACAAACATGTATCTTATCTTAACATTGACCATGAAAAAACTTTATTTCCATGGTCCACTGACATATACGATGACAATTTAGTTGGATACTATCACAAAAATTATCAAAGAGCAATGTCATAGAGATGACATGATAGCATAATGTAATTCATTTGTTTATGCTATGCGTTGGAACTTGGATATGGAAAATTACTTGTTAAATTTACAGTTGGAGTTGTTCAATTGACCATTAATATATGTTCTTGTCTTGATCGATACGACAACAAGTAGTGAGATTGTGAATGAATGTAAGGAAGCATTGACTTCATTCGATTCCCTACAATTCAAATCATGGTTTGGGGAAGAATTGGAGCAATTGAAAAAGAAGCAAATTTACATTTAGAAAAAAGGGAAGATGGGAGGCATCGATTTATCGTAAAATTTTGGCACTGGTTTAGCGAACATGAGAAATAGTGGAAGTGTTAGAAAACGACGAAAGGAATCAAAGCTATTAGGATAGAAAGAGGAAAAGACTTATTTTAGAGTGGATACAAGCGTTATTAACTAAAAAAGAGAAATAGTGAGAATATGATATGCAAAAAAATTGGAAAATCTAGTCAAGACACATGGAGAGATGAGAGGAAAGAAAGCATGAATCAAGGAGAGATGAGAAAAGATAACTCATCTTTAAATGGTGTGGTATAGATTATTTCAGCTAATATCGAAACATGATGGTACTACAAAGCGATTTTACAAAATAAATATTATGAATAACCTATATGAAAATCATAAATACTACAAAAAGGTAGAATTTGTTATATGTAAACTAGAGTAGAAGCTATTCGAAAGAGAAGGCATTTTTATTCATTCTAACACATAATATAATACATATGGAATGAAGATTATAATAATTTCCTTTAACATTTAGCATATTCATCCTTATTACTTGTATATATTACAACACTTCCCCTTTAATATATGCATGTAAACACGATAAAAATAATTGCCTTATTAAAAACCTACATTATGAAAATGCATTGAAAAAAAAATCATAAACGAGGAAAAAAGTGCAACTTCATTCATCATTAAGTAACATGTTTAATAATGTTATTTTGAGGTTTGATACTACTAAATCAAGATAATACCTCAATAAAACCTTACTAATAAAAACCCAATAGGAAAAATATTAATGAAGGAAAAAGAGTACATTATAACATTTTGGATGCTCCCCTTGATTTAAAACGTATTATTTAATTAGTCTGTTGATTGCAGCCAACGCATACCAATTTTACACACCATATTCTAAAACGTTGTTTTTAGAAGTGCCTTTGTGAATAGAATTGCTGGATTTTCTTGGGACTGGATTTGTTCACATCTATCTTATCATCCTTTTGTAATTAATGAATGAAGAAAAATTTAGGAGAAATATGCTTCGCCCTATCACCCTTGATGTAACATGCTTGGATCTGAGCTATGCAAGCTGCATTGTCCTCATAAATTATAGTTGATCCTTCTATAGTTGAGGGGAGTTGACATGTCTTTTGAATATGCTCAATTAATGATCTTAGCCAAATACATTCTCGACTTGCTTCATGTAGTGCTGCTATTTCAGAATGATTAAATGATGTTGCTACCAACATTTGCTTCGTAGATCGCCATGAAATAGCTACATTGTAGTCACTAAACACATACCTAGTTTATGATCTTGCCTTATGTAGGTCAGAAAGGTAACCTGCATTATCATAGACAATTAGATTCGAATTATTGCCTATGTTAGAATAATAAAACCTAAATTTGTCGTTTCATGAAGATATCTCATGATACGTTTTATACCATTCTGGTTTCTTTTCATTAGTCCAAAACTATATCTTGCTAGAAGATTTACTGACAATGAAATATCTGATCTCATGCATTGGGCTAAATATTATAATGCACTAATGGCACTGAGATATGGTACTTCCAGACCAAGTACATATTCATCATCTTCTTTTGGATGGTAAGTGTCCTTCTTAATATCTAAAGATCTAACAACCATAGGCGTGCTAAGCAGATATGCATTGTCCATTTGAAAACGCTTTAGGATTTTCTAGATGTAGTTTGACTGATGGATTAGTATGCCATTACTATTATGCTTGATCTGTAGGCTAAGAAAGTATTTAGTTTTTCCAAGACCTTTCGTTTCAAATTCTTTCTTTAGATAATTTATTATTCCATTAATCTCTTCTGGAGTACTAATCAAATTTATATCATCAATATAAACTGCTAAAGTAGCAAATCCCTTTACTAATTTCTTTATAAAGACATTTTGACAAATGAAATTTTTTATATCCGGCTTTTACCAGATATTCACTAAGACAGTTATACCATATTCTTTCATATTGTTTCAAACCATATAGTGATCATCTTAGTTTTAATGAAACATCGACCTTGATTTTGTTTCAGGCAACTTATATCCATCTGGGATTTTCATGTAAATGTCGGTACCTAAATTACCATAAAGATAAGATGCCATATGTTAGCATCAAAAATGGCCATCAATATCCAGTTATAGATCTCATATAATATAATGTAGAGATTATAAGTTAAGTAATAATAAAATTAAAACAGAAAGTAAGTAAAGAGAGACACAGATTTATAGTTGCTCGGCCAACTCTGGCCTAAGTCTACTTTAAAGATTTTCCTTTTATTCATTTATGCTGCTGTTACGGTTACAAACCTGTGAAATCCCAAAATAAAATGGAAGAGCATAGTCTAGGTAGAAGATAGAATGAAGCGGAAGTAAGATCCCATTTCTAACGCTATTCATGTTGTATTCATAGGGGAAGCCGTGTATGGGTCGAACAAAAATTTCGCCAGAAGAACATCCAGGCTCAGATGACTCGGTCCAAGAAAATTTGGACTGATCGCTCTCCATAATAGGGATCGGGGCCGATCCCTATTATTATGGAGTTAGGAGTTGCAATCCCTATAAGGTGTTCCTCATGTTGTACTATGCTTATATTCCATGTTTCATGCTGATAGCATTAGTAATTTTGAGTTATTGACGGATTATTGCTGCAAATTTAACTAAACTAATCCCTGAGTAGAGAAAAGGGTCGATCCCTCTAAAGGAATGAGGATCGATCCCTCCAAACTCCTCTTTTTGGGGTGCGATCCCTAGGGGGTCCCTCGTATTGTAATGTGCTTGTCCTCCAAATTTCATATCAATTGGATCTATAAACGTTGAGCTATTGGTTGATCTTTGTTGAAATATGTTGTGAAAGCTAATTATAGCCTATCCTTATGGAGAGAAGAGGAGCAATCTCTCCAACTTGCTCTATTTGATGTGCGATCCCTAGGAAAGACTCCCTAAGGTCCCTTCTTATTCCTAAAGTTTCACTTCAATCCACCTTATAGTTGTTGAGTTATGGAGTGATCATCGTTGAGTTGTGTTGTGTGCATCATGTTTGATCCGATCCCTCTATTCCTATCCCTTTTTGTAGAGTGAATAATTTGATCTGATCGTTCTTCTAGTGGAAGTGCTAGTTCCATACTTAGCCATTTTTTGAGTGCTTTCCATTTGAATCCATCCAACTATCATCCATAGTTCCAGATATAATCGATCTCTGATCCTGGTGACCATCTCTCCGGGGTTTCTGCCTTGATGATCGTGAAGAATGTTAGGTTAAATCTGCTTGTGTACGACCTTGACAAAAGGTGCTTTAATACTTTGCTCCCCAAAACATGTCTTGCGTAGGAAGATGTTTTTTAATTTCCATAAATCCAAAATTTAAGGTCCATAAACCATCGGTAGCCATACTATCCAATCCGAATTCAGTCCGTTGTCAATCCAAATCCATGATCTCTTCGGATTGTTAATGAAATCCATGACCATTCCAAGTCAATATCCAATTCTGAATTTTCGATCTCTCTAGATCATTTTCCAAATCTATATCCATCCAAAGCCATATCCATTACGTTCGAGGCTGATATCCAAACCTGTGGCCTCTTCGGCTCGTTAGCCAAATCTAGGACCACTCCGGGCCCAAATCCAATTCCATGATCGCTCCTAGTTAATGTCCAAATCCATAGATGTTTAAAGCTGATATCCACATCTATGACCTCTTTGAGTCCTTGCCAAGCATAATCCATACTCGACGTTCGAGAAAGCCGATCCCGTCGCTCTCTGACGAAGCGGTATTATTTCTTGTACTCTGATTTAGTGCCCCTAAACATAAAGTGTTGTCTTGGCCAAAGTTCTAGGAGATAGTGGTCTCTTCGGACCCTTACCGAGCATAATCCATGCTCGACGACTTGAGTAAGACGATCCTGTCGCTCTCCGAAGAAGCGGCTTACTCCTTACCAGTCATAATCCATACCTGACATCCTATTGGGTTTTATTCTCTAGCTGCAAGTCTCCACTCGAAGCTTAATCCATGTACGAGTCCATTCTATCACCCTCCGACGAATGGACTCGCACCTTGCAGTTACTGCTGAAAGTGAATGCGGATTAAGGATCTTAAGGCTAACTTAACACTAGAGGGGGTGAATGGTGTTTAATGGATTCTAAGACTTATATGGACTAATTTAAAATTATGACACAAACAAATGCAGAACTTAATCATAGAACAATCACAGAATCAAACAAAGATGCAGAAAGTGAATAAAAAGCAGTGAAAGAAATAAACACATCGAAATTTATACTGGTTCGGAGTTACCCTACATCCAGTCCTGTACCAAGGCAAACCACCTCATACAGATTTTTATTATACCAATGTTGAGATTACAATCCTCAATTTCTAAAGGCCTTGAGGTACCCTCCTCTCTTACGAGTCCAGGGCAAACTCTCTTGATTTACGGGGCTCAAGACCACCTAATTGATTTCCAGACACAACCACACCTTATAGAGAGACTCGATAAACTTTTGATTATAAATTGATCATATAACTCTGAATAGCATTTGATCTTCGAGAGAGGGCAGAGAATCAAACAAGAATGAGATTCTAATTTCATTCACTTGAGAATTCGACAGAATTTCGACACGATCTTAAAAATATGAAAATTATAGAATATGGATTTGTGGAGAAGAAGAAGTGAAGAAAATATGAAATTAGTTTGTTTAAAAAATTCGTTTGTGAAGGCTATTTATAAAGCACCAATGGACATAACCATTCGTGAAGAGACTTAATCGAATAGACACTTTTTTTGAAAATTGAAACTTTTGAATTCAACGGCCACCATGTCGACATGGGGTATCCCATGATGTCGACATCCTTATGTTGACAAACAATGTAAAATTTGTTTTGAAAATGAAGTTTTTAAAACAGGAGTTTATTTTAAAACAAAAAAAAATTTAAGGCTAAAACATCTTTTTGAAAATCATTTGAAAAGATAATTTTAAGGCTAAAATATTTTGAAAAGCAGTTTTGAAAATCATTTTGAAAAACCATTTTGAAGTAGTTTTGCAAGCTTCTTCCTGCAGAATATCTCATCACATCAGGACTCAAGAACTTGTATAAAACCAGGATGTTCGTGGGTTTGTAAGGCACTTGTCGTAGGTTTGTAAGCTACTTGTCGTGGTTTGTAAGCCACTAAGAAGGTAGAAATGGGTTCCATCCCAAATGAAATTCGAAATGAAGATTTCCATGCTATTATGAAGTTTTAACAAAAACTAGACACATATCTTGTAATCTTGATCATGATACTCTAGAGTCTTCAATCTTGTGTCTTGAGTCTTTATACTGATCAGTCTTCAATAACAATACCTGCATATATATATATATATATATATATATATATATCCTGCATATACATATCTATCTAGATAATAGTGTTAGTATATATTTTATAATAAGATAAGTTAAAAAGGTTGTTGTCATCAAAACCAACATCTCGGTTCCTAACAACCTCCCCCTTTTTAATGATGACAACATGTATTTATAAAATATATTTACCATACCATTACTCCTATCATAACTTCCCCTTACTCCATAACACCCCTTACTCCAAGCCAATTGCTATTTTATAACTTCTCTCCCTTTGTCATCAACAAAAACTTCTAGCTAATAAATTCCCTGAACATGATATAGGATAATCAACTATAATAAAATAGAGTAATCCATATATAAGTGTAATAAGTGCTAAGTGTGATCATAAGTATCAAATATGATCATAAGTGTAATCCAAAAGGTAAATCAATCATCAGCCAATCATATTTACAGTAATTATTCAATCCAAACATATACACAAACCATACCAAATAAGTTAAGTCAATCAAGTTTAAAACACACCAATCAAATCAAACAAATAACATAAAGAATGACTAGACATTCCTTGGTACTTCCACCCATCCATCTTCCCCAAAGATAGAGTCTGCTTTGATGGCATCCCATTCTTCTTTATCTTTGTCGATAGTGACTGGTGGATTTCCTTCGAGATCGTCCTTGTTAAGCGTTGAGATAAACTTTACGAAGGGCGTCGAAATGTTTCTCTTGATCCTTGATCATCTGTATTTGAATCAATTCTATGTGACGGTGATTACGAAGTATGAATGTAAGAATATTCTTGAAGGAAGTGAGAGTTTTTTCAAGATTATCACTTAGATTCTTAATCGGAGAAGCCATAATTCAAGAAATAGGTAGAACTATGAAAGAGAGTGATTAGAGATGAAGTTGACAATTTATTCTGGAAGAAACAGATATAAATAGGGGTAAAAGTCGTTTGAAATGAATAGACACAAGTTAGTTACATGAAATTAAAATTTGAAAGTGTAACTATTTTCTGCCCGTTGTATGTCGACAGGGGGGGATAGTGTATGTCAACATGCCTCTGCCTAAAGTGACATTTCACTTTGCTTTGAATATTATGAACAAATCTGTTAAACAAAATTTGTATAATATAAAAACAAGCAATTACAGAGACAAGTGAAGTTGAATAACAGGAAATGAAAGATTTCATTAACAATTCTAGTCAACGTTACATAAGATAATATAGTATTAACTAAAATAAAAAAAATACAAAGATATAACTTAAGACAACATTAACTAAAACTAGTTAGATGAAGATGAAGAAGATGATGGTCCAAGCTTTCTACTAATTTTTCCAAATAACTTCTCGATTTTAGTGGAAATCTTATCCATTTTCTTACTCATTGGTCTTTTAAGTGTCTTTTGATTTTCCACTATAATTCTTTGATTATTGCGAATGGTCTTGTTGGATGGATTAGCGGTTCAATACTCTCTAAGGAAGTTTCTTGATCTTCCTCCTCTTTAATTTCCATTCCTTCCTCTTTCTCTTTCTCTTCCTCTTCCTCTTCCTCTTCCTCTTCTTCTTATTCCTCCTCCAATTCTTCCATCTCTTCGTGAGCAAGTTTTTGTTCCTTTTCCGTAAGCGTTTCCTATGGTTGAAACACTAATGGAATTTGCATAAGGGAAATGTTTTCATGGTTAAAAGCTTTTCTAGTTATAAATTCTTCCCTTTTGAAATCAACTCCAAAGTAATTAAAAATCCGAATGAGATAAATTCCATAATATAATGTGTTTTCACCCATAGTAAAAATTTTGGACTTAGCTCGTCCAAAATAACTTGAGCCCAATTAATATCATAATTTTCAAAAATTGCAAAAAGAGCTTTGCACACTTTCAAAGTCGGGTGGTTGTAGTTTCTCGATCTTCGATATAAGAGTGTGTTGGATAAGAAGATTAACAATTCTTGCTTTTGGACGAAAATAGCGATTTTTGAATTCAAAATTGTCATCCCCTTCAAAGATGTGATGAAATATCTCTCGATCATTTTCATTGATTTGAAATTCCGAGAGATTCATTCCGGTAAACTTGCATCCCAAAATATTTCCCAAAATTTCACAATCCAAAACAATTGTGTTCCTTTAACACTACTCCAAATTTGTCCTTCTTCCCAATCATAGAAACCACGATTCAAATTCGCATAAAACATTTTAACAAGATTTGGATAACATAAAAAACATTTTGTTTGTTATCAACAAAATTAAGAATAGAATATTGTTGAAAAAGATTTTCAATTTCATAAGAAGAAAAATCTTCAAAAGAGCAAATTTTTTTGTATGAATTTTACCAAAGTTTACATAGTTGATGTAAGCCTTGATAGCTTCCAGGTCATTAAAAAGAAAGTTTTGACAGATTTTGGAAGTCTAATGATGTTAGGAGTGCTTGAAGAGGCCATTGAAGAAGTTTGAGAGGAGTAGAAGATAATGAAGATAAATTTGAAATTTGAAATAAAAGTGAAAAGTGGTGATAAAGAGAGTGAGATAAATAGAGATTCTATAGACATGTCCTCTGGTCAAGAGGCATCTTTCTAGAGCATTGAAGTTGGTGAAAAGGTGGAGGGAAATTCAAAAGTTTGAATTCAAATTTTGAACTCAAATTCTGAGGGGCATGTCGACATGGGGTATCCAGGTATGTCGACATGTGCCTATTGAATCAAAGGAGTTTCTATTCCTAATTTCTAATATATATATATATATATAATCCTATATTCTAATTATATAATTCCTATAATAACATTAAATATAATAATACTTAAATATTAATAATTTAATATTTAAGATATTATTAAAATAATATTATTTTTTGAATTCAAAATTCAAATTTCAAGGGATAAATTTGAATTTAAAATTCAATGAATTTAAGAGAATCAAGCAAACAAACAAGCATCCATTCTAACAAGAAAATTTAAAAATAATATAAATGCGTACCTATTTTTAGATCTATACTCCTATCGTCATCTAACTCATGAATAGCAGTGAAACACAGATTTGAATTATCCATCTTCTTTTCATCGTCACTGGATGATGAATTTGAGTCATCAAGAGTTGCTGTGATGCTCTCTTTCTTTTCCTTGACGAGTTATTATTTGGAGGGAACAACTGTTTATCTGGATACAGACAATCTTTTCTATGATGCCCGATCTTATTGCAATTGCAGGAGCTATCATTGTTGACATTCTCCATATTATTTCGGAAATCCCTTTGATCGTTTCTTTTGAAATTATTCATTTTTCTATATTTTAAGAATTTCCAGAAGTTTCTTGTCATGAAGGCAATCTCCTCATCACTATCCAGTTCTGAATCTTCAGTTGTTGCATTGAATGCTAATGACTTCTTTTCTGTAGCCTTGTTTTCTCTTTTTCCTTATATTTGAAGTTCATAAGACATCAGATTCCTAATCAATTCTTCTATTTTCATTAGACTGATATCATTTGCTTCTTCGATTGCAAGTGTCTTTGATCCCATTCTGGAGTGAGTGAACTTAGAATTTTTTTGACTTGGTCTTCCTCCGAAAAGTTTTTTCTTGGTGCAATTAGTGAATGAACAATATCTTGAAATCGACAATGCATGTTGAAAATGAACTCATTTGCATGCATATTAAATAATTGAAACTGATTAGCAAATATGGAAATTTTAGTCTGTTTAACTTTGCTTGTTCCTTCATGAGTAACTTGCAAAGTTTCCAGATTTCAAATGCAGACTTACAAATAGACACTCATTAAACTCATTCCTACCTAATGAACAAAATAATATATTCATGGCCTGTGAGTTATTTAGTGCAACACCCTTTTGCTCAGCAGTCAACTGGGCAAAATCGGTAGTTGGTTCAATATGCTCAGTTTGTGTGATATTTCAAGTGTCTAATCCTACAGACTGTAAATAATTTTCACTCGACAAACCCAATATGCATAATTACTGCCATTGAAAAATGGTGGTCTGACAGTAGACTGACCTTCTACAAAAGAATTAGTGTTAGGGATAACAGAACTAGTGCCAGAGTTGACATTTCCAATGTTGGTAGCCATTAAAACAATTTTCAAGTTTTAGATTATGAAAATTATGAAAACCTATGCTCATATACCAATTGAAAGTGAGTGCGGATTAAGCATCTTAAGGCTAACTTAACACTAGAAGGGGGTGAATAATGTTTAATGGATTCTAAGACTTATATGGACTAATTTAAATTATGCCACAAACAAATGCAGAACTTAATCATAGAACAATCACAAAATCAAACACAGATACAGAAAGTAGATAAAAAGCAGTAAAAGGAAAGAACACACCAGATTTTATACTGGTTTGGAGTTACCCTACATCCAGTCCTGTACCAAGGCAAACCACCTTATACAGATTTTTATTATACCAATGTCGAGATTACAATCCTAAATTTATAAAGGCCTTGAGGTACCCTCCTGTCTCACGAGTTCGGGGCAAACTCTCTTGATTTACGGGACTTTAGACCACCCAATTGATTTCCAGGCACAACCATACCTTATAAAGAGACTCGATAAACTTTTAATTAAAAATTGATCCTATAACTCTGAATATCACTTTGATCTTCGGGAGAGGGCAGAGAATCAAACAAGAATGATAATCTAATTTGATTCACTTGAGAATTCAGCAGAATTTCGACACGATCTTAAAATTATTAAAATTATTTAATATGGATTTGTGGAGAAGAAGAAGTGAAGAAAATATGAAATTAGTTTGTTTAAAAATTCGTTTGTGAAGGCTATTTAAAAATCACCAACGGTCATAACCATTCATGAAGAGATTTAAACGAATAGATACTTCTTTTTTTTTTGGAGAAAGACGGGTATGTAGCGCGAGACTACATAGCCGGTTAGAAATATAACTATATATATGAAAAGCAGTATAATATCCGATCAACATGCTTGATCGGTAGCACCATCAGCAAAATAAAAACTACTTCAAAACCCCAAAGTCATATTACGAACTAGCAAAAGAACCAGAACAACAAAACAAAACAGCAAGCTGTTAGGGAGTTAAAGTCTTCTGCTATCAAGCACCTCCGGGAGGGAAATCTGTACTACTGCATTGCGAGCTAGCCGGCGACGGATTGCGATAGGGTAAGCGAAGCCTGAAAGGCGCTGAGTGGCTGCAACCTGTATATTGATTGAATAGGTGAGATATACGCCTGCATAGGCCATCAAGATGTGATGTAGGTTTACCAAACACCCGAGCATTTCTCTCTTTCCAAATACACCAACAGAAGATAGAAATGAGTATGTCGAGATTGGGATCATGCGAGTTGTTCTGCCAGTGATCGAAAATGATGGGCCTGTCAGGAACAAAACCAAGTGTATGGGCGCTAGAGGCGGCCCAAACCGAGTAAGTGGTGTCACAATGACTAAACAGGTGGTGGATGCTTTCATTATGTTCCGAGCAGAAGACACAAAGAGGATTGATTTGGGTAAGAAAACGGGTGAGACGATCTTTAGTGTTGACGCGGTTGTGAGAGAGACACCATTGAAAGAAAATGACTCGGGGCTGAATTGGGCATTTCCAGAGTCTGGAGAAACCGAAGGAGCAACCAGGGTTGGTCAGAAAGGCGTAGCATGAGGCTACAGAGAATCCTTTGGAGGGTGCAAGCGCCCAGATGACACGGTCTGGATGGGGGGAGAGGAGAGTAGATCGAAGGATGATGGAGGCAGAGATAAGGTCGGAGAAGGTGGCAGGGCTGAAAAGAGAGGAAGGGCAAAGAGAGTCAGGGCCATGGTGAACACAATCACTGACTGTAATCGTAGGATCGGTCGAGTGGAGGAAGAGATTATGTAAGACTTTGGCGAGGGGGAGCTGATCAAGCCACGTGTCAAACCAGAAGGAGCTGTTTTCACCATTGCCAACGGTTATGTGGAATAGAGATTTGACACGAGGTAAGCATTGAATCACTCCCGCCCAAAAAGGTGAGGGTTTTATGTTTGGAGGATAGTGAAGGATAAGGTGGGTTTTGGAGCGATAGTATTGCGAAAGGACCAAATCTTTCCAAATGTAGTGATCTGGGCAGAGACATTTCCAGAGCCATTTAGTTAAAAGGGCGATATTGAGGGCACTGAGGTTAGGGATGCCCAGGCCCCCATGGCGTTTATGCAAGCAAACGGTATCCCAGCTAATTAGTCTTTTAACACCACCCCCATTCCACAGGAAGTTTCTCCTGATTTTGTCTAAACGATTAATGACCCAAGAGGGAAGCTTATGGAGTGACATCCAGTATGATGGAATGGCAGAGAGTACCGATTTAACGAGGACTAGACGACCCACGATGGATAACGATTGGGCCTTCCAGCCCGAAAGCCTGGAACCAATTTTGGAGATGAGGGGGAGCCAATCAGATCTGATGAGCTTGGTGGGCCGGAGGGTTGTGCCGAGGTATGACAGTGGGAAGTCTGATATCTTGCAATTAAGCATAGAGGAAATGTGAGGACCCAGATGATGTGATTTACCTAGCATAATGGCTGAACTTTTGCTGAAATTGATTGAGAGGCCAGATATTCTTTCAAAGGAGTATAGTGCTACTTTTAAGCAGTGGATAAATTTTTGTTGGGGGGATGCAAATATGATAGTGTCATCTGCGAACTGCAGGTTGGAGACTGATACCGACGAACCAGGGGGGGAGATTCCTGAGAATAGGCCATTAGCTGAGGCCAATTTCAGCATTCTGTTAAAAAGAATAGATACTTCTTTTGAAAATGAAAATTTTGAATTCAACGGCCACCATGTCGACATGGGGTATCCGATGATGTCGACATCCCTATGTTAAAAAACAATGTAAAATTTGTTTCGAAAATGAATTTTTTGAAACAAGATTTTATTTCAAAACAAAAACAAATAATATTTTAAGGCTAAAACATCTTTTTGAAAGTCATTTGAAAAGATAATTTTAAGGCTAAAATATTTTGAAAAGCAGTTTTGAAAATCATTTTGAAAAACCATTTTGAAGTAGATTTGTAAACTTCTTCCTGCAGAATATCTCATCACATCAGGACTCGAGAACTTGTACAAAACCAGGATGTTCGTGGATTTGTAAGCTACTTGTCGCAGGTTTGTAAGCTACTTGTTGTGGGTTTGTAAGCCACTAAGAAGGTAGAAATGGGTTCCATCCCAAATGAAATTCGAAATGAAGATTTCCATGTTATTATGAAGCTTTAACAAAAACTAGACACATATCTTGAAATATTGATCTTGATACTCTAGAGTCTTCAATCTTGAGTCTTGAGTCTTTATACTGATCAGTCTTCAGTAATCAATATTGCATATATATATATATATATATATATATATCTTGCATATTCATATTTATTTAGACAACAGTGTTAGTATATATTTTATAATAAGATAGGTTAAAAAGGTCGTTGTCATCAAAACCAACATCTCGGTTCCTAACTACTGCCCCGTCACTTCGATCGGGACAATAATCGTTTCATGTTTTATTTATCACAATAATGCGGATCATAAATAACCTAATAAATAAGAGTTCTTACATCTAGAAATCCAAATAACTAAAAAAGACAAAGGGTGCCTCTCCGGGTATGACGGTCCATCATCATTCAGAGCATGCCTAAGGAACGTCCTCAATCTCGTATATGTGTAAGTGACTTAGCCATCTTATTATAGAGTTTATTATTATTATGGCTGGAGTCCAAGTAGTAAACTCAGCCTTGACCATCACAATCAGTTAATGACGATCCGTGACCTCAATCCAGGGCCATTCATGTTTCCATTCGATGAGGACCATGGCTACTCATGTTCCACCACTGTTGTTTGATTCCTCACATATTGTAGTAGTTTGCCGTTCCTGATGTGCTCCTCAATCATATCATTTAAATGCCTGCATTCATCTTTGGTGTGCCCAGTCAATTCGTGGAATAGGTAGTGCTTTTCAAACATATGCTCCCGCTCCATGGGATTTCTCCTCGCCAGTTTTCGATAGGGGAGTTACCCCCTAGTGTCGAGATAAATCCATTCCAGGCTTTCCATCAAATCCGAGTAGGAGGAGAACTTCGGCTTCCGCTTTTTCCATCGCCTTTTCGTCCCATCGTATCCATCATTTAGTTTCTATTTGACTTATTATTCTTGTTTGCATTTCCTGATGATCCTCCGCTTTGCATGGTGTTCACCTCCGGTTTGTTGGCTCGTGTGTCTTCTTACCGTAGGAACCTTTTGTTTTATGATAAAACTCCCTGAGATCCATACGCGGATCCCACGCCAATGAACCCTTGAAATCCGTGCCATCGGCAATTCGTGATATAGCTGCAATCAAAACCATAGATGGATCTGGCTGATCCACCAATGTCGTCGCAGCATTAAATCTTAGGAAACTCCTTAAAGACTCTTCGGACTTCTGTTTCAATGTTGCCAGACTCATCATATTTTTGGCTCTCAAAATGTGAACCCTGAACTACCCCACAAACCTTTCGACCAATTCCATCCATGTGCCAATAGAACCGCTCTCCAAATGCTTGAACTACAGTGTACCTATATCCGTTAGGTATAGGGGAAAGCATCGTGCCATGACTTCCTCTAATGCCTCCAGTACTTCCATGTGCTGTATATATCTCATCATATGCATAGTTGAGTCTGACATCTGTCATATACTTCCAGCGTTGGTGGTTTAAACTCCAGTGGATTCCTAGCATTCTTGATATTAGGAGTGAATTAACTTCTATTTACATTCTCCAGATCATTGTTCATCAATCCTCCACGCATTGCTTGCCTGAACATCTCTGGAAACCTGTCATTGTCATCGATTGGTAGTTTCCTATCATTTCCAAACCGCCTTCTGAGTCCATGAGGGAATTCTGGAACGTACTCCTCCGAACGAGCATCCAAATTTAGATTTGCACTAAGTTCCATGGAATGAACAGCAGGTCCTCCAGCATCGTGATCGACTAGACCTAAGGGAACTCCCCTAAGCCTTTAGAGGGATTGGGGTCGATCCTTTTAAGATGGCCGAGGACTGCCCCCGGCTACTCATTCCATTCCTTTATCTAATAGTTCCATCTCTATGTTCCAGGTTCTAATTTTCAATGATTCATGGTTGCTTCAACTCCTTGATCTAAGTTGTCATTAGCTTCTGCTACTTTATTTCCCTGGTTTTGCTCTCTAGCTTAACTAACCTATGAGAGTAAATTCTACATCATCTCCTTATGTCTTTTCAACATCATTTCCTGCATATCATCCATCATTGTTTCCATTTCATCCCTGGTGATGTAGACAGATGCTTGATTAGCTCCAACTCCTGAGGAAGACTCCTAACTCCCTCCATAGTTGCACCTTTCCGGTAGCACTGTCCTTGTTGATTGTCTCACCATTTGCTCCAAATTTAAGCTCTAGATCTTATCCAACTCTAAATCTGACTTTCAAATCCATGGGGGCGGGCTTTCTAAGTGAATGCACCAAGATGTTGGCGTCAAAAATGGCCACCAACACCCAGTATGTGAAAGCACCAATATTCAGTCATAGATCTCAAATAATATAATATGGAGAATGTAAATTAAAGAATAAAAAAATAAAAATGGAAAGCAAGTAAAGAGAGATATAGATTTATAGTGGTTCGACTAACTCTGGTCGACGTCCACTCCAAAGATTTTCCTTTTATTTGT
Source organism: Allium cepa (assembly GCA_030765085.1). NCBI lineage: Eukaryota > Viridiplantae > Streptophyta > Magnoliopsida > Asparagales > Amaryllidaceae > Allium > Allium cepa. The sequence continues at coordinate 796,199,298 of CM060929.1, read as the reverse complement.
TTATGTTGCTGTTACAGTTATAAATCTGTGGAATCTCAGAATGGAAATGGCAAAGTATATAGCCTAGGTAGAATATAGAATGAAGCAGAAATAAGATCCCATTTCTAATGTTATGCCTGCTATACTTATAGGAGAAGCCGTGTACTGATCAGACTGAAATTTCACCAGAAAACCTGCTGGCCCAAACGACTCGACCCAAGAAAATTTAGACCGATCGCTGTCTATAATAGGGATCGGGGCCGATTGCTATTAATATGGAGTTAGGGTCTACAATCACTATTGGATGTTCCTCATGTTGTAATATGCTTATACCCTAAGTTTCATGTTGATAGCATCTGTAGATTTTTTGTTATTGATAGATCATTGCTGCAAATTCAACTAAACCGGTCACTAAGTAGGGATAAGGGTTGATCCCTCCAAAGTCCTCTTGTCTTCCATGTTGTAATGTACTTGTCCTCAAAATTTCATTTCAATTGGATCCATAGATGTTGAGTTATTAATCGATCTTTGTTGCAATATGTTGTGAAAGCTGATTATAACCGACCTCTATGGAGGGAAGAGGGTCGATCCCTCCAACTTGCTTTATTTGATGTGCTATCCCTAAGGTAGACTTCCTAAGGTCCCCTTTCTTGTTTTCTAAGTTTCACTTCAATGCGCCTTGTGGTTGTTGAGCTATGTAGTGATCATCATTGAGTTGTGTGCATCTTGTTTAATCTAATCCCTCTATTCTGATCCCTTTTTATAAAGTGAATAATCCAATCTGATCCCTCTCCTAAGGAAAGTGCTAGTTCCATACTTAGCTATTTTTTGAGTGTTGTCCATCTGAATCCATCCCACTATTACCTTGACGATCGTGAAGTCCGTTGGATTAAATCCACATGTGTACTGCCTTGGCAAAAGGCGGGTTAACACAATAACATCAGTTAATCTTATATCAAGTTTTGAGAAACTATAAGACTTATCAAATATCAAAATGACATCCATAATAGGAGAGTGCGTTTCTTTAAAGTCAAAATCTGGTCTCCGAAAGAAGCATTATGCGACAAATCATGTCTTGTATCTCGCAATTTCATTTTTATCGTTTCGGAAAATACTCATTTATAGCCTACTAGTTTTACATTTTCTGGTATTTTCTCTATCGGTCCAAATGCATGATGTTTTTCAAGTGAATCCAGCTCAACCTGGATATCATCTTTCCATTTTGGCCAATCATGTCTTTTTTGACATTCATTTATGCTAGTTGGTTCAGCTTCATTATTCTCATTATCGTGACTTTCAATTATTTCAGTAGCTACCGTGAATGAGAATACATATCAATTATTATTTTACTTGGGTCCCATATTTCTCCATACTATGTATAAAATATTGAGATATTATTATTATCAGGTACCATTTTACTTTTGGAAGCTTTTATTGTTTTTTCTGAGATAATTGTCCCTTCGGCATTTTTAGAAGAATCGGAACTTTTATGTAAGTGGTCTTTTGTATCATTTATAACCTCTTTGGGAGATTTAACAATTAATGATTTTTCATTAGATTTTCTTTTTCTATGCGTCAAGTCTTTTGAACCAATAGGCTTTCTACTGTTTTAACTTGCTTTAGATTCATTTATTGCCATATTCAACTTTGGTCCTTCTAGGATTTCAATTCTAACTGGTGCATTTGCTGTTGGAATGTGAGATTTAATTATTTTGGCGGCATCATCAAATGTACCTAACATTTGATTTGTAATATTCTTAAGATGCCAAATCCATGTACCTTATATTGGCATTGCTTGGTACGTGGATCCAAATGGGACATAGATGGATTATTCCATGATATTTCACGCTGTTCTACTGGGACGGTCTTTTCTTCCGCTAACGTTGGAAAAATTGTCTCATCAAATTTACCGTCTGAAAATCTTATAGTGAAAACATCACTTGTAAGAGGTTCAATATAACAAATTATCGGAGGTGAATTAAAGCCAACATAATTCCCAACCTACATTAAGGATCCATTTTAGAACGAAGTGGAGGACTAATGGGAACAATGCAACCAAATTTTCGTAAACGTGAAATATTTGGTTGGGATCTGGTTAAAAACTATGATGGTGAAAATTGATAATAAGCCGTAGGTCTAATTTTAACCAATTTTGATGCACGAAAAATTGCATGCCCCCAAGCTGATGTATGTAACTTTGATTGCATAAGAAATGGTCTTGCTAAATTGCAGACGCTTAATTAATGATTCTGCTAGACCATTTTGAGTATGAACATAAGATACTGGATGTTCAACTTCAATTCCCAATGATAAGCAGTAGTTATAGAAATATACATGAGAAGTAAATTCTCTTGTATTATCTAATCGAATTGATTTAATCTAATAATTAGAAAAGTGTGCTTAGATTGATTATTTAAGAAAGTAATTTGGCAAATGTCATATTTATCGTAGAAAGCAAACATACATATGACCAACAAGTTGATGCATTAATTAATACCATAAAATATTTAAATGGTCCGCATATAGGGTGGATGGACCACACCTTGAATTCTTTGTAGAGATGTTGAAGATTCAGAAATGATTTTACTATATGAAGGTCGAGTGATTAATTTTCCATATGCACACGGAGCACATAAGTAATCAGTTGGTAAATTCAATTGGTTTGATAAATCATGTCCATTTGAGTTTTTAGCGATTCTATACATCATAGTTAACCTAGAATGACCCAAGCGATAATGTCAATGAATTGGTGTTTTTATATTTGTGAGCTTCTGGCTCATGTTTATAGAGTGGGATTCAATCATGCCAATTTTCATGAAATATAATCCAGTTGAAATTGTACCAAATTTTTCTAAAATAAGCTTTTAGCTTTCAATTCTCGAAATAATATAAAGATGTTCTTTATTGTTTTCATTTACAGTTTCAATATAGTAACCATTCATTCTTATATTCTTAAAACTTATCAGGTTTCTTTTAGAATTACTTGAATATAATGCACTTTGAATGAAGATATGTGTATCATTTGGTAATATTATATGAGCTCTTCCGTACCCTTCAATTATTCTAGCAGATCTGGCTATGGTGGAAACTTTAGCTGAAATATTTTCAGATAATTCAATGGAAAACTTCTAGTTCTTCAAAATCATATTAGTAATTGCACTATCTAGTAGGCATATATCATCACGCAATTGTTGATGGCCCATAGCTTAAGAATTAGAGACAATATAGTTAGTTAATGATTAAAATAATTTGTGATCATAAATAAATGCTAATACCTTTTAAAATGATTTCAAAACAAACTATTAATTAAAATCAATCTAGTACACATTATTTCAACTAGTTCGATGAAACCTATAAAACCATAAACTTCAAACTATCTTCTTGATACAAGATAATAAAATAAAACGGAAACCATACAACAAGCTTCAAGCTATTCTAGTTGATGAGATCAGTCATATCATCAATCATTGCATTAAGATTCATTTATGAAATTTCCATCATCATCTTCGAAGAAGTCATCTAACTTCAAGTTCGTGTTATCAAATAATCTTTCGGTATTATTTGTCTCAATATTATTCGAACTTTGGTATTCTTCAATTGTTTTCTTTAATGATCTATATGTATGTGATTAGTGACCTAAGCATCCATGTCCATAACAAACTTCTTCATAATGCTTTTTATTTTTTAGAATTGAATCATTATTCTTTTCAAGTTCATTTTTTGTTGCCTTTTAAAGTTGGTGGTTTTGTTTTCTCTAAAACTAACATAAACGCCTCTACTGGAGTTATATCACATCCACGTCTATGACCATGTCCTCGATCTCGACCTCTTCTAGAGTGGGCAAAATTAGCATTAACTTCTGGTAATGTAGCTGAACCAGTTAGTCTTGGGAGTGGATTCTAATAAGTAATTTATTATTTTGCTCAGCAATTAATAGACATACTATGAGTTCAAAATATTTTATAAACGACACTCTTGTTATTGCTGCTACAGGAGTATATTCGATGCATGAAATGTTGAAAATGTTTTTTTTCAAGCATTTGTGCATCATATATCTTTTCTCCGCATAATTTTAGTTTGAAAGTAATTCTAAACACAGCGTAATTTTATTTCCTTATAGATTTTTAAGTCTTGAAACCTCAAGTTCAACCATTCTAACCTAGCGCTTGGAAGTATGACCATCTTCTGGTAGTCATAATGTTCCTTCAGAGAGTTCCATAAGCGGAGATGATCGTTTTTAGTTAAATATTCTATTTTAAGATCGTCGTGGATATGGTGTCATAAAAATATCAAAGCCTTTGTTTTATCCTACTGGGACATATCATTACCATTTTTAATGGCATTTTCTAAGCGTTGAGATTGTAAGTGAATCACAGCTTGTAATATTCATGATAAATAATTGTTTTCAGATATGTCCAAAGTTTTGAATTCAAACTTAGCTATGTTTGTCATGCTATGAACTATTAATGAAAAGAAATGAGAGAAAAATTTATTATAGTAGATATAATTAGTAAGGATTAATCGTTGTCTAAGAAACATATGATTGAAAAACAAAACCAAATATATTTTTTCCGTTTATACAGTTGTCAAAAATAACATCATGATCCAATTAAAATTATTAATTTGAAGTAAGTATACACGGATCTTACTTATCTGCTTCAAAAAACTAACATATCCATATTTATCTAATTGAACCTTCATTCGAGCTACATTAAAATTTACTTTACCAATGAAAATGAGATAAACATCTATGAAACCTAAGAAAATGTTATTAAAGTCAACCAAAACTAATGTTCTATAATATAAAGCTACACGTGAAGTCAATTCTGCTATTTAGTGTATAGAACATTAAGGTTGTAAGATGATTGTGATATATGTAAATGTTCACAAATTTAAGAAAGCATGACAACAACAAATTAAAAAGAACGCAAACTAAGATGAAAGTCAGAACCTTTTGAAGGCCTCAAAATGTTAACTCACTAAAACAGTTCATATGGTCTTCAAGTTAAAAAAAATCAAAAGCTTACCGCATGTTAAGAAGAAAAAATGAAGCATCCTATAAGAAATGAAACCTTTGGAAGCATTAAGTATTAATGAGAAAGCAAACACCACAACCTATTGTATCACATCAATCAAAATTATCACAACAAACCAACTATGAAAGAAATATATGAGTGTCATGTTAGCTATAATACAATCGATTGATGTTGCCTATTGGAATGGCTTGTATTGAAAATGAAAACGAAAACATAAAACTAAGCCAAGTATCTTGATCTACAGGAAAAATGATGATAAATTTATATTAAAAAGTTTTACACGGTGTGGAATTGGACCCATACGAAAGAATATTTATAGAATAAAAAACAAGCAAACGTTATTTCATAGAGAATAAGTAAAAATATGAGGCACCAAAAAAATATCACACTCAAAAAAAATACTTGTTCAAACTCTTTCCAAAAAAATGAGATTAATACGTTAACTTCGTACGTAAGCATAGATGAGATCAACAATGCACATCAAAAGTAAAAAGGAATGGTCAAAATATTGAAGTAATACCACGTCTTGATATAAATATTATTTTTCTTGTACCAACTTTATATACACTAAATATTGCATAGGTAAAAAAAAATTCCTTATGCAAATAGTAATGTAAAACATTATGTTGATAACGTGTTATAAAATAAACAAGAGTAGAAGCTATTAGAAAGCAATGACATTTTTATTCATTCTAAAACATAGCACAATATAAGTGAGTTCCATTTATACACTCTGTATGAAATGAATACATTACAATAATGTCATTTAACATTTAGCATATTTACCATTATTACTTGTATATATTACAACAAAATATAAAATTACTTGTTATATAAATGCTACTTGCTACAAAATAGCTTTATAAGCTATATTTCATCTGAAAATATTATGGTAATTCATAGCATGCTACTGCAAGATGACATTGTGAACTAAGATATTCACACTTCATCTAGAAAAGCTATTACAAATTATAAAATGTTACTACAATTCAAAAGATGCCACTGAAATTCATAAATTGCAACTATAGTATACGAAATGCTACTATAAAGTTTCATTGTTCGTTTGAAAATTGCTAATATAGTTCAATAAAATGCTACTATAATTCAAAAATGCTAGTACAATTTAAAAACGGTTACTACGAAAATATACGAAAATATACTTAACTTGTTTTCAAAATTAAAAATAAACTCGAAGACCGCTAGCTCAAGGGCAAGTTGTAAGACGCTCTAGGTCGATATTCTAAAGTCTTAGGTTCGAATCATGAGATGTCAAAATAAGTACTTTGTTTTAATAAAGTATCACTCTAAGAATAAACTAGACTAGACCATATGAGTAGAAATCTATGTACCTTTTATTTATGAATGCTACTACGAGTCACATAATGCATACATAACTACAGTTTATCTAAAACAGAAGAAAAAAATTATACTCGACGGTGTTTTTACTGATGTTATCTTCTTCTTCTCAAATTTAAAACTACTCCTTAACGACCATCATCATGTTAACACGTGGCCAATCTCTTTATTGTCATCACAACCACCAATGCACTCCAACCACTCTCGTTGTCGTCCAACTCTAAAACCATCCATCGTTACCACCATAACAACCGTCATCCATCTCCAATCTTGCATTAGCGTTCTTCTAATCAGCGACGCTATGGGTTGGAACCTTAATTTTATTTGTTGCCACCGTGGTGTCCTCCTCCAAGTTTCTTGCATGCTCTAATTTTGTCGTGTTAGGCAACCCAAAATTTTGTACTTCTATTGTATTTTGATGAAATGTTTGTCCAAAAAATTAAACAAGTTGTAGCAATAATAATAATAATAATAATAATAATAATAATAATAATAATAATAATAATAATAATAATAAATAAAATAAAATAAAATTGAAAGGCTTTAAGCTTATCCTTCAAACAATTTTCCACAAAATAAATTATTGAAAGTCTTGCTCCTCCTAATGATTTTCTTTCCAAAACTCAAGAGTTATTAGCGAAATTGTGAACGGCTGTATAAATAACTTGAACAAGTACTCGAACTTACGCAGAAAATAAGAATTATATCTTCATCAAAGTATACATAAAAAAGAACAAACGTGTGCAATAAGCCTCAAGTCAAATAATCGGTACATTTCATCCTCCATCTTATTTGCCTCTATAACCAAAATCCTTAAACACTCGAAATCATACACTCAAATGGCAATAGTGATAACAAAAATAGTACAATAACTTGTTGGTATGTCTCAAAGCACATAAGTTGCCTAGAGATCCCAGTCCCACCTTCAGTTTGAATATAATCAAATTAATTTAACACAGCAGTGGATGGTTGGGCAGAATCTTCTGATTGCAGACTCTGGTAATAGTTAACCAAAACATTCCATCCACTTGGACACATGAAACCTCCAGGAGGGCTTTCACCAGTCCGGGCAAATGTTCTCATCTGACAATGTAATTATTTTAAATATCGTAAAAGCCTTAATGTGGCACAATTACAGAAAAATATGAGTAATTTTCGGAATGTAACAGTAAGCCCTCTTCAATACCTTAGTTCCTGATATGAACAGGAAATCTTTGGCACGAGAAGGATCGAAAAATGCCATTTGCTTCGCTGCAGTATCATATGCTGCAACCTGGAACAAATATCATATAGTAGGATTGGATTACAGTATTTTAGTGCTAAAAGAACATTTGGCATTATGTTTCTGATTATGTGCTTAAATCTTCCAATCTATCTAGTAAAAGTTGGTGTTTGGCAGAGAAACACTAATCTATTACAAAACAACCACAATGTGATATATGTGTGTGTGTGTGTGTGTGTGTGTGTGTGTGTGTGTGTGTGTGTGTGTGTGTTTAAAACATGTCATGGAAGCTTTGTTTAAAGGAGGATTTCAAATTAAAATAATAATTATCACACACAGATATATATGGAATAGTTAAACTCATACATGAGGTAAGTACAGTATTAAAATCTGGGAATAAACCAGACCTAACTTAGTTTTACATCAATAAGTTATAAGACTACTTGGACAAATGAAAATAGAGAGAAAAGAGGCATACTCTGAATGGCAATATGTTGAGCTTTTCTAGTCCAGGAGCCATACTTAACACCTTTTTACCATGATCTGGATCGTACAGGTCTCTTTTTTCAGTAGGATGACCCATGCCTGCAGGATCACGACCAACAATATAGAAATTTGCACCAGCATTGACTCGTGCTTTAGCGTGCCACTGCACTTCTGTGGGCCCAGCATAATGCATTGGTGATGGGAAGATGGCCACAATGGTAGTCTCAGGGTCCAAAACTCCATCCTCTAGAACCTGATACGTAACAGTAGATCATTATCTACATATTTTAAATTTTATGACAATTGAGCACCCTACCTTCCTGAGATAGTATTATAAACTTGATAGGAAAAGATGTTCATGTGTTATATCATAAGGACATGGTTCTGTTATTCCACATGAAATTTCAAAAAACATACCTAAACAACTTCCCTAAACCAAGATAGAAGTATATTTGTTATTTCCTCTGGCACATGTAACTCGTTGATTATTTTATTACAGGCTCAAAAAATGGAGTGGGGGGGGGGGGGGGGGGTGGGGTTGGGGAGCGCTCATTATCATAAAACCAACTGGCAATGTAAAAGATGATCGCTTAGTATTTATATATCACAAACTGGCCGATGTTGGATTATTCTCAACAATACACACACACACACATATATAATAGGTTATATTTAACGGCAAAGATTAAATAAAAGACAAACAATGGACATGATTTAAGATTTCAGCACGTATCAGACAGCAGGTAGCAGGACACGTATCTAAAAGTTTAAAAATTAAATGGCGTTGTTTAACGGAGTGAAGAATAAACTGCAGCGCCCCACGATCTGATTTACCTTTCTAACTTCACACGATCAAATTACCACTACCGATTGTCAATCACCATTATTACAGCTGACCTCATGCTAAACCAATTCGCTCAAACCATAAAAAAAAATTCTTCTACTTCTTCTTCACCAGCTATGAAATTTGTGGATTTGTTACTTACCTACCGGTGTTTTCGTTCAATTTCAGCACCTAATGATCGATTGTGGTTCTTATTATCGAATCATTTATTTATTGATATGATTTTTGGTTTTGTTCATTTTGTGGATTTTAGGGATTGATCTTTACTTCTTTCAGGGAGTGATGGTTACTGCATTATCCATTTTTAGGAGGACGGAAATGGAAGTAGTAGATTAAACACTATCAAATTAAGCACTGCCAATTTCAGGAGGAGAATTGATGGTTTCATTTGCAGATGAACTTTCTACATTTTTTTAACATATCTTATGGGCTTTTTAAATACAAAATGAGTACTTTAATTGTTTTTGATATGGGTTACAACCTAGACACTTAAATATGGTTGCTTTCATGTTTGATTCCATAGAGGAAGAAACTTCAATCTTTGAAGAAGGGCGATGATAGAAGAGACGAAACTATGTTTTCACTTTAGAAATAACATTTGGGTAACTTTTTAATTTTCATGTTTTGTTTAATTTTAATATTCATAATGTTATTATGGTTTCCTTAACCATCTTATATATTTCGACCCAATGTATATATAAATACGTAAATAACTACTTAAATATGTTTTGTTTCGTTAGCTCAACTATTATTTTAGCTTTTACCATAGAGTTGCATCTTTCATTTATATGACAAATGCTTGGGTGCACTTTGAAGCAGCCAGGTAAAATTAATTGTTCCTTTTTTCTTATACTGATGTTTGTCAACATAGGTAATGAATTCAAATGGGTATCACTATATGACTACAGGTAATTGATAAAAGCAATGAAAAGAAATGCTTGCACAGTGCTATTCGTTTATAGCATTGATTGATTTGCTTTTTTATATTCACATTCATGTAAATGAAACTTACCTAGGTTCACGTAAATCATGGATCATTACCAATGTGCTCTAAAGCCATCACATTACAAATCATAGAGCATTGCTTTCTTTTCTTTTAGAACCAAGGAAGTGGCAATATATCATTAACAGTACTGTAATACTGACAGATCAATCTTTATGTATATCCATTTGAATTCTTGAGTTTTAGGGATTGAGACACAGTACGGACAATATCATTGTTTAATTGGTAATCAACAAATATTGGGTTGATCGAACGTCTGAAATTGTAAATAAACGGGTCACGCATTGTTCAATTTTTGGTGGACGGAGATGAAAGAAGCAGAGACAGTGAATTGCTCTGTTTATGTTCTCATGCTTCACGTCTGTAGATTACTAACAGAGTACTCACCTTAACCCAACATTAATTTTAACATAGTCAACCAAGAAGATAATCAGAGTAAATGATTTCATATGTGAGCATCTAATGTCATGTACGTGGAATTTTAAAGCAAGAGGACCCTCCTGGTAGACACATTCTCCTATAGATGCCTACATATGTCCAGGTACACATTAGCTGTTCTCCTCTTTGTCAAACTCGATGCCAAACCATTGTTTCTTGGAAACCATGTAGCACATACTCTTATCAGAAATAGTAACCAAGCAAGAAAACTGTTTGATGCAGAAGTAGAAAAGTTGAAAGATACAACAAAAAGAACCATGTACATAAGGAATTATAATGGTGATGGTTAATTATCAATTTATTTATGGTATGAAACGGTAGATGTTTAACTAGACACGTTAACAAACGTGATGAGGAGTCAAAGAACACATCATACCAAAATTGAACCAAGTATATATTCGTTGTGTGTATCAACCACATTCATACTAAGAAGAATATGACCCATGTAGTAGTTTTACAGTTAAATTTGGATGATTTAAATCTATTCCAAATTTATAAGGAAGAAGATATTAATTGATTCCGTAATTAATCAAATATGAAAAACAAATTGAAAGATAATCAATTAATATCAAAAAAAGATATTAATTGATTTCAGGAATCAATCAAATAAGGATATATGTGCAGACAAGCACAAATATGCTAAATTTGTGTTAAAAACAAATTAATTAAATCCGAATACATTTCATCCATATCCAAGGCAGTCTTCATCCTTGCAGCTATAAATATGAAGACATTTGCTCATCTTTTCTTCACAACCACATCCTTGCAGCTATAAATATGAAGACATTTGCTCATCTTTTCATTACAACCAACAAGAGTGTTCTTCATCTAAATATTCTCAGTAAGATCGATATTTCTGTAATTTTTAGGAGCAAAATTTATTGAGTGGTTCATTCTTTCCTCATGTTGTACTCTCTCGAAATGAAGAAATAATAAAGGGTTGTTGGGTCTCCATGAACATAGAATATTTATATCTGAATCACGTTAAATCTTCTGCGTCTCTCTATATTTTTATTTCCATTGTTTGTTTTTGTGTGATTTCATAGTTGATTTTAAGTTGCATTGGTATTTAAATAGGCAATATTAGATTTTGCTTAAACCGCTTCCGCTCATCAAATTTTCTCCATAGTTTAGTATCAGAGCTAGTGTTATTATTTTGTTTGAACATTTATAGCTAATTCTGAAAAGTCTATTGGTAGATCTGGTGTCAATTATGTTGTTACACATTTTGATGGAAATGAAGATTTTGAAACCTGAAAGATGAAGATGAAACGATGTCAATTAAGGTTATTTCTACGCCTGACAAATTGAAGGACGCTGAAAACGAGATTTTGAAAGAGATGAAAGATGAAGCTCTTACAACAATCCAATTTAGTCTTTCAGATGAAGTTCTTAGAGTATTCTCTCAAAAGAAGACGGAGAAAGAATTATGGGATGTATTATCTGATGCATATCAAGATAAGTCTCTCACAAATCAGATTATTTTTCAGTAACAATTATATTCGTTTAAGATGAAGTCTAAAGCCAATTTTATAGAGCATGTAAATGGTTTGACCGCTTTGATTATGAACCTGAAGGTAACAGATGTTGATATTACTGATGAGGCTCAAGTGGTTAACTTCTTCTGTTCATTGTCTAAGGATTATAATGCTTTTGTTAATTGCTTGATATATGGTCGCAGTAAGATCAGTCTATCAAATGTAAAGGCTAATCTACATAATGAAGTGTCGAGAGGTAGATTGACGAGCACTAATTTGGATAGTGATACAGAAGATCTGTCTGTTCAGAGAGGTAGAAGTCAAAACAAGTCAAAAAATAGTGAAGGTCGAAGTAATTCAAGGTCTCAGTCTAGAGAGCCTAAGCGATAGACTTGTCGTTAGTGTAAGAAACCGAGGCACTTTATAACTTAATGTCCTAAACTTGAAGGAAGAAAAAAAGACCCAAAACAAACTTTAGCATCTGCTGCAGAGAAATTAGATACAGAGAGTGATACTGATGTGTTTACAGCTTCTGGTTCTTCTAGGAAAAACAATTTATTGTTTATTGATTCTGACACATCCTATCATATGACACCTGTTATGAACTGTTTTTCTACATACCGTGAGATTGATGGAGGAGAGGTTTTGAAGGGCAATGATTCTTCTTGTCATGTGGTTGGCGTTGGTAGTGTGAAGGTCAGAAAGTTTGATAGTGTTATTCGTACTATTACAGATGTTAGACGTGTACCTTATTTGAGAAGGAGCTTGATTTCTATTCGGGCTTTGAATAGGCTTTGAAGATTGTAGTTGAGGGAGAAAAGATATCGAAGGTTTCCATTATTGTTATGAAATGTGTGAGGGCAGAAAATCTTTATTATTGAATCACACTACTGTAATTGGTGAATCGGCTTCTGCTACTGCTGATCCAGATTCTTCCAGATTGTAGCAATTGCAGATGGGACATATTGGTGAACGCAAGATGGATGAGTTAAGAATGCGAGGTTTGATTGATGGTGCTTAGCATTCAAAGCTTGGCTTAGTGAAGTGTGTTCTTGAAAAGCAAATAAAGATTTCTTTTGGCGCCGGAGAGCACAAAACCAGAGTTGTCTTGAAGTATGTTCATACAGATGTTTGGAGTACCTTCCATTGTCCATCCTTAGATAGAGCCAGGTACTTCGTTTTATTTACAAACGATTTAAATTTATTCCAAATTTATATTGAAGAAGATATTAATTGATTTTCGTAATCAATCAAATATGGAAAACAAATTGAAAATGTAGTTAATTAGCATCAAAAGAGATATTAATTGATTTGAGGAATCAATCAAATAAGGAAATATGTGGAAACAAACACAAATATGTTGAATTATTGTTGAAATCAAATCAAGCAAATCTAGAAACATTTCATCCTTATCTTCAAGGCAGTCTTCATCCTTACACCTACAAATATGAAGACATTTGTTCATCTTTTCATCACAACCAACAAGAGTGTTTTCCACCTAAATATCCTCAATAAAATCTCTATTTCTGTAATTTTTAGGGTAAGTGAAATTTATTGAGTGATTCATACTCTTCTCATGTTGTACTTTCTCGAAGTGAAGAATTAATAAAAAGTTGTTGGGTCTTCGTGGACGTAGAATGCTTATATCCAAGCCACGTTAAATCTTCTGTGTCTTTTTTTCTTTCCATTGTTTGTTCTTATATGATTTCATAGTTGATTTTAAATTGCATTGGTATTCAAATAGGCAATACTAGATTCTGCTTAAACCGCTTCCGCTCGTCAATGTTCCTCCACAATTACTAGAATTCGACATAACACGCATATCATATTTTCTCAAAAGTTTAATTACAATCCATATTTGATTTATTTAATCAAGTGAAAAGAAAATGAACATCATGCTACATTAGTTTCAAATATTACTTTATAATAATAAAATTCCTTTTATATGTTTGGTTTGTAGTGACAGTATTGTTCAAACTCTTTGGCTACGCAGATTATTTAACATAATTGTTTTCATTTCATAAATGATACATTAAGTGTGCTTTTCATAGATTAATCATTTGAACACAATGAGTACATATTTTGAATATCTTTAAATCTTAAATGACTACAAAGTTAATTCGTACTGTAGTTTATACTAAGCTGAAAAAAGGGCTGTTATGTACAACATAGTTATTAAAGGCACGCTACGGCGAATGCCATGGCGCAAGATGCAGCACGGCATTTGTGCTTTTCTTTTGTATGGCGCGACGCACGTGGAAAGACGCGGCGAATGACGCAAATGGTGCTTACGGCGTAAATGGCGCACGTTGCAAAATGCCATGCCTTTCCATTATTCATTATTCTTCACGATCCGAACTTATCATAACTTATGTTCAAAACGGTATTTGCATCCGTGCCATCGGATAAAATGTTCAAAACTATTCTCATGTATATATAAATGCTCGCGCATATAAAATATACCGAAGTGGACTACATAAAAATACCTTGCTATGTTGCTCCATGCGAACATCCAAGGGAACATCATCTTCCTTTGTATAACCGCCTAACGGGTGTAATAACAATATTGGGTTCTTGTAACCCATTTCTAACAATCGCCTCCTAGTATCATTCATCAACAGTGCATGGCCATTATGCACAGGATTTCTCAACTGAAAAGCAAAAACAGCATCACAACCACGTTTGTCGAACTCATTTCGTAATTCTTTAGGAGATAGCCTATAATTATCAAGTCCATCATTGTATTTTATGGGTTCCAACACTTCCAGATCACCTCCAATTAGCCAATTACCAGATTGACTAATCGCTACATCCACATAGGGTAGTCCGGGGGCGGTTGTTCCCCATGTTCTGGCAATTCTTTCTTCTTTGTTGTGCTTGAATATTTCAACACTGCATGATTGATACACATATTATTAAACTAACTTAACAATTGTCCTTTTAAAAATACTATTTGCTTAAAAAATGAGAAGCTTGGAACTGGAGAGAGCTCATTCAAATGCTACTTTATGATGAACTAGGTAGACGCAATTTTTTCATTCATGATTTGCATTTTGCCGCATGCACAAACTTAGTAAATTTTGCTTGTGCTATACAATTCCAGTAATTCCAAACAAATGGCTTAAAAAAGCATAAGACAGCATTCATGTGAAAATTGCAATATGGACACGTCTGGATATGTTACGTCCATGAGTATTATAATCCAAGTACTATTTAGACGTAGATAATGGGACAATTAATATAAGAATATTAAGACAAAGGTGAGCACATATAATAAGAGTCGCATCTCTTTCTATCTATTTCTATAATAATCCGATAAACAATTGTGTTTCTGAAATTAAATACAAGAATTTTGAGATTTGCTTTTGATTTTACTCTCTCAGGTGGATATTCTATGAGATATTCAATTTTAATTAGCAACGACATAATTTCTTCCATTTTTATACATATTTAGAAATTCAAGTATGATCATCTCAACTGGATTATTTTTAAATAAATCATCGAAAATGAAAATCAGACCTTCTCAAAATTGCGACGAAGTCGCCACTGGGTCCAACGAGCGCCACGTCAGCACCATCTCCAATCCTCTGCTTTTCCTCGTCACCGATTGCAAGCACAATCGGCAAGGACATGTTAACAACAGAACCATCACTCATCTTCAAGCAGTTGAAATGTAGGCTCTGCAAGTATTCATCCTCCCTCATAAACCCTCTCAACGGACTTGCCCAACCCTCGCTCAGCACGTGAACCCACTCCAAATCGATCTTCGTTATTGTTACTGCCGGTAACGTTGCCGCTTCCTCCTTCTTGGCTGCCCGGTCTAAGTCTGGAATCACCAAATCGATCAATGCGCCGCCGTCCGGGTCAATTAGAGAGCTTTTTACGGAGGAAGGTGAGATCTTAGGAGGCATTTTGCGGATATTGGGTAGTGTTAGAGGGGAGAAGAAAGTTGATCTAGAGAAATTTATGAAATTTCTAGTTTTTCTAGAAATTAAAGATTCCGGATTTAGAAGCGAGAAAGAGTACGTAGAGCATGAAGAAGAAGCTGCCATTTCGGTGAAATATTATGCTGAAAGGTCCGATTTTCAAGCATTTTTTAAGTGAGGGTTGTATTTATAATTTTTGAAGAATACGAAAGAGATGAATGAGAGCCGCATATTTTAGTTAAAATGGGATTATGTGGATTTGATGCGAGTTAGGAAAGGTTGGATTAGGCTTTCAACCGGTACTTTTTGGAAAGGAATCTGCATATTCATTTTTCCATTTTCGTACGTTTTCTATACAATAATGCTACATCAACCGCTGAATAGCCGTGACCTCTAAGAGCATTCCAACCCCAAACAGTCGGGTCAGCCTTTTTTTTGAACTCACTACTAAAGGTTGCTCAAGAACATTAATATTACCTGACAAGCTGCATAAAAAAATAGGGGTTTTGTACGAACAAGTTTCTCTCATTGATTACAACGAACAAAACGATTCTATCTAATAACTTATGTAAATTAAATCAGTTGCGCATTCATTTTTTTAACAAACGGACGCTTTTATTTAAAATATGTATTCTACTAGTTATCAATATTTGAAACGCGGTAACTTTTAATAGAAACACCGGATTAACAAACCGTTTTCACCGTTAAATCATAAGTTTTATTATCTTTTTAGTTATTATAGGTGTTATAGATATGTAAAAATCAAAATTTCAAAACTCATTTTTTTCAAATTCGAATTTTAAAAAAATCATTATTATGATGTAGTTTTTCGCTGCATTTTAAAATGCAGCTAAAAACTGAAAAATATCAATACAGTTTTTAATTGCATTTTATAAGTGCAGTTAAAAACTACAGCAAATGTTGTAGCTTTTAATTACATTTATGCAATG
The DNA here is from genome assembly GCA_030765085.1 of Allium cepa. Taxonomy (NCBI): domain Eukaryota; kingdom Viridiplantae; phylum Streptophyta; class Magnoliopsida; order Asparagales; family Amaryllidaceae; genus Allium; species Allium cepa. The sequence goes on along the minus strand of CM060929.1, from coordinate 796,182,580 downwards.
CAGCTAAAAAATTGCAGTATAATAGTGCAGTTTTTAACTGCATTCTTAAATGCTGTTAGAAACTGCATTTTAGCATTGCGGTTAAAAACAGCATTTAAATAGTATATTTAACTGCATTAACTAAATGCAGTTAAAATCTGCATTTAAATAAACCATGTAAATGCAATTTTTAATTGCATTACAAAAATGCAGTTAAAAACCACAATACAAAAATGCAGTTGAAAAACTGTACTATTAAAAATGCAATTTTAACTACATTACTATTAAAAATCAGTTAAAAATTGTTATATAAAACTAGGTTTTTCATGATTTTATTTTTAGATATCAATTACGGATATCATTGAAAATTATTTAATTTATGATTTAATGATTAAAACGATTCATAAATTCAATTAATATACAACAGGTTATCACATTTTAAAAATTGAAAATAAACAAATTGGCGAATGCTAATAATTATCGGGTATGATGTTAGAGAAGTCGAGACCAAATTTATATAATTAGTGAGTAAGAGACCCGTTTTACAATTCAATTATGAAATTGAAGTCTGAGATTAATATTCTATAAAAAAAGGTCATGGTTACCTATTTATCTAGCATTAATAGTGTTAACCCGCTTTTTGTCAAAGCCATAAGTAGGCGGATTCAACCCAACTAACTTGACGACTATCGAGTTCGGAGTATGATGGATTTGGTTTCGAAGACTTGGATATGTCATTTGGTCAAGAAATGAAGGGGATACATGGCACAAGTACTTCGTTCGGCCTACGAGTACGTTCGGCATAGTTGCCTCGTTCGGCCTACAAGTATGTTCGGCTTAGTTGTCTCGTTCGGCATACGAGTATGCTCGGCATAAGAGATGGCTCGGCATTGATGTCGCTCGGCATAAGGGATGACTCGGCACGTTGGATCGTTCGGCATTGGTAGGTCGCTCGGCATCAGGGATCGTTCGGCATGGACGTAGCGTTCGGCATTAGACTAGTGTTCGGCATGATGGCATCGTTCGGCATTGGACGAGTGTTCAGCATGGAAGCATCATCCAACATCCAACCTCGTTCGGCATCAGACATCGTTCGGCATCGAGGTAGTTCAGCACTCATTAGTGGCTCGGCCTTTGGATGGTTCGGCATCCGATGGTGGCTCGGTATAAGAAGGAGGACGGCAGATGCCGCTCGGCATAAGGTCCTGGTTCGGTATTAGGAGGTTGGCTCGGCATTAGGAGGTAGGTCGGCCTGAGGATTTAGCAAAGGATGGTACGGCCATGGTTGTTGTTCGGAACGAGTAGTTCGGTTACAATGGGAAGCACGTTCGGCATACGGCCTTGGTGGGCCGGAATCATTCAGAAAGCCCAACATCTACCTGGACGTGTCTATAAATAGAGCACGTAGAGCTTCAGAAAAGGGGACTTCATTTTTATCTTCTTCTTCTCCTCTGCTTTCAGACTTTCTATTTTCTAAGGCTAAGGCTAGCCTACCGCTTTGTAACTGTAATCGATGGTTACAGCAATAAAAAAGAAAACTTCTGCAGTGGACGTAGGCAGAGTTAGCCGAACCACTATAAAATCTATTGTTCTTTACTGCTTTCATTTTAATTTTAACTGTTTTTCATATTATTACTCTCTATACACACTCTATCTGTTATCAGTAACTGTTAATTGGTGCTTTCATTTACATTTGGGTGTTAGTGACCAATTTTGCCGCTAACAAATAGTGTCGACTACGGTGGTGTTATTGTGGTCGTTACCTAATACACTATAAATTTCAAACAAAATATTACTCTCTCTATTTCTTTTAAATTTCTTGACTCCTAAATAAAACTATCACTATAAGTGCAAAATTATCTAATAATCAGGGTTGGCTCTGAGATAAGACGAGCAAGTCAATTGCCTACGGCAACCCCATGAAAGGCAACCTCCTTACCAAAAATCAGTATATATGAAAAGTTCACAATAGTTTATGTAACGTTTGCGATTTTTCGTCCACGAACGCCGACATCAATACGTCCACTGTATCAACTGCCGAGCAATCAAAGGCCGGAAAACCGTACCGTTATGGTTAAAGAAGAAGAAAAAGATAGAAGAAGAGAGAAAAAGATAGAACAGAAACAGAAAGAAATAACAGAACAACATCAGAATCTCACAATTCGCAGCGGAACAACATATAATAGATAAATGAATAATCTTTAAACAAAGAACTATATCAGTTATTACATTACATCATATTACATTACATTACATCATCAGAGTGTCCAACAACAAACAACAACTAACAGCGGAAAAGAAAATACTATATACTAGTAATACGCCATGTCATCCAACTTGCCTCCAACAACTCCTGAATTTCATAATATCCTGATAACCTGACTCTTGACTGCCCGTGTGGAAATTGGTGGGCACCCAGAATTTAGGAAGGAAAACAATAAACTCCGAGTCAGTCATGTGACTGGTGTGAGAACTAAAACAGTTTATTTTTCTTTTTAAAAATCAAAATAGAGGAATATTTTTAAAGTCAATTCGCAATGCTTTTAAAAATGAGACTACCATAAGGCCTCCCGCACACACACACAATGCAAACGCAGAATCGGAGGAGATTTCTCCTTATGATAGTCAAAGATGCTTGATACGCATTAAAAAGAAATATTTGATATTATTACTAGTGCATAGTGTAGGAAAAATTCATTTCGAAAGTAAAGATATAAATCTTAGCCAGCATAGACATTTCGCACTTATGCCTACTATAGCTACCAAGTTCAATAGCAGGTTCCCGCCACATTCCATGGCAGGTTCTACAACTAAACCCGTACAAGTCTCATATTGTTTCTTTGGATTTCCAACAACCACAAAATTTGCAGCAACAACATAGGTTAAATATCTGGGCTCCATACCATGATACCACCTCTATCCAGAAGGAATGACATATACTAAAGGGGTGCTACCCCCTAATAAGCTTGCTGCATCCTTCCTGTTTTGACCATTTCCGGGGTGTGAGGTCCGACGAAGTCTCGTCCACAAAGTCACGCTTTATACAAAAGTTGTGCTTTGGGTCAATCAAATGATCATAGAAATGATCACCTAGATAAATGATCAAACAAATGATCATATCACAAATGATCAAACAATGATCATTTCATAACAACACTCAGCATGCCAAACTACCAAATTGGGAGTATATCACTAATAACCTTCAACTATATAACCTCTAAGCTCGTATGTCTCAGAAGGCACTTCCAAAGAATCGAAGGCACTTCCAAAGAAGTCCTTGCAATCCGGATATTCACTAATCACGACCGGACTTCCCGTCACTAAGGGTGATAAAACCTCTATATCGGAGATCAGCCGATGTAAAGTAACTCGACGGTAATGCTTTCGTTTTCACAAATATCCGGTCTTCAACACCGGTCATCAAATGCAATCCATAACGACGTATCACATACTCGGAATGGGTTATACGACCCCAAGGTCCTTTCCCGGATAACCCGAATAGTGAGCGCTTATTTTAAAAATAAGTATGGCATTCAAATTCAAGCAAATCACAACAAATACCTATTTAAAGGTAAATATTGATAGTCGGATTATTTAACTATCAATAGGCATGCTCAACATCACCAAATTCCAAATAATTTCCCAAATTATTTACTTTCCAAAATATCTTTACTAGATATATCTTTCCATACTTCAAAATTTTGAAAACAATTTTCAAATCACTTTCCATGTTTACCACTTTTGAAAACAAATTTCAATCATTTACCTTACGCGGAAATACTTTCATTTCAAAATGGTTTATTTAAACCAATTAAATAAATCCTTAACGATTTACTTTATATTTACGTTCCAAATCCGTAAATTTATTCCCACAGTTCAAAAACAAATCAACATTTATTTTTAAACAAATTCCCCTTTCTTTTTATAAATTCCATAATGAATTTATAATTCCAAAATATCTATGAATATACGATTTTCAAATCGATTTCTAATATTCATTTTCAATTTATCTTTAAAAGATAAAGTCTCAAAATATTCAGTTCATATTGGAAAACATTTTCATACTTATTAAATAATAAGTGATTTACAAATCCATTCATTTTCAACACCTGGAAAATATTCAATATACTTAATATCGAAATTAAGTATATATTTTATTCTTTAAGGAAAACATTCACTTAAACACATTTGTTTGGGCTAAAACGAATGTTGCGTAAAACATCGTTACGACGACCCAAAATCACTAGTATATGAATTCGAAATTTAGATAGATATATAAATCCCAATACTATACAAAAACATTTCCTTTCGGAAATCATTTACTATAACAACAGTGTTATAGTCCACCATTTCCTTCTATTTCTCGAAAACGTCTATTTCAACAATAAATGTTGAAATCTATGTTTTCGATGTTTGACACATTTTAAAACATCGTTAAAACAATTAACTTCATTTTATAATATTCATTTTCTCAAGCATATCCATTTTATTTATAATAATATATTCACTGTCCAAAAACGTGAATATACTTCCTTAACCAATTTTTAACTTTCAATTTATCAAATTCTATTGATTTCGAATTTATAAACAATGTCTATAAATTCCATTCCTATTTATAAGCTTTGATTTAAAAATCTCCTTTATTTACCAATTCCATTTGTATATCTCAATATATACCAAAAGTCCATATTATAAGTTAAATACTTATAATTCATTTATTTACAAAATCATTCTTTCAAAACTTCACAAATCATAAATCTTATTACTTATAAGATTCCTTTATATTTTATAACAACTTCAACTTATAAAATCTTCTTTATTAACAATTTCTATAAATATCCCATTTATATGCTTAAAACCTAGTTTATAAGTTAATTACTTATAATCTTTTATTTTACAACATCTATTCATTTTATATCTTCACAATTCATAAATTTGTAAATTTCAATTTACTTATGAAATCCATTTTTATTTCACTTTAATACTTATAAAAAATTCGTTTTATAATTCCGATATTTTTAATTTATAAATATCAATTTTATAAGTCTTTTATAAAAATTGTTTGTAATAGTTCAAAATTTCCAATTTAAACCATTTCATATTTTTATTAACTATTTATTACAAAAATCACTTTTCGCTTACATTTCATAAAAATCATACTTTTATAACATTAAAATTTATAACGTTTTAATTATTTAAAATGAATCAATTAAAAAATTTAATAAAACGTATACTTTCAAAAATTACTTTTAAAAATTCTTTTAAAAACCAAAATCATTATTTTAAAACTTCAGAAATGGATCCGATGATGCAGCAGCACCAAATAGTCAATCACGACATCCAAATATCATATATCGATATGATAATCAACGAATATCAAAATATCCATAATCAAATAAATACTGTTGAGGAATCCAGTTGGATCCCTCCAACCTGTTTTCCTGCATCCAAATATGTTAGCACAATACCAATTCCGTTTCAGTACGAAATTATCGCGGTATATAGGATTTAAAATATTATCCGCTTAATAGACGGCGCAATAGGGTCTCATCCGCTATATAATGCGGGAAAATCAACTCCAAGTACATAATAATACCAATTTCACTATACTGTGAAATATTCGCGGTATATGTTTTTAATAAATAACCTCCGCTTACTAACGGCGTATAATGTCTATTTTAACAATCAATGGATAACAATCATCATTCAAACATGCATTCAAAATTTTTAAATATAACTATTTAAAATTAAAATCGAAACTGATTCGATTGAGTGAGAAGTTCTCACCTTGATTTCAATTTCGTTTTAGCGATTTATTTCGAATAAAATTAAACGGACGTTTAATTTTACCCAAAATTCTCACTAACTCCAAACGACTCCAATCCAATTCCATAGCGTAGTGCTCGTCCATACGATTCCAACGCAACTAGTTTCGCGCGTTTTCGACCTCGTATGAAAAAGATATGAATTTTCAAAGTTACACGAATTTATATTCATAAATTTACAACATTATCTTCAAATTTTAAACCCTTAGCTTGCATCCACCGTTCACTGCCTTGTTTCCAGATCGTGGCCGCCCATTTCTATTTTTTCCCCCATGCAATTTTCTATAGGCCGAATGCAACCCATAGCTCGAAATTAGGGTTGATCGCCGCGACCACCACAAGCAACTTCAAGACGATCAGGAGCTTCCATAACAAAGCCCATTGCCTCCTCCACCTTCGGCCACCACCCCATGCAACTCGGCCCCCCCCCATCGTCTCGATTTGCGTGCGCAACTACAGGAGGACGCGGCCATTTTAGAACCTCCACGCGACGCTAAACCCCATCTCGACCGTATGGATCTGAAGATCTTGTCGAGCACTACAACATTGTAGTTAATGCTTTCTCGAATCGATGCATAGATTTGAAGATTTTGAGGGAGAAACAAGAATCATTTTCGGCCATTATTATTTTGGAGGCGGCTGAACAATTTTTAGGGTTAGGGTTGTAAGTTGTTTGCAAAATGAAATATCCAAGGCCTTTTATATAAAATTTCGCAAACACTATTCATCCCGGATTTTCCGAACTCCGAATTACGCGCGGTGACTGGCGTTTCTAGGGTTTACCCCACGTTCCGAACACAATGGAACGTGTTTCGGGAGCTAATTCGGTCATCTGTGCGAGTTATGGCAATAAACGTTCAATTTAAAATTAAACCGGTTAAACGATTTTCTAGGCGTTTTAGCTTGCACCGGACAAACGGTAAATCCGATTGACACGAAATTTTAAACCATACAATATTATCACATTACGGATCCGATGAAACTAGTTTCGTCGAAATCCGAGACTGTTTGGAAAATGACTATTTTAACTCGCCAAATTAATATTAAAACAATTTCGATGCGTTTCGAGCTGCCACGGTCAAACGAAAACTCCGATTGCTACGAAAATTGAAATCCGATAATAACTAACAATTATGGTTCCAATGGAACTAGTTTCGTCCAATTCTGAGACTGTTCGAAAAATGGCTAATTTCACTAGTCGATTTAAATATTAAAATATTCAATTTTCACAAATTAACTTTTAATTTGATTTTAAAAGTTCTAAAATATCGTTCTAACTCCAATATGATAAAATAAAATTTTACAAATCATTTTCAATCATATTAAACCCAATTTTCAATTATTTCTGGAATTTCAATTATTAAATTATCGATTTAATTGTCCAAATTAAATCAAATATTCGAAAAATAAATTATTCGACTTATAAATTTCACTTATTAATAGTTAGAATAAATTAAATATTCAAATTTAAATTATCAAAAATCCTGGGTCGTTACAAACTTCCCCCCTTAAAAGAATTTCGTCCTCGAAATTACTAAGTAAGAAAAAGTTACAGAATTCATTAACTTTTCAAAATCCATAGTTAAACTTCTTACAATAACTTACTAAGTTTTCAAATCATACTTGGTATTTTTTTCAAAACCAACTACATCGTTTAACTTCCAATTCCAAAATCAAAGTTATAGCTTTTCACAAAATTTCCCAAAATTTTCAAATTTTTCCTAACGCCTTAAATTTTCGAAAAAAATCGCCATAGTCTCCTTTGCGCGGCTCGATCCGAAAAAAAATGACAGTATATATATATATATCACAAATATACATCTCATCAAGTGATGAGGCATCCCGTAGGGAAAAAAGTGTAAAAGTACGGTATGTAATCCGAGATATGTACCTTATTATATTATTAGCGAGCGTATACGGCTAATATAGCACGAAAGCGAGCTCCAAATGCGAAGCAAGCGCAATCCGCACCTACTAAACACTCAACAACAACATGAGAATCATGCATATATGAAAATAGTATCAATATACAACATATAGCAACATAACAACAAATGCAAACATCAACCAACTATCATCCATAACCAAATCAATATTCATTCATATTCTCATTAATATTCAATGAATTGGTTTTCAATTTAAATCACATTTGATTTATTTACATTGGATTTACTAATATTCGTTCATATTCAATTTTAATTAGTTTGCATTCACTAATTTACATTCATATTAGTTCACTTCCAAATCAAATTCAATTATATTTAAATTCATTCTCTTCCAAGTTGGATTCAATTACTTTAGCTTCTAATTTTGCTAATTCAATTTCATTAACACTTAATGAATTTATATACAATCAACTAATAATCATATAACAACCAATGTATATCCAACACAACCAAATTTATTAAATTTACAGTCAATTTGGTTCAACGCTCTTAATTCAATTGGTTGATATTAAATTGACTTACATTCAATTATTCCATTATCTTTAAATAATTAACACTTATATTCATTGTTTCATATCAATTATTTATGTTCAATTGATTAACATTCCAAGTTGAATTTCATTTATATAACTCAAGTTCACATTCATAACTTCATTTCATTAATTCACTTATTAATTTATTTCGACACCAAAATCAACTTTATTCAACTTTACTTAAGTTATATTCCATTTCAAACATCTTATCAAATCCAAATCAATTTATTTAACTTTCCTTTTGTTAAATTTCAAATCACATATCTTTGATGACAACTCAAATTTATTTCAACTTGGATTTTATTGATTTACTTATACTTCCTTTTCAAACACCTTTTGTTTAACTTAACTTAAGTTTTCACTTATAAATCCAATTCAAATTCCAATCCTATTTAACTTTTCTTTAATTTAACTCCATCCTTTAAGTTAAATTTATTCTATTGAAATTCAATTTGTATAAGTTATCAACTCATTTATTATTCCCATAAATATCTTAAATAGGATTCCAGAGTCCTTTCAAATCTTTCAAAACCATTTTTGAAATCAATTCAAATTACCTTTTGAATTTCCAAAACCAAATCCAAATTTTCCAAACAACTTCCTTTTAAACAATTTGGCAGCAATCCCTCTTTTGGAAACCCGAAAATGAACACCGATGATGTTGCAATCATCATCGGAATTATTTTCCAGCGACCGAAAAGAGTTTAGAGCTTTCATCTCTGAAAACAATTTTTTCAAAATATCAAATCCTTTCAAAACACTTCTCTGGAATTTTATTTTCATATTATAAATCACATTTACAAACCTTTTACTTATATAATTTCACTTCTTATATATATAAATTATTTCACAAGTGTAAATTATTTTAATTATAACTTCATACTTATAATTTGATTGCTTATACAATTCATTCTTTTACAATTGTTGTTTTAATTTAACTTATTCAACAACCAAACAATCAATTCATATACACTTTAAATAATTCTGAAAAATTATTCCTTTATACATATAAAATATAATCAAGATAAAATTATTTCATTTACCCAATTTAAATAATACTATGTCGACATGCCTAGTTTAAGTGTTTAGAAATCCCTATCGATAATATGGCATCCCACACACCGATCAGAATCCACAAACATCTCAACGGATAAGCAAACACAATATAAAACATTTTTATATTCACTAACAAATACGCGCTCGTATCTATTATTACACTCAAACTCATTCTAGAGTACTACTGACTCTATCTCTAATGAGTAATTCCCAACAGAGTCATGGTTGTCGCTTAACCATATGCTCTGATACCAAATGTAACGTTTGTGATTTTTCGTCCACGAACGCCGGCATCAATACGTTCACTGTATCAACTGCCGAGCAATCGAAGGCCGGAAAACCGTACCGTTATGGTTAAAGAAGAAGAAAAAGATAGAAGAAGAGAGAAAAAGATAGAACAGAAACAGAAAGAAATAACAGAACAACATCAGAATCTCACAATTCGCAGCGGAACAACATATAATAGATAAATGAATAATCTTTAAACAAAGAACTATATCAGTTATTACATTTCATCATATTACATTACATCATCAGAGTGTGCAACAACAAACAACAACTAACAGCGGAAAAGAAAATACTATATACTAGTAATACGCCATGCCATCCAGCTTGCCTCTAGCAACTCCTGAATTCCATAATATCCTGATAACCTGACTCTTGACTGCTCGTGTGGAAATTGGTGGGCACCCAGAGTTTAGGAAGGAAAACAATAAACTCCGAGTCAGTCATGTGACTGGTGTGAGAACTAAAACAGTTTATTTTTCTTTTTAAAAATCAAAATAGAGGAATATTTTTAAAGTCAATTCGCAATGCTTTTAAAAATGAGACTACCGTAAGGCCTCCGCACACACACACAATGCAAACGCAGAATCGGAGGAGATTTCTCCTTATGATAGTCAAAGATGCTTGATACGCATTAAAAAGAAACATTTGATATTATTACTAGTGCATAGTGTAGGAAAAATTCATTTCGAAAGTAAAGATATAAATCTTAGCCAGCATAAACATTTCGCACTTATGCCTACTATAGCTACCATGTTCAATAGCAGGTTATCGCCACATTCCATGGCTGGTTCTACAACTAAAACCGTACAAGTCTCGTATTGTTTCTTTGGATTTCCAACAACCACAAAATTTGCAGCAACAACATAGGTTAAATATCTGGGCTCCATACCATGATACCACCTCTATCCAGAAGGAATGACATACACTAAAGGGGTGCTACCCCCTAATAACCTTGCTGCATCCTTCCTGTTTTGACCATTTCCGGGGTGTGAGGTCCGACGAAGTCTCGTCCACAAAGTCACGTTTTATACAAAAGCTGTGCTTTGGGTCAATCAAATGATCATAGAAATGATCACCTAGATAAATGATCAAACAAATGATCATATCACAAATGATCAAACAATGATCATTTCACATCAACACTCAGCATGCCACACTACCAAATTGGGAGTATATCACTAATAACCTTCAACTATATAACCTCTAAGCTCGTATGTCTCAGAGAAGGGTGTTAAGCTAAGAGAATAAATTCTCCACCACCAAAAGAAATATATTTGAAAGAAATCAGCTTTATATCTCAATTTGTAATGTCAGACATACAATCCATACAAGTCTGTTCCGGGCTCGAACAGAACCGAAGGCACTTCCAAAGAAGTCCTTGCATTCCGGATATTCACTAATCCCGACCGGACTTCCCGTCACCAAGGGTGATAAAACCTCTATATCGGAGATCGGCCGATGTAGAGTAACTCGACGGTAATGCTTCCGTTTTCACAAATATCCGGTCTTCAACACCGGTCATCAAATGCAATCCATAACGACGTATCACATACTCGGAATGGGTTATACGACCCCAAGGTCCTTTCCCGGATAACCCGAATAGTGAGCGCTTATTTTAAAAATAAGTATGGTATTCAAATTCAAGCAAATCACAACAAATACCTATTTAAAGGTAAATATTGATAGTCGGATTATTTAACTATCAATAGGCATGCTCAACATCACCAAATTCCAAATAATTTCCCAAATTATTTACTTTCCAAAATATCTTTACTAGATATATCTTTCCATACTTCAAAATTTTGAAAACAATTTTCAAATCACTTTCCATGTTTACCACTTTTGAAAACAAATTTCAATCATTTTCCTTACGCGGAAATACTTTCATTTCAAAATGGTTTATTTAAATCAATTAAATAAATCCTTAACGATTTACTTTATATTTACGTTCCAAATCCGTAAATTTATTCCCACAGTTCAAAAACAAATCAACATTTATTTTTAAACAAATTCCCCTTTCTTTTTATAAATTCCATAATGAATTTATAATTCCAAAATATCTATGAATATACGATTTTCAAATCGATTTCTAATATTCATTTTCAATTTATCTTTAAAAGATAAAGTCTCAAAATATTCAGTTCATATTGGAAAACATTTCCATACTTATTAAATAATAAGTGATTTACAAATCCATTCATTTTCAACACCTGGAAAATATTCAATATACTTAATATCGAAATTAAGTATATATTTTATTCTTTAAGGAAAACATTCACTTAAACACATTCGTTTGGGCTAAAACGAATGTTGCGTAAAACATCGTTACGACGACGCAAAATCACTAGTATAGGGATTCGAAATTTAGATAGATATATAAATCCCAATACTATACAAAAACATTTCCTTTCGGAAATCATTTACTATAACAACAGTGTTATAGTCCACCATTTCCTTCTATTTCTCGAAAACGTCTATTTCAACAATAAATGTTGAAATCTATGTTTTCGATGTTTGACACATTTTAAAACATCGTTAAAACAATTAACTTCATTTTATAATATTCATTTTCTCAAGCATATCCATTTTATTTATAATAATATATTCACTGTCCAAAAACGTGAATATACTTCCTTAACCAATTTTCAACTTTCAATTTATCAAATTCCATTGATTTCGAATTTATAAACAATGTCTATAAATTCCATTCCTATTTATAAGCTTTGATTTAAATATCTCCTTTATTTACCAATTCCATTTGCATATCTCAATATATACCAAAAGTCCATATTATAAGTTAAATACTTATAATTCATTTATTTACAAAATCATTCTTTCAAAACTTCACAAATCATAAATCTTATTACTTATAAGATTCCTTTATATTTTATAACAACTTCAACTTATAAAATCTCCTTTATTAACAGTTTCTATAAATATCCCATTTATATGCTTAAAACCCAGTTTATAAGTTAATTACTTATAATCTTTTATTTTACAACATCTATTCATTTTATATCTTCACAATTCATAAATTTGTAAATGTCAATTTACTTATGAAATCCATTTTTATTTCACTTTAATACTTATAAAAAATTCGTTTTATAATTCCGATATTTTTAATTTTTAAATATCAATTTTATAAGTCTTTTATAAAAATTGTTTGTAATAGTTCAAAAATTCCAATTTAAACCATTTCATATTTTTATTAATTATTTATTTCAAAAATCACTTTTCGCTTACATTTCATAAAAATCATACTTTTATAACATTAAAATTTATAACGTTTTAATTATTTAAAATGAATCAATTCAAAATTTTAATAAAACATATACTTTCAAAAATTACTTTTAAAAATTCTTTTAAAAACCAAAACCATTATTTTAAAACTTCAGAAATGGATCCGATGATGCAGCAGCACCAAATAGTCAATCACGACATCCAAATATCATATATCGATATGATAATCAACGAATATCAAAATATCCATAATCAAATAAATACTGTTGAGGAATCCAGTTGGATCCCTCCAACCTGTTTTCCTGCATCCAAAGATGTTAGCACAATACCAATTTCGTTCCAGTACTAAATTATCGCGGTATATAGGTTTTAAAATATTATCCGCTTAATAGACGGCGCAATAGGGTCTCATCCGCTATATAATGCGAGAAAATCAACTCCAAGTACATAATAATACCAATTTCATTATACTGTGAAATATTCGCGGTATATGTTTTTAATAAATAACCTCCGCTTACTAACGGCGTATAATGTCTATTTTAACAATCAATGGATAACAATCATCATTCAAACATGCATTCAAAAATTTTAAATATAACTATTTAAAATAAAAATCGAAACCGATATGATTGAGTGAGAAGTTCTCACTTTGATTTCAATTTCGTTTTAGCGATTTATTTCGAATAAAATTAAACGGACGTTTAATTTTACCCGAAATTCTCACTAATTCCAAACGACTCCAATCAAATTCCATAGCGTAGTGCTCATCCATACGATTCCAACGCAACTGGTTTCGCGCGTTTTCGACCTCGTATGAAAAAGATATGAATTTTCAAAGTTACACGAATTTATATTCATAAATTTACAACATTATCTTCAAATTTTAAACCCTTAGCTTGCATCCAGCGTTCACTGCCTTGTTTCCAGATCGTGGCCTCCCATTTCTATTTTTTCCCCCCCACGCAATTTTCTACAGGCCGAACGCAACCCATAGCTCGAAATTAGGGTTGATCGCCGCGACCACCACAAGCAACTTCAGGACGATCAGGAGCTTCCATTCCAAAGCCCATTGCCTCCTCCACCTTCGGCACCACCCCATGCAACTCGGCCTCCCCATCATCTCGATTTGCGTGCGCAAATACAGGAGGACGCGGCCATTTTAGAACCTCCACGCGACTCTAAACCCCATCTCGACCGTATGGATCTGAAGATCTTGTCGAGCACTACAACATTGTAGTTAATGCTTTCTCGAATCAATGCATATATTTGAAGAGTTTGAGGGAGAAACAAGAATCATTTTCGGCCATTTATTATTTTGGAGGCGGCTGAACAATTTTTAGGGTTAGGGTTGTAAGTTGTTTGCAAAATGAAATATCCAAGGCCTTTTATAGAAAATTTCGCAAACACTATTCATCCCGGATTTTCCGAACTCCGAATTACGCGCGATGACTGACGTTTCTAGGGTTTACCCCGCGTTCCGAATACAATGGAATGTGTTTCAGGAGCTAATTCGGTCATCTGTGCGAGTTATGGCAATAAACGTTCAATTTAAAATTAAACCAATTAAACGATTTTCTAGGCGTTTTAGCTTGCACCGGACAAACGGTAAATCCGATTGACATGAAATTTGAAACCATATAATAATATCACATTACGGATCCGATGAAACTGGTTTCTTCGAAATCCGAGACTGTTTGAAAAATGACTATTTTAACTCGCCAAATTAATATTAAAACAATTTCGATGCGTTTCGAGCTGCCACGGTCAAACGAAAACTCCGATTGCTACGAAAATTGAAATCCGTTAATAACTAACTATTACGGATCCAATGGAACTAGTTTAGTCTAATTCTGAGACTGTTCGAAAAATGGCTAATTTCACTAGTCGATTTAAATATTAAAATATTCAATTTTCACAAATTAACTTTTAATTTGATTTTAAAAGTTCTAAAATATCGTTCTAACTCCAATATGATAAAATAAAATTTTACAAATCAGTTTCAATCATATTAAACCCAATTTTCAATTATTTCTGGAATTTCAATTATTATATTATCGATTTAATTGTCCAAATTAAATCAAATATTCGAAAAATAAATTATTCGACTTATAAATTTCACTTATTAATAGTTAGAATAAATTAAATATTCAAATTTAAATTATCAAAAATCCTCGGTCGTTACAGTTTAACAGAGCAAGTAGATGTTTGGTAGTTATAATCGTGCATTTTAATATAATTGAAAACCTAGTTAGTTTCATTTTTTTATCACCGCCTATATTTAGTTTATGTATGATTTTTTTTTTCTAAAGGTAACGTAGTTGCACTTCGTCTGGTCAAGCCAAATAATACAACCGGCACTACTAATAATCAAAGAGGAAAAAACCAAATGCACTAAACATTTAAAATATTTTAAGAATTTAATCAAAATTATGGTGTGTATGATAATTCTTCGTCAAATCGACAAAGCAATTAGAATTCAACCAAACTCTCAATATACATTTCAAGTGCATATCCATCAATAATCGCAGCAAGTCAAGACTTCAATGATCAAATAAGCAACCACTACTCAAATATCAGTCCACCATATCGATTTCAATAGCTCACGCGGTGACTTCAGAAAAATACCAACTCTAATATAAATTTAACTTCTTAATTTTATCATGATGGAGGATTCAATCAAATCGAAATCGAAATGAGTACGGAGATACAAGTGTGCCATGGCAGTCATCCCTCAGTCATATAAAATAGCTAAAGAAATATCAAAGTACACAACTATCGCAACATGTCCTAGGGGATGTGTAGTGGATGGGTTGGAAAAGAAAAGGTTTCTCATCAATTACAACACAAATAACCTAGCTGTCTCCAAATTAATATATGGGTTGTATTGTCGAAATGATTTGCTAATGGTGTCTCTAATGAAACTAATTCTAAGATGAGTACCCCCTGATAAGCAGGCAGGTATAGGAACATTAGAAAAAACACGCAACAAGTTATCATGTCTTTGAAACTACTCGTCGTAAGGTAGAGTAAGATGTAGCACAACATAAATACCAATTTAGAGGAGTAATGCTCATCTCCCCAAAAGAGAAGTAAAATGTGTGGTTGAACTTCCACCATAAAGCTATTAATGCACCACAAAAATGTGCATCGGAATTTAAGGTCAACTGTATTTCTAGAATGGGGAATATGCAATGTTAAGCAAAATACATTGTTATTTTACATGCAATTGTTGATCAATAAATAACATATCGAAAGGTATTAAATACAATGTCACCAAAAAAAATCAAATAATATGTCGATCAATATCCACTAGTAGGATCTTCTGATATAAACGAAATATTGATGTAAGAAACCCATGAGTTTTCCCTTCCCTTGCCTATTTAGAAAATTATTCTTGATTTTACTTTTACAAAATAAACGTTAAACCATACATATTATAAACTACAATTTCAACATAGTACCAAATTCCAAACTTTTAAAGAAATCTAGTAATTTCTTCTTATGATCATTTACATTAACTGTTATGTTTAATACTAAACAATAAATAATAATTGTATTTAATTCATAACATTGTGTTTATATGTTAAAATTTACCTTCAATGATGCTGATATGGATAGAAAATCCATCAGCTCTGTATCGGGTCCTTAGTTTTGTTTGATATTTGAATTCAAAATCGCGTCTTCAGGAACAACCCACATGCACCTCCTCTTAGATGTGATTGTTCCATCATCCATATGCCTTCTGGAATAACTAAAGCTATTACATTCACCGCCATCTTCTCCGTCGCCCCAACATCTTAGAAAGATCTACCGCTTCCCCAAATAACACGCAATATTTGTCCATATTGGGTTAAATATGGTGGAAAAAAGTGAAGAAATTGCCAAAATCAATGGAAAATAAGGGTTTAAACGGATTTGGAAAATGGAAGCTCGGGTTGGGAATGGAGGAGGAAGATGCGGAAGAAGTTCGGATTAGTCAAGGACCCCTAGCTCAAGTGGCTAGGGGAATGACGGATTAGACAAAGGTTCTAAACGTCATGAGTTCAAGCTCTTAAGACATCATAATAAGTGCTCTGCATGAATAAAATATCACTCTTTATTAATCCAAAAAATGGATTAGCACCCAAAAATCAGATGAAAGCACCAGTTCTGTTAAAAATAAAAGAAAAAACAAAAAAGTAAAAGAAGACACAAGTGTTTTTATAGTGGTTCAGCGTAATATTCAGCCTACATCCACTTTAGTCTTTTTTACTACTGTTCTCTCTCTGGATTACAACTAATTATATCAGATCCGATCATAGTATGGTGGATCTCGGGTTAAAACGGAATTTCTAGAGTATTTTTTAAGTAGAGAATAGGAGTGAAGAAGAAGGAGGAGTCTCCAATGACAGAGAAATTAGATCCCGTTTTGGTTGCAGCTAGGTTTGTATTTATGGGAAACATGTGTATATGTTCAGAAGTCTGCTTGCATAAAGGTCTAAGGATAGTCTGAAGTTGTACAAGAGCACCAAAGCACCATGACCCAAGGAGACAGGTCGGTACTTACCAATATAGCTCGGTACTAAGCTATAAATGTTGGTGCAAATTCAACTTCGACTCTTGCTCTGCTCTTCTATCTTTTAGTTGATAGGTTCCAAGCCCTTTTCTATCAAGTTGGGTTGATACTAGTGATCTTTTCTATAGCTGCGTTCTTTTCTTTCTTCTCATCAACCCCTGGAATTGCTCATTCAAATCATAGGAAAACCATTCGATCATAATTAGTCGGAGTGGTATAGGAGATGTATGGAGTTTAGGAAGTGGAATAGGGGAAAATGATAGGACAGTACGGACCTATGGATAGCTCGGTACCGAGCTATACACTTAGCTCCGAATTGAGTGAAACTTTCATGAGTTGTTTGTCTACTCCATTTAGGCATGCTTGCAAGTTTCCAAATTGTTTCATTTTTTTATCTTCCAAGTCTAGTTGAAATTTGCTTGACTAAAAAGCAGGTTATCACTTAGCCTTCAAAGTTTTCGTTTCGAATATAAGGTATTTTTGCTCAAGAATAAATTCTAGCTGTCAGCCTTCGATGGTTGAGCTCTGTACCTATTCATTAATCATAATCTTGGTGAATTATCTGGAAGTGTCATTCCACATATCTGAGCCATCATGTGTTCGTCTATCGATGTGCATGTAAATGTGCATATTTTTACCACCATATTTAATCTATTTAAATTGAATAAATGATCATATTGGGTATTTTAACTTGTTTAAATCAAAATTCGAATTATTTTCAAATTGTCACATATTCATCTTCATACAGGGGTAAAATGGTCATTTTTGTGCATTTATTAAATTGTGAAAATTTACTTGGAATTTTCTATGTTTTTTTGTAGGAAATTTGGTGAATTTTACAAGTGGTTTTATGATGAAATATGCATGCACAAAAGAATGAAGATGAAAATAATTCAAAGTGAAGAACATGGAGGACCCCACTCACTTACCTTTATTTTCAATTAGAGGCTAATGCACATGCTTATGGAGTTTATGGCTTCATGTACACTTAAATCATAATTAATAGAAGTTAATGATTACTTAGCCTCCACACTTTCTCAAGGGTATTTTGAGGATTTCCCAAAAATATGAATTAGGGTTTAACACCTGTATATATACCTCTTATGTTTCATGTAACCCCTCTCTTACTTAGTTCCTCTTAGTTTTAGTTTAGGCTCAAAATAAAAAGCTCTTCTCTCTTCTTTTTCCATGGCTACTTAGCCATTTTATTTTATTTCATTTTATTTTTCTTTCTTTTATGCAATGTTAATTCTTTTTTATTTACATGCTTCTTCTTTTCTTATGTTTGCAGTGTATATCATGCAAGTAGAATAGTTCTCTTTTTCATTAGCTTTCATTTTCCTCTTCTTGTTGTTTTTTTATTTCATATTGCTTTCTACTTGTGTTAATATGATAACATAAATGAGAGGCTAATCCCTACAATTTAGGGGTAATGAAGCTCTCTTGAATCATGTAGATGCAATATTTTGATGTTATGTCTCTTTTGTGTTTAATGGAAAGTTGGATGTTTGTGTGATTTTGTGTTTAATATTGAGTTTGATAGCTTATGTTGTTCAAAACAAATAAGCTATACTTAGTCATATGAATCACTAATTACATCTTCATCTACATATGATCATGTTAATGGAAGTGGATTTAGAATCAAAATTTGATGGTATATATTTCTAATTCAATAGTTAATAAGCCATGCTTAAAATAGATTCTATTTTTAATTTCATATCATTTTCATTGAAATTAGTAAGTGGGTTAGAGGGTGCATTAAAGTTTGATCGTTTAAGTGTGTTAATTAATAACACAATAAGGTCATGCTTATGATAAATGCATCAACTAAACTCACAATGACCAAAAAGAGATCATAATTTCATTATGTTGATTTATGTGATCATGAGACGGGATTTGCCTCTAAATTGCTCTTTAATCTCTTATTTTTATTTTTCTTAGTTTTAGCTTGTTTTTACTTTCTTTTAGTTAGTTAACAATTACTCGACTTTGGTATAATTTGATTGAATAGAATTTTTAAAATTATCAATTCCCTGCGGATCGACCCGTATTCATCACGTACTACAAGTGTACGTCGTGCGATTTTGGTTATTTTCAATCTAAAATTTTCGACGGTTTTCTAATTTGATAGAATTTCCGTCGTTAAATAAGTTTTTGACGCTGTTGCCGACGAGTGGTTTTGATTTCAATTTTCTATTCTTCGGATTAGTTTTGTTTGATTTTATAGTGTGTGTATTTAGTGTGTTACTTTTTATTTAAAAAAAATTGTGTGTTGTTTGATTTTATTTACATTTTTGCTTGTGCGTTGTTTCTAGTTTTCTAGTGTCATTTGCATTCTCTTAAAAAAGGGGGGGGGGCACATCACAATTTCAAAACAAAAACAAAAACAATTTATTTCATCTTCCATTGTACAGTTTACATTTCATTTTTGCAACTTGCATTGCATTTACAATTTAAAAATAAATAAAAAATACTGTGCATTTGTGCACTGTTCAATGTGCACAGCCTTGCACAACCAATTTTCTCCGTTTTGCATTTTCACTTCTTTCAATTGCTTTGCCCATCTGCTGTGACAATTCACTTCTGTTCAACACATTGCCTCTGTCAAACAGCCACTCCAGTCTACATCCACCTAACATATAAACTCCCTCCTCTACTACACTCTCTAATCCAACATCCCCAAAATTCATCGCCTGAACATCCTCTGCCCGAACTCGAATTAAACAACACTAATCACCACATCATTCACCTTTCACTGACCAATTTCCAGCATACATTCACCATCAGCATCTACTTCTTCATAACTCCGTCTCCACCTAACACCAGTACAACCAAGCAATAGACACTGCCTCTACAAACCAACCACCTACCCACTCCTTTGATCACTGCACAACATCGGCAATTCAAAACCCCTCCAGAAACAACTTCAATCCATTTCACAAACATTCACTTCAATCTTCAAAACGAACCCATACCATAAACCAGACTTCCCTTCACACTTACTGCCAACACACCTCCACACATCCCCTCCCCTCCAGTCACCATACCCTCTGTCCGCATCACAGTGCCAGTGACCATTCAAACAGCCTCATCTAACAGTTGCATACAACATTTATTTACTTTAACAGTTGCAACTACAAAGCCTCTTCACCTCTGCCTAACATTCTTCCATACATACTTTCACATCAACTACAACCATCATCTTCCCACAGCATACCATACCAACAGTTCTTCAACTTCCATCAATTCAAATATCATCTTCACTCACCATCTATCCACTTTCTATCATCACTGCTGTCGGGCCCGTTCTCAAACGAAAAACTTCTAAACTGTTGCATTCATACAAAAAAAAAATCCTTCAAAAACTCCTGAACTCGGTCACCTTTCACTCCAAAGAGCAGCCATCTGATCAACATCTTACTTCACAGTGTACAGCCATCAACATTCATTCCGTGCACATCACACTTCGTACCATCACATCATAAAAACAGCAGTGCTGCAGTTTCATTCCCACTGATCAACCACCCACTGCCGTCTTCGAAACCATCTTCTAACACCCAAACTCTTGCCATATTCCCCTTTGTCTATAAACATCAACATGCTCTCACCATTCCTTTGTCGACCCCCTTCTCCTGTTACTTCACCATCGTCAAGAACGAGATCCTATTCTAAAACCGCCTGACTATACCTGCCACCATAACCACCTCCTTTCCCTACCACAAGCTTCATAACTGCACAAGCTTCGACAGCCATTCCCACTGCACTCTTCCAACATCACGGCATCTACCCTGAAACACTGCATCCCCATCTACTGCTACAGCAGTTCTGCCACTAGCAGTCATCTCCACATCATCTTCTTCACATCAACTTCACCCCACCAAAATTCACCAACTAACATTCACACTGACCTCCATAGCAACCCATCTCCATTCAACTGCACATCCGCCTCCACGAACCACCAAAAAAAAATCGCCACTGAGTTCCACTACATCCTTCAGCACTTCGCGACATTAATTGGAAAACTTGCAATCATATCACTGCCAACAGCCAGCCGCAATCACCATCAGGAAACATCGACCTCGACTTCAACCTTAACCCAAATTTGCATCCAAAAACTCTTCAACCATCCTCCTAATCACTGCCGCCTCACCACATCAAAACCCCTGCAGCTCAGTTTCTTGAGACCACTGCAAAACGCGTCACCACCCCAATTCCTCCAAGCGACATCAACACAAGTCACTCTTTCAAATTCGAGCTAACACCTGACAACCATCATCCACCTTCTTTCGGCCTCACTCCAAACAGCAGCAAATATCATCCACCAGCAAACACAAATCGAGCACGAACCTAAACTGCTACCTCCACAATCCAAATCGAGTTGTTTTTTATTTTGAGTAAGTTCGGTTTAATAAAATGAAACGTGAGGATGATTTTGGGAATGCTTGTTAAGTTAAATGAAGTGGTAAGTTAAATTAGATGAATGACTGGGCCAAGCTTGTTTGGTTGGGTGAAATTGGCCTTTAATTTGTGAATTTGTTTTGTATGGTTTTAATTGGTTTTGCTTTTAATCCTTTTAAGTTCCATCCTTAAATATATAAAAAAGAGAAAATCTTTTGTTTAGATTGTTTTCCTCAATTGTTACTCTTTTTACTTAAAAAACACAAAAAAAAACAAAAAAAAAGAGAGAAAAAACAAGTCTCAATGTGTCTTATTTTCAATTTGTTTTGTTTTCACTTGCTTTATCTTGTTGTGTTTTAGTTTCTTCTTTTATATATTAAAAAAAACTGTATAAATCTTGTTTTATTTCAGATTGTCAAAGCAGAATTGCAGGAGCAGAAGTGCTTGCTAAAATAAATTGCTTGATTTGCAGATCTTGCCAAAAAAAAAACTGCTTGCTCATTTATAATTTTCTTTTTTGTCTTGCATTGTGTATATTTATTGTTTTTATTTGTCTTGCATTTTCATTTGCTTGCAAATTAAAAAAATTCAGAAACAAAAACAAATTTCATCGTAGTTGCATTGTTAATACACGTTTAATTTCTGCTTTGTATTCCATCCTAGATTTTGATTAATAATAACGATTAGACATCAATAATGCTTAATTGTACATTGACAATTTGTCTTCTTTTAACAATTTAATTTCTTGGTGTCTAGTCTACGGCAGAGTAATAACCAGTTATAAATATTACGGTGATTCGTAAATATTATACCGAATTATTTCTCTGAAGGTACCTAAACCTTCGTCTGCATTGCTACGGTGATTCGTGGTGCACCGAAAAATCATACCCGTTATCTAGCTGAGAACTATCTTATTGAATTAAGACAAAGTGATATTATACAATTTTGGGTTAACTTAGAATAAATCATTTGTAATTAACCACTGCATTCATTTAGTTGCATTAGGTCATGCATATTAAAAAAAAATTCAAAATCCAAAACTAAAAAAATTGTAAATATTTCTTAACTTAGTTTTTTCCTTTTCCTTTGAATTTTTTTTAAAATCCTTTTTCTTTGAAAATTCCAAAAATCCAAAGAAAAAAGTTACTTAGTTTTTTTTAGGAAATCCAAAATCCAAAATCCAAAAAAATATAAAATCTTTTCAAAAAAAACAAAAAAAAATTTAAAAATCAAAAACAAAACAAAAATCAATTTTCCTTTTGAAAAATAATTTTTATTTGTAAATATTTTTCCTTTATAAAAAAACCCAAAAACATTCTTGAAAATGTCCGAGTTTCCCCACTTACGTGAATTTTACAATAGTTGTGAAAATCAATAAAATCCATATAATTTCACTCCAAATTCATATGGATATTTTAACAACAACTATTGTTTAAATGATTCGAGTTTTGAACTACAAAATTTTCGAAATTACGAACAACCATCGAATATCGAAAATAGCATTTCATCTCTACTTGAAATCTCTACACAATAAAATCAAGAGATAAGTGATTCGTGTAATTCATATTTGTCCAACAAGTCAAGTCAAAATTTTCAAAATAATCAAAATTTGAACTCACTTCAAAATTCAAACGATTTCGATTATAGCCCATGCCAATTCAATTTCAAACTCCAAAATGAATTTCAAACTCAAAATGAAAATGGAAGCAACTTTCAAACGAATTTGGCAATGGGAATAATCTTAACCACGTTACGATTGAAAATCTTTGTTCTCAACAATTTCAAAGTGAAATTCCTCATGTTAATAACTACAAATTGGATTTTGTTGAACAAATGAACGAAATTTACGATGATCACACGGATTCATTGTTTGAAACATATATGAAACAACGTGATAAACAAAATCAAATCTCAACGTGTGACGAGTCAAGTGATAATCTACCTTTTACCCAAATCGATGATTTTCAAATAACAACTTGAAATTGAAAACAAAAATCTTAACGAAGTTGTTGAAAACGTGTTAATTGAGTTGGATTTCAATTCTTTCGAGGGTGTGGAACAAAATTTAAAATTCAACCTTCCTTTTCTCGATTTCGAAAATTTGAACACAACAACGTTGGATTTTGAAATTGATATATACAATGAAGTTGTTGATAATCCAATAAAGGAAGATGAATTCAATGAACACGATTTCTTTGGAATTTTAGAAAATGAGTTGTTAAATTCTAAAGGGGAAGAGTTACATCACCACTTTGATTTTGAAATCAACAATTTTGAAGAAGCTTTCAATGATAATTTTGAATTTCAATTTGGTGAAAATAAACTTAAACATCAATTAATCGTTATATCTACCCAAAAATCATTGAAAATAAAACAACTCATACGATTTTTAATAAAACTACATTCGTTTTTCCAAATCCACATTCGATTTCAAAATCTTTTACGATTTGGTTTTCTACGCTTAAACTGTATCTCACGTACTTGGCGAGACAAATGAATCGGTTTTTGGAAGACTGGTTCATTTACTCTTTAACGGCATACTTTCTGATGTCATGTAAATAATCATCTTTTCATTTTCATTTAAATAAAGGTTATGCTTTTATTTTCTCCTTCCACTTGGGTTGACTGTGGGACACAGTCAAAATCAAGTGTGGGGGGAGACTAATCTTTATTTTTTTAATTTTCATAGTTTATTTTTTTCTTTTTCTTTAAAAAATAAAAAAAATCCCAAAAACAAATTTTCTTTTGATTTATTTTTAAAGAAACACTATAGGATAAATATATGGTTTTGGTTTGTTACATTGAAATTATTGAAAATTTATTTGTCTTAACAAAAATAAAAATGAAGTTTGATTACAAATAATAACGGTTTAACTAGTATATAAGATGATTCATACGTGTTAATTATGAAATACAAACTAATTGAAAATATTTGTTTTAAAAAGTGGTTGTTTTAAAGTAAAGGATGTAATATTTTTTTTGTCTTCTAAGTTAAAAGGTGCTAAGATGATTTTGCAAAACTCTCTCTCTTAAAAAAATATAAAAATAATAACATCCAAGTATACACTCTCATTTAAAAGTCCTCACGGTTATGCATGGGTTAGTTAATTGGAATCTTTGATTATGTGCTTTCATACTCATTTAAAAGTCCTCACGGTTATGCATGTATGTAACACATGTAAAAAAATAGACTTAATAAAAACTACCTACGGTTAATAGGTGTATGCATGAAAGTGTGTGCACTCGCCATGCTGTGTACTCCCCTCACATAAGTCCGAAAGGCAGTGCATAGTTGGTATATCTAGCCTCAGTTTACCTGAGCTAGGTGTGTAATTTTTCTTGCAAATAATGAGAGAGCAAGCAATTGAAATCCTAGCATTATTTTTACTTATTTGATTTGATTTGTTATTGAAAAGAAATGAAAATATCAATTTGATAAACTTTGATAATTAACTAAGGATCCATTTCATAGTTACACTGTGTTATTAACCAAAACAACGAGTCAAACTATAGTCTATTTGTTATGATAACTTGATTATTGTTGGAAATTTCGACGAGTAAATGACATAAATTTTCAAGATAATAACCAAAACCTATATTTAACTTATTTGTATCGATTTAAAAATAAATCCTTCATTTGTAAATATTTCAAAACTCGCATTCATCTTTTTGTAAATAAATCTTGCATTTTGTAAATATTTTCATCCTACATTTGGATTTTATGGGTAGTATCAGCTGAAAACTCTCACGAGACAATAGTCATCCTACTAGGGACACCCAGAGGTTTAATGGTGTAACGACCCGTTAAATTCAATGATATTAAATGAATCAATTTGATATGTTTTCTAATCTAATTTAAATTGAAATAGAAGTCTTAGGATTTTTAATGGAGTAAATGTAGGGGTTAGCTAGTAACTGTAATTAAAAGTAAATAATTTAAAATGTTTATATGACATAGATTGAAATAACGAAAATTTGTGTTTGTGGTTATAAGTCATAATTAGTTGATTAAAATAGTATTAATGAAATAATAACTGAATTTAATTGCAATATATAAACATCAGAAAGATTTAATTGGTGGATTAAATTTGTTAAAGTTCATAAGTTTTGTAATTTAGTTTAGTAGAACTTTAAATTATAAATGAAGATTGAAATAAACGATAAATTTAATTATGTCAATGGTGACTCAAGACCTAGGTTATAGGAATTGGAACATAATCCAATTTGAATTAAGTAGAAGAAGGACTTGGTTAATATGTAAGTTATTGTTCAAGGTATTGAATAAAAACTTGGAATCCAATCATAATTTAATGATAATAACGTTAGTATTAGAGAATAAATACATTTCAATGCAGTACCCGAATGAACGGAATAAAATGAATATATACTGAATAGAAATGAAATGTAAATGGGCACATTTGGTTGAAAGTTAATTTTAAGAAACATATAAATGTTGAATTTGTGAATATTAATATAAATATTAACTTGAATGGGATTCATTAATATAAAGATGTAATAAGTGTAGATAGTAAAAATTTAATGGCTGTAGTGGATAAAAAAATCTAGTAGTAACATAAAATTTATTTATATGGAAAAAGAGTATAGATTTGAACAAATTTATGAAAATTTGATAAGAACAGTGGTTGTAATCAGTTTGGTTATTTAATATTTGGAAGATAGAGATTTGTAAATCCGTTAATAAATTTATAATGGGAAGGAATTGTAAGAATGTAAAAATTATAAGCATTTGATTCAATTAAGGGAATTAAATTATAATAAATGGCCATTTAATAAATTCAACGTTCTGTGAGAAATCATAATAGTTGTGTAAAATGTGTACAAACTACAACTTGGAAATTTTTGGATTTATAACGGTTTTGGTATTACATTTATGAGTTTAAAAGTTATTCCATTTTGTAAAGTAATAAAAGCTTATTTAGGTGACTAGAATTTAGCGTAACGACTATTGTGTGTTACCTATTCTTGTTGCTTGTTAATTTAAATTTTGGGAATCAAATTCAATTTATCCGCCAATTTACCGCAGTTAAAGTGAAATGAATTGGTGAATGAGTATTGTTAAATGCAAATAAGATGTAACCAAGAAAATCCCATTTATAATAATTTACGTAGAATGAAGTAAAGAAACCAGGAAATGAAAATGTGAAAATGTGGATGCAATGAGATCTTAAGTAATAATAACTTTGTTAGGTAAGTGATAACGGATTTTTTTTTGTATAACCAAATAAAGATCCAAATTTATTTGGAAATTAATTGCAATCAATTGAATTTATTGCAATTAAATGGATTTTATATTTAATAGTTATGTAATTTTTATTTGGAAGAAATTGGAGTTATTTGTAATAAGTATGAACCTAATGCTAATTTTTCTTATAGGATTGACAATTGATATGGAATGAAAAGAAGAAAATTTGGGTCAGTAAAATTTGGAATTTATGCATAATAAAATGGATTCTAACGTTAAATACTACGTTATTGAGATTTAAATTAGACTTAAAGAATAATGATGTGAATCAGGAACTAATGTTTATGGCATCTTTATTTTAGGTGAAAGTTGAGAATATAAAGATTTAAAAATCTAAAGTATGGGTTCGAGAATATAATTTATAAAATTCTTAAATATAAGAAAGTGTAGAAATTAACATTACAATTAATATACTGTCAACTTTTAATTCACAGCTAAGCCTGTTAAATCTTTTCAATTGATTACGAATTATATAGGTAATAAAAATTGGACAATTTTAGAACATAATATAAAATTTGGATTTTTTTTGTAATTTATTTTAATTTAATTAATGAATATTAAAAATAGCCATTTTGGCCACGGACTCGGATTTCGACGAAACCAGTTTCATCGGATCCGTATCGGTGAATTATTATAGGGTTTCAAGTTTCGTATCGATCGGACTTGTCGTTTGATCGTACGGGCGTGAAACGCCTTGAAATCAATTTTAATAAAAACAATTTGAAATCAATTTGGAAATTTTGTTTTCAGCATAACTTCTTCATACGATCAAATTTGGACGTGAAACTTTTTCCATCGCGTTTAGAATATTTTAAATTACCTATTTGGATATATAGATTTACGAAATTTCGTTCCGGAGACATAGCGGGCTTTTTGGGCCATAGTTTGTTCCGCACGTTCATTCTACGGTCTATCTACGCTACCTCTAACCCTCTATATAAACCCAGCTATTCAGCCCTAGCCTCCGCCTAATTTCATTTATCTGCGCGTATTTTCTTCAAGCTTCTCTTCTTCTTCAATGGGGGTTAACCCTAGATCCAGTCAGTTCAAAAACAAAATGAAAATTCAAAATCTCCAGAAAAATTCCACAAAAATATATGTCGATCTTCTCGAAACACGTAATCCCATGGTGAAATTCGTTTTTCAGTTGGAGTTACCGTTTACCCAGAAAAAAATTCAGAACAGTCCCAACCGTTCATCATCGCCGTAACAAAAGTTGTCGGATCGGGAAAACATTTCTGGGTATTGGAGAGGGGACTGAGGGGAGTCGATCCATGTAGTTTGTTTCGAGAATCAACGGTTGGATGTGGAGCAAAATTCGATTTGGGTTTCGGCCATGGGTGCAAACGATGGCAGCGGCGCTACAGGAGGGGGACGCGGCGACCTGGTTTGGTGCGGCTACCAAGGGGGAGTGCCGGGGGTTGGTCGGCGGTCATATAGGGGCCGGTGGTGGAAGTATTCGATGGTCAAACAGGCGGTCAACGATTGATATATGGGTTCGGTCCTGATGTTTGCGCGTTGGGGGGGAAGAGGATGGAGTGCTGTAGCACGTGCGTGAGGGAGTGACGTGGCTTAGTGTAAGATGATAATATGTGTCATTTTGTTTAGTTTTAATTTTGAATTCAATCACCATTTTTCGCCATAACTTTCTCATACGACCTCGGATTCAAACGAATTTTTTTTGTTAGGATCGTAATTTAATTCCGGACTTGATGACGCTGGTTTGGACGAATTCCGAGACGGGCGATTTTTTGGGTTTAAATCGAAATTAAATTCGATTTAAATTCAAAAGGTGAGTGTTTTAACCCACTCAGAACTACTAGAAACTTTTATGTTTGTTAAATTAATTTTAGAAATGAATAGAAATTTATTTATGGGTATTTGGCATGTTTATTTTATTCATATCTGTTGAATTGCATTTATTTAATTTAACTGTTAATTTAATTAATTTATTGCGTATAAATTTACAGTTAAAATTTATTTGTTTGTATATGGACTGCTAGTTAACAGTTATATAATTTAATACTGAATATAGACTGTAGATTAATAGCTGTTAAATTTAATTTGAATAAAATTGCCAGTATTACTTGTTATGTAGTACCAAAAATAATATTGTTATTGATTGATATTGATTGATGATTGCGATTTGGATGATGGATGATGTTGATGGATGGATGTTTATTGTATATCATTAAATTTCAAATTATCATGCATATTTCATTTTCATTCGGGATTGTGGTTTGAAATGATATACAACCGCAAAATTTTATATCTTTTAAATTGCGGATTGAAATGATAAATATCCGTATCACTTGACCATAGGATAGAAAATTATATACAGGCACCGCGGTCTATATATAACTATTTTAAAAGTGATTTCTATGGTTTAGATGGAATACGGTTTATAATAATCTTAAATTTTATATTGTATAAATATTTTTCTTCCATATATATATACATATGAAGTTGAAAATTTTGAAATTAAAAGGTGTATAAAAATCTTTATTAAAAATGGAAGAAAATTAAGAAAATGGAGTTTAATAATTTATATCATATGTTTAAATGTTAAGTTTGGAAATTTTAAGATATGATATTTATAATTGGATTTTTCCCAAAATAAATTGAAATGAATATTCTAGTATAATTTGAATTGGGAAAATATATATATATTTTATTACTAGAAATTGGAGTTTTATTTATTTATGGATTTTATATGAATATTCAAGACTAATTAATAGAACAATTGATTTGTTGAAAGAATAAAATCCAACTTTAGTTTGAAATATTGATACTCAAAATGGATATACGTATATATAAATAAATTGAAGTGGTTTTGGAACTTGAGAAAGATAATATAAATTTTGGTTTAGACTTTAATAAAGAAATGTATTTGTAAAGCCATGAGAACTATTTTCTTTACAAAGTAACATTTAAGTTAAACCATTTAATTCATATACCGTTGAATGTCCAAACCATTCAAGTTTTAGAAGTTATGGTTTAAATTATGATTTTCAAAATACTATGCTTTGAAAATATTTGATTTTCAGACGTTATGAAGTTAAAGCCTTTTGATTTTGGAAAAGAATTATATTTGGGATAAGTGATAAAATATGGTTTTGGGTTTTGAAATGATATCGTATTCATGGTTATGAAATGGAATGTTTATTCTGATTTTTAAAGTATAACCTATTTTTAAATGACCGCGGTGTTATAATAACGATGGGTTGGCAAAGAGACCGGGATCGGATATCTGACATACTCTCTGTCGATACCGAAAACCACTTTGACTAACCGTGTACGCGGTGGAGATTCCAGAATGAAGTAGGTGGTGGCGACGTTTCCTGTAAGGTAAATACGTGGACCCGACTCCCGTGAGTTGGCATAAGGTGGCTAAAACAGGAGCGATTCTCAGGCCAATGAGGTCGTTCCTCTGATCGGACCCTCCTCTTCGATATTATACTTTGATTTTGGATTGATTCAGTGGCCACTTCTATATTTTGATTTTTGGGGGAGTTAGTCCGAGGTGGGCGGTAACTGCGGCTACGCGTTTCCACCAGCCTGGATAGCAATTGGTATATCTACCCTGGCATTGCCTAGTTGTGCCGTGTCACCTACCATACCGAGCCTTTACTACGAGTTTCTATTTGTGTCGTACCTATGGAGTATCCTCTGGTAGCTTCCCGATCAGGAGGTATTACGGTACTGTATAGACTATTGGCATTATTTGTGTTAAGGGCTATATGGGTAACCCCTTAACGCTATTAAAAAGTAAGTTTATTTTATAAATAGACACTATTATAATAGCGCAATATACTACATAGTAAATAGTTTAACGGATCCTTAGGAGATGTAAATCCCGAGCATCTCTTGAGTTACTGTACTCATATTTATTTCTGTTAATTTAACTCACATAAGATCTTTTAGTTCTGACTCGAGTGTTTTTGTCTTTTCAAATTCGCTCGGGTCAGTCCGAGCGTTTCAGGATCGAAGACTTTAGCTTTGAAGGACGAAGACGAAGGAGTCGTATTATTATTATCTATAGTATTGCACCACACTCATACTGTTCCGCTGCATTGATTGTATTGGTAGGTGTAACTCTGCTATTTATTGTATAAAGCAAATCAAGTGTTAGTAAACTGTTTTGAACTGTATATTTATTATTATATTTTATCCTTCCGCTGTGAGATTCTGTTTTGTTTTATTTCTTCTCTGTTTTCTTATTCACCCCATAACAATCCGCCCTTGCGTATGCTTTGAATTGGCACGTGTGTCGGTTTAAAGTGTGCGAAAAGGCGGGATGTTACAAATGGCTTGTTGCATATGCTCAATGCAATCGTCCTCCCTACGAAAACGGATTTATCTTAGTTTTTCTTTATTCGAGGAACAAATAACAAGATAAGTGTGGGGGAATTTGATGTGCACGTAAATGTGCATATTTTTACCACCGTATTTAATCTATTTAAATTGAATAAATGATCATATTGGGTATTTTAACTTGTTTAAACCAAAATTCGAATTATTTTCAAATTGTCACATATTCATCTTCATACAGGGGTAAAATGGTCATTTTTGTGCATTTATTAGATTGTGAGAATTTCTTGGAATTTTCGATGTTGTTTTGTAGAAAATTTGGTGAATTTTACAAGTGGTTTTATGATGAAATATGCATGCACAAAAGAATGAAGATGGAAATAATTCAAAGTGAAGAACATGGAGGACCACTTACCTTGATTTTCAATTAGAGGTTAATGCACATGCTTATGGGTTTATGGCTTCATGTACACTTAAATGATGATTAGTAGAAGTTAATGATTACTTGGCCTACACACTTTCTCAAGGGTATTTTGGGGATTCTCCAAAAATATGAATTAGGGTTTAACACATGTATATATACCCCCTTATGTTTCATGTAACCCCTCTCTTACTTAGTTTCTCTTAGTTTTACTTTAGGCTCAAAATAAAAAGCTCTTCTCTCTTCTTTTTCCATGGCTACTTAGCCATTTTATTTCATGTAATTTTTCTTTCTTTTATGCAATGTTAATTCTCTTTTATTTACATGCTTCTTCTTTTCTTATGTTTGTAGTGTAGATTTACTTTCATGCAAGTAGGATAGTTCTCTTTTTCATTAGCTTTCATTTTCCTCTTCATGTTGTTTTTTTATTTCATGTTGCTTTCTACTTGTGTTAATATGATAACACAAATGAGAGGCTAATCCCTACAATTTAGGGGTAATGAAGCTCTCTTGAATCATGTAGATGCAACATTTTGATGTTATGTCTCTTTTGTGCTTAATAGAAAGTTGGATGTTTGTGTGATTTTGTGTTTAATATTGAGTTTGATAGCTTGTATTGTTCAAAAAAAAAAGCTATAATTAGTCATATGAATCACTAATTACCTCTTCATCTACATATGATCATGGTAATGGAAGTGGATTTAGAATCAATATTTGATGGTTTATGTTTCTAATTTAATGGTTAATAA
Organism: Allium cepa; assembly: GCA_030765085.1. NCBI lineage: Eukaryota > Viridiplantae > Streptophyta > Magnoliopsida > Asparagales > Amaryllidaceae > Allium > Allium cepa. The sequence continues at coordinate 796,150,016 of CM060929.1, read as the reverse complement.
GCCACGCTTAAAATAGATTTTACTTTTAATTTCATATCATTTTCATTGAAATTAGTAAGTGGGTTAGAGGGTGCATTGAAGTTTGATGGTTTAAATGTGTTAATTAATAACACAATTAGGCCATGCTTATGATAAATGCATCAACCAAACTCACAGAGACCAAAAAGAGATCATAATTTCATTATGTTGATATATGTGATCATGAGAGGGGATTTGTCTCTAAATTGCTCTTTAATCTCTTTTTTTTTGAAATGGTACTTTATATACAACAAATCATTGAGACAACATATCTCATGTCAATAAACGTTCGAAAGCAAGTTTCGAACTTGTGACCTCTCGCACCAAAGCCGAAACACTTAACCACTTGGACAATGGTGCTTATCAATCTCTTATTTTTATTTTCCTTAGTTTTAGCTTGTTTTTACTTTCTTTTAGTTAGTTAACAATCACTCGACTTTGGTATAATTTGATTGAATAGAATTTTTAAAATCATCAATTCCCTGCGGATCGACCCGTATTCGCTATGCACTACAAGTGTACGCTGTGCGCTTGCGGTTATTTTTAATTTAAATTTTTCGACGGTTTTCTATTTCGATAGAATTTCCGTCGTTAAATACTTATGGCTTATCTTCCTTTCTTCAATTGTAAGGCGTTCAAATCCTTATCAAGTCTGTGTCCACTCCAGGGCTTGGTCTCGCTGAACCGTTAATCTTCCAATCTAGAGTTTAATCTCTTTGGAACGTCTATCATCCAATCTAGGGTTTCAATCTCCCTGGATTCTTGCTAAGCCCAATCTGCTTACTCTCTATCAAGGAGACCCAATACCAAGCAAGCCCATCCGCTCACTCTCCGATGAGGAGACCTATTTTTCGTACAAGCCCATCCACTTGCTCTCTAGCAAGGGAGCTTGCACCCTACACTCCAGTCCTATCTCTCCGAACATGACTTAAAGTGGTCAATATCTTACAAGCTCATCCAATCGCTCTCCGATGTGGGGACTTGCACCCTACACTCCGGACAGAACTTAAAGCGATTAATATCAGTCATCACATTCAGTGTAGATTTTTCAAAGATCAAATATTCAAATCAAAGCAAACAAGTCGAAATTTGATTATCCATCACAGACATCCGACTCATAGCATGCCTAGAGACTAATCTAGGTGTCGTACATGTGTAAGCGGTCTAAGGTTATTATTGTCCTAAATAGTCATTACAGACATCTAATTAGAGATGCCTAAAGACCAATCTAGGCCTTTTACACATGTAAGCGGTCTGAGGTTATTATTATCCTAATTATTCAAAGGCAAAAAAAGCAAGGGAGTTGAACTTGATTCCCAACCATCCCGATCATAGGATTTCGAGTCTCGAACCAGATCCCTGGTTGTTCCTTTGTGTGTTCGCTGCAGATGCTGGTTGCTCTGGTCGCATCATTGTAGTTCGGTTTTTCATGTACTACTGCAGCTGGTTGCTTCGTACCAGTTCTCCTATTAGATCACGAAGGTGTCGGAACTCTTTCGTTTTATATCCATCTACCTCATGGAAGATGCAGAATTTTATTGATATTTTCTCTCGATCAGTGAGCTCTCTCTTAGCTAGCTTTTGATAGGGTATCTACCCCTAGTGTTAAGACATATCCTCTATAGGGTCTCTGTTAGTTCGGAGTAAAAAAGAGAACTTTGGCTCCATCCTTTGTCGTTTCGGTTCCCCGAAGTCATTATCAGCTCTTCTCTTTTCCTTGGCTTTTCCTTTTCCTGCTCCACACGGCCCTCTGTCATCCACAACATTAATTTTAGCATCTTCAGCTTCAACATCTTCTTGATGCAAATATCTCTTATCTTTATGATAGAATTCCACAGGATCCATTGGTGGGTCCTTTTCTAGTGCAACTTTGAAGTCTGTCTTGCTCGCGACTCCAGATAATGTCGTCATTGAGATTATAGATGGATTTTGTTTATTGATAGCTGCAATTGCCATATTGAATCTTAACAAATAGCTTCTCAAGATCTCTTCGAACTTTTGTTTCACGCTTGATAACATCATCACTGTTAACAATAAAACATATCAATACCCTAAAGTTGAGTTCAAAGTGTAGATAACTCTTTCGAGACCTTCTTTCAAGAAAATGAAAGTAGTCGACGTTTCTTAATCAGGTTAAGATGGTTATAATCCATTTTATTCTCTTCAGCTGTCCTTTCGTATAGGTTATTGTGGTTGAAACTCCTTATTGGACCATTCCATTTAGACAAAACGCGGAAAATCCTTCTTATATTGCCTTTCGAGCCAGTTAATCTGCTTTAGTACTCTGATGAAACACCCATGTCAAATAAGTTGAAGAGACCCTGACGTTTGCTTTAATGAGCAAGGATATGGGTTGGATAGATTGGTTTCGACTTCTTCGGAAGCTAATCTTTCAATAATTTAAGAGTAGGAGTTAAGGCTCTAAGGGTGTAATGACCCAACTTTTTGGACCGTTTAAATTGACAATAAACCATACATGTCAACTCAAACCATTTAAAAGGAAGGAATGTTAATGGGGTAAATAAGAAAATAAGAGAAAAGAAGGGAAAATAGAACATAGAATCTCACAGTGGAATGATAAAATATAATAATCAAATAAACATTTCATGAAGTTGTTTGACAAATAACATTTGACTACACCTTACAATACAAATCAGAGTTATACATACAGCAGGAATAAATAAATAATGCAGTGGAACAACATGATACAGTGGGATAAAATAATAATATAATACGAAACTCCATCTTCGTCCTCCAGAATAATGTCTTCAGCATTGAAAAGCTCAGGTTGACCCGAGCGTAATGAAAAGAAAAAATACTTGATTCAGAACTAAAATATCTTATGTAAGTTAATACAAAATAAGTAAATATGAGTGTAACGGCTTCAGAGATGTTTACGGATTTTATGTCTCCTATCTAGCGTCTAACATGCGTGTAATAACTTAAGAGATGTTCAGGATTCCATCTCCTAAGGATCCATTAAACTATCTACATATATAATACAATACGCTATTATAACATGTCTATAGTAAAGTAAAGTATTAAAATAGCATTAAGGCGTTACCCATATCCCCCTTAACACATTTTTATAATGTTATAGTCTATACGGTACTGTAAACTACAACATAAACCGGTGGATTATCAAGGAGCTCTCCATAGGCACAATACAAATCAAAATCGTAGTGGACTCGATAAGGCAGATGACAAGGCACAACGAGGCAATGCCAGGGTAGGATTCTACCGTTTACACTTCCGCGCTGGTGGTAATGCATAGCCGCAGCTACCGTCTACCTCGAAACAACATTCCTATAATCAAATCGAAGGTGGTTACCAAATCAATCGCAAAGTAATAGATATGGTATCGAAGAACTATGTCCAACCGGAGGAGCGACCTCATTTGGCCCGTTAATTGCTCATGTTTTATTAGTCTCAAGTTGACCCAAAGGTCAGGGTTGCGTTCTTACCTCATACCAGTAGCGTTTGACAAATCATCCTACTTCGTTTTGGATTCTCCACCACGTGTACAGTTGTTAAGGTAGTTTCAAAATGACAATATCTGATCCCGATCTCTTTAACAACAAATCGTTATATTTTTCACACCTGATGGTTCTTTTACATTTCAAACAGTTCATACTTCATATCAAAATATCATATTCACTTCCAAATCATATTCATTTCAAAATCATATTCATTTTCGAAATCATTATTCACTTTAAATCGTATTCGTTTTTAAAATCATAACCACAAAATAGGATAAACATCATATCAAAACATTCACATTTAAATCAAGTGAATCTAAATCAAAACAGTTTCAATTTTAAACAATTTGAATAGTGAAATTAGTTTATATATTAGAATAGTTATACATTAAAAATACTTTACACATTAAAATATATATATATATATATTAAAAGCGGTTTATAAATTTAAAATGATATATATATTAAAATAATTTATATATTAAAAATAGGTTATAGATTAAAATAGTTTATATATTAAAATAGGTTATATATTAAAAATAGTTAGGGTATTAAAAATTATTAATATATTAAAATGGTTTATATGATAAAAATAGTTTATATGTTAAAAGAGTTTGTATATAAAAAGTGTTCATATAAAAAATAGTTTCAAACTAGAATTGTTTCTTCCAATTTCATAAATCAATTCAAATCAACTTTAGTTCCAAAAATTCATTTTAAATCAATCTCAGTTCAATGATTTCAATTTAAAAAGGCTAAAGGTTTCAGTTCAAATTCTCATTAAAAACCATTTCAATTATATCGATTTCAAATCCATGTTTGAACTACAAATTTAAACCACTTCAAATTAAATAGGTTTTAAAATTCTGAATATTCAAACGTTTAACATAACTCAATTTTGATAAATTTCAATTATATTTTAAATTCGACTTTAAGATTTAAATTTAAATTCTTTGAATAATTCATTTAAACCAATTTCAATTTCAACATTTTAAAAGCTTGGATTTTGAAAATAATCCAGTTCATATAAATCTAATTTTATCTCATTTAAAATAATATCATTTAACTAGATTCCAAAATTAAGAATTTAAAATAATTTAACTTAATAATCCGGTGTCCGTATATAATTTTCTACCATGTGGTCAAGTGATATGGATATATATGGTTTCAACCCGCAAAAATTTAAATTTACGGGTATATATCATTTCAACCAGCAATCCCAAATAAAGTTCAAAATATAATTTTCCTAAATCTATACAATCGTTCGGGTATGTATCATTTCAATCCACGGTGATTTTCCTATCAATAAACTAAGGTAACTTGCAGTGTGGTAACAATATATATAATAAACATAACATCCGATCATCCAAAATGTCAACAAATAAACATCCATCACAATCATCATTCAAATCAACCAATAAATCACAACAATTAACTGGTTATCATTACCAGGTATTTAACTAACAAGTTAAATTCAATATTAATTTAAATGGAATTTAATTCAATATAAATTCAAATTAAATTTAAATGACAATTTGAAATACCAAACAACAATCAAAAAATTTCTAATCACATCATAAATTTAATTTAACTAACATAAGATGATTAGTATTCGTGAGTGGGTTAAATCACTCACCTTTATATGAATCTAAAAATAATAGACTTTTAATCAACAGCTCCTCTCTATGTTTCCTTAGTCTCATTCTTGATTGCCAGCTTTGTTCCTTAATTTTGCTTTTGGTTTGATTTACTTTAATTTTCATCCTTATTATGTATGTGTGTGTGTGTGTATGTATATGTATATGTATGTATGTATGTACGTACGTACGTATGTATTTTTAGAAGGTTTGAAAAAAAAAGATTTGGAAAAGAAGAACCGAAAAAAAGAAAAGGATAAAAACATGAAGAACTAAAAATGAAAGAAAAGATCAAGATTTGAAGAGAAAGAAGAAGTTTGAAATAGAAGAAGATTTGAAGAAGATGAATATTTGAAGAGGAAGGAAAAAATAAAATGAGAGAGATTAAGAAGATTTGAAGAAGAAAAAGAAAAATAAAAAAAAGATTAGAATGGAGGCTAGGATTTCATTTGCATCATATCTTATTTATAAGGTTAGAGTTAGGTTTAGGGCCAATGAGATTTGAAAAGAGAGGCTGCTATTGATTAGAAATAGATGAAATGAGGTTTCAGGAAATGAAGTTGGAAAATGATCGAAAAAATAAAGTAAATATGAACAAACTAGGTATTGAAATAAAGTAAATATGAACAGCTTTTTAAAAGTAGCAGCTATTAAAAAGAGGAAAAAGAAAGAAATAAAAATATGAAAAGTAGTCATGTTTGCAAAATGTAAAAGCTTCAGACAATGTAAATGGAAAGGAGTAATGGAATAAATGAGGAAATAATAAAAAGAATGCGGTAATTATTAATTAGAAAGGGAATAAACTGACCAACTCTACACTGTAGACAAACTATTGGAATTCACATTTCGAAAACAATTGTTCACTTAATTAATTTTGTTAACCCCAAACATACCAAAATTGACATCCATTAAAGATTTAATTAATACATAATAAACGAAAATAAATTCTCTACACAAATTTGTGTCATAAATTAAAAGAAAATACAACATTAAGAGCTTTTAATTTCTCTCTCTTTATGATTAGATTGGGAATTTAAACAAACATGTTAACATTTCTGAAACGACCCGAAATTTTCGAACTCGAAAATTCCAGATAGTTATGAAAAAGAAGAAAGAGATAGAAGAAGAAGAACAGAAACACCAAACATCTCACATTCGCAGCGGATAGAATATAATAATAAATAACAACAGTTTACAAAAGAATATTATAACTGTCGATTACATTTAATATACATCAGAGTTTCACATAATATACAGTCACTGAATATTTACAATTATCATGACTCAGATGAACAATAATATAAATACAGCGGAATACTCTATACGATATTGCCATCCAGCTCGCCTCCTGAGCTCCAGAACGTACCTACCTGAAAATCTGTAATACTCGGTCTGACTCGAGCATTACACCAAAGTAACACCCGGGTCAGGCTGGAAACCAGCGTGAGTAAACCCAACTAACATGGAATACATAGGCATACAACTCATATAAACCTGTGTAACTTATACCAATTTAACCAATTCAACCAATTCACAATTTTATGTAGACAACTCTTATTTCACATATGCATTTCTAAGTACCAAACTTAGATAAATATTCCAGTCTACTAAAATCATTGCAAACCTGCCTATTGATTTCACAAATCGATATATAAATATTCGAAGTGGTTTCGGGTATTTCCCAAATACCCGACCCCGGTCTCTTCGACACTCATTTTATCCTAACCCAAGTTATTTCTACGAAAATCCCAACATTTCATATTAGAGATATCAACTCATTCAAAGCATCCAATACCAATCAATCATTCATAAGCAAAGCTCAATCACATACAAATTAATTCAATTGATTCCAATTAAATTTCAAATCTCAACCACTTAGATTCCTTTATTTAATATTAATTAATTCCAAATCAATTAATTGATCAACTCTTCATTATTCATTTTAATTAACCACACTGGATTAATTATCTTTCAATTTCATTCAAGTAGTTATCCCCAATTAATTTCACGATATTAATTATTCTTAACCCAAAATCAATAAGAAATCTTAATTACTTCATCAATTATAAACTATATTAATTTCATTAATTCTTAATTACTTTTCATACTTAGTTTCTGATAAGTCACTTATTATGGATAAATTAGTCATAATTAATCCAGTCTTTAATTTCATCACTTATTATTTGAATTATTGATTCCCAATTATATTTCAATTTATCTTAATCTGAATTAATTATATTAATTAAACAACAGTATTAACCATACTTGATTTATCTCCACCGGAAATTATCTACCTTTTTATTTGCTTCATTAAATAAATTAATTTTCCTTAATTTATTATCTTAATTTATCTCTTGATTAATTGCTCAAAGTAATTATCTCTTGATTAATTTCATTAAGTAATTACCTATTAAACCACCCAAGTAATTTAAACTTAATTAATTAACTCAAATTAATAAATTCAATTAATCAATTATCCATTTAAATTATCCTACCTATCTAATGAATCACTAATTCATTAAATCCTTATTAAGTTTAAAATAAACCCTTCCCTTATTTATGATTTAAGTTTAAATAATTTAAAATCCAAATGCTTCAAGTCAATCAACACTTAACTCAAAAACCAACCAAAACAAAAATCACCGAATCATCAGTGCGCATCCAAACAATTTAATCCATCCAATTATCTAAATTTGGCCGTTCTAAATTTAAATAAATGCCCAACAAAGTGATATTTACTCACCTTTGTATCTTTGCAATTCACTACAACCCAGCTTGTTTCCATCAGAATTCGGACCTTGCATAAATATTTTATAAATTTAATAACACTTGAGTTTCAAATCAAGCAATTCATTATCATTCACTTGTTTAACTTAACTTATGATTTGAATTTTAAGGAATAATTAAATTTCAACTAATTTCCTTTGATAAATTTAATCAACTAGCAAATTTGTTAAATTTCAAATGGTCGTTGACTTAACTTTAGTTACATTTCCCCTTTTTTTGCCCAAATTATAAATTCAATGACAGGTCATACGTATTCCAATTTCTCAAATAAATATAGATATTTCAAATAGGATTTCTCCTTTTTAAATCCTACTGTAAAAACTTATATATATATATATATATATATATATATATATATATATATATATTCACAACATCTATATATACAGAAATGAAGTTAAAACATGCTCACCTGCCATCGCCCTCACCCCCCAGTTTTGCCGTCATCCCAAGCTATGCCGCTCCCAAATCGAACGTGTCGACTCCGCTTGCCAGCCCACTTCGTCCTCGAATCGCGCGAGCACGAGCACCTCTACCTCGTGGCGATTCAAAATCGCGACTTCCAGATCCTCGAGCAAACCCTAACGTCGAATGGAAGCGTGCCTCCCCGCCTACAGCTCGCTCGATCGAACATATATTGCCTTGTTCGAGAATTAAGCAGCGCGATTTTTTTCCCCCTTAGTTATCTCCTTTCGGTTGCCATACTTTTTTTTTTGTTTCGAATTGATATTGGTTTTTAGCCGAGAGAAGAAGAGCGGTAACCCATGTAAATAGGAGAGAAGGTGGAGATAAAATAGGTACTTGGGAAACTTCCTACATACGCTTGATTGTTAACAAATATCTTTGACTTGTTAATTTATTATATTATAAAACCTTCAAACGTCTCGTTAGTTACCATATAAAATTCCGAACTCCTCTTAAGGAATGCCGCGAGGCGATTATAAGGTTTTACCCGCGTTTCGAGCACAATGGAACATGTTTCAGAGGCTAATTTGAACGTACGTGCAAGTTATGGAATTAAACGATCGATTTTAAATTAAATCGATTAAAATAAATCTAAGCGTTTCGAGCTGTCAGGGTCAAACGACAACTCTGATTGCTATAAAAATTGAAATCCGATAATAACTAATTATTACGGATCCAATGGAACTGGTTTCGTCGAATTCCGAGACTGTGCCTCGCAAGGCTATTTTTAAATTAAATTTAAATGATATGATCTCAAAACCGAACAAATCACCTTTAAATTTAATTTTACCCATTCTATTATCTTCAGTATCATCATCATAAATTTAATAAGCCTTCAAATTATGTAAACAGGCTGCGAACCTCAGATTCAACAATTTACCCAATTTCAATTATTAAATTCAATATTTCAACTATATAATTCAATAATTTAATTATCAAGTAAATATTAATATCTTGAATTCAAGTTAAAATTAACTCTTAAATATTTTAAAATCAATTAACTATTCAATTTTAAGTTGTTAGAATTCTGGATCGTCACAATTTCGATTGAATGTTTTAGTAAGAATGCATTAACGTACATTCAAAAATATGATAGCATAAATAAGGTAATATAAACAGGTGTATAATATATATATATATATATATATATATATTTATATATATACATTTTTATCGCCACTTATAGTTTACATTCATAAATAAAAGGTATGAAAATAATCCACATAAGGAGGCAATAAATGTAAGAGTAAATTTGAAGAGTGAAGATGGAAAGGTAAATTATGTAAGTCTAATTAAAATGGAAATAGTCAAGTGTAAATATATTTTACCCCCTTTATCATCTCCTATTAACATTTAATTTAATACCGTATGAGATTTCAAACCTAAATAATCCTTTTTTTATGATCTAATTGGATCTAAAACATAAGTTTATATTTAGGTATAAACATATATGTAGTAAACTATCATTAAATTTGAAAGATGAACTGAATTAACTGGAAATACATCACCCAATTTAAATTTATTTCAATATATGTTTACAATTAACATCTTCTCTATTTTTAATTAAAAGATTCCAATAACATTAATTGTCCTTGATTTCTAGCTAAAAATAAATGAGACAATTCAATTCTTTTTTATAGTAATTTAATGTATTTACGGAATTATTATATACAAACCAAAAGTTATTAATTTCTTATTAAATAATCGATTTCTTATTCCTGTAATAAAATTTTCTACTACCAACATTTCAAATAAATAAACATATGATTTTTTTCATTTAGTAAAGAAACATATATTAATCTTTTTTTAGCATTTATTATTCCAATCAATTACATTTTACATTCATACAGTCATTTTTTCTTCCTTATTAAAATTTACAATTATTTCCAATTTAAGCTCTACAATTACATTCCCAATTAGCTTTACCATTACAATTGATTGAAATCACATTAATAATTGTCAATTTCATTGAATCAACATTATTAAATTACATTCTTATTCTGTAGTTATCATCTTAACTCATATTAACTGCATTACTTAATTATATTAAATTCACATTGATTTCCAAATTATTTCAATGGATTAAATAATAAAATAATAATTAAAACAATTATTACACATTAGTAATTCAAACACATTACTGAATTTATTGTTTATAAACAAAGCTGATAAGTTTACATACCAATTAATTGATTTCGTATTCTTTAATAAACCTATTTTAATTAACATATAATTTTACCGTTAATACAACATTGAATTTATTCCTTATTTATAATTAAAACCAAATTAACTTTTCAATTTTTTCGACTGATTGAAATTACATTAAAATAGTTATCAATAACATTCAAACAATAAAATTAAATTATATTCCAATTATTTTCTCATTAATAAATCATAAATTTTAATTTCTTACAGTATTAAATTCCAAATCTTATTTAATTAAATATTTTAGTTATCAAAATTACGGGTCGTTACAAAGGATATTATTAAACTAATGGTTTCGACTCACTTCAATGGTGACCCTTCAATCAAGTTGACACAAGAAAATTTATGAACTGAATCTAACAGAGATATCAAATCAGCCAAATATCCCAAAATTCCATAATCTTGATTTCATTAAACTCAAATCGTACAAAATGATCAAATTTCCAATCTAATTTGAAAATTAGGGTTTACAAGTTTTAGAAAATATAAGAGTAGAGTAAAAGAATTCAGATCCCTTAAACCGGACCCATAGAGTCTTATTTATAGGTGTGGGTTGGCACCTTTCGACTCAATGTTTTGACCTAGTCGAAAGGAGGCCTTATAGACCTTTCATCGCCTTTAACATCTATGCATCCTTCTGCATTGCATTTAAATGGATTTGAATACTTATGTCTTCATCGAAAGGGGTAGGTGTGCCTTTTCACCTTGTGTTGCTTTGTTGTTGCAAGTAAGAAGGGGCATGAATTTTCGACTCTATCGATGGGTAGTTCTTTGGGTTTCGAAGAAGTTGAAATGTTGAGGGTTTCAATGTGGAAGGTAACTTCTAAATACATGCTTGCGAATTGTATCCTTCCTAGTTGTTAAAGGTTTCATCCGATTCAAAATGCTTAGTCATGCTTTCGAAAAGGTTGCTCCATCAAAACATCTTTCTTAGTAATTTGAATGAAGGAGAAACCTATGATTTTGAAAGGTTTGGCGCACATATGAGTGGTTGTTATTTGCTGGCTTTGAAAGGTATTCCTCCACTTATTCGAAACGTCTTCGTGTAGACGAAAGCATTTGTTTCAAAAGGAAGCAATTAAAGCAAAAGGGTGCTTTCGATTCCTTTGATCCCTTCAAAAGCTTATTGTCTTATTTTTGGCTGAGCATCCCTTCAACTCCTTCAAAAGGCTTTGTTGGTGCTATCATCTCTTGTACTTCCTTCTCTTCTATTCATCTTGGTTTCGTAAAGGTTGAAGTGAGAATTGGTGGTAACATTTGCCCCCCGGCGAAGGGAAGCCTTTGATTTTTCAAGTTATTTGTTTTGATACTCCACCTTATTTTAGCATTGTGATTTCTCGCCAATTCATATTCTTGCACAAATCCTGTCCGTTTATTTAAATTTAATTGTACGATCTGTTTTTGATGATGACTTTTCTTATAAATCGCGTTTATTTCTTCCTCCCTTTCATTTACCTGCGATAAAAGAAATCTCCAGCAAAAATCAAAGTTCTCAGTCTCTTAAATAATTCTTATTTCCAAAAAACAGAAGCTTGTATTTAAAGTAAGTTTTTGCTATCCTATTTTTTGAACCAACTTTCCACGCTAAAAGTTTATTTTAAAATCCATCAGATTTGAATTTGAATTGTTGTTCTTATTTTATAATTTGAGTTTTTCGTTCATATAAAGTATCATTGGATTTCTTTCTATAGCTTATTTTGTTCCATTTCCCACATCAATCTATGTCAAAAATTCATCTGATTTGGTTTGGAATTTTTTTAAGGTTCGAACTTACACTTTGGGGATTTTTATGATTATTGGTATTTAATTCGTGCTGAAATCAATTTTATCATTAATTTTCAAAGCATTGGACTAAAATTAAATTTAGGGAAGAAAGGTTTTCCGGTTACTTCATAGATAAGTTTAAGCCGTATGAATCGTGACTTAATGTTGTAATTTTACTTTTCTACCCCTTCGAAAGTGGTTACAGCGGCTAACTATGTTTCGCTTCTTTAACCTCTTTCGAGGGGTCGAAAGGAAGTCTAGCGTCTATCTCTTAATCGATCTCATCAAAAGCGTTGATGTAGTTAATATAAAGTGGACTTCTTCAAAAGCATAAGTATGCTTTAATATATTCTGATACCATTCGAAGAAGTTGCCAGATGTGTTTCACTATATGATACATAGTACACACTTTCGAAAGCATAATTTTATTTTATAGGTTTCGAAACCTCTAGTACATGCCTACTTCTAATTTATTTTAGGAGATGTGAGGAGTTGGAGATTCATTTTTATTTTCATAAATTAGATTGAGGAAGACATATTTTGTTTAAGTTGAAAATAAAATTTAACCTTCCGACTTGATCGAAACCTATTGTATCGAATCAAGTTTGGTTGTTGGTATGTTTTCGAAACCATATTCTCGTTTCAACTTTCTCGACATCCTTTATAACTGATTGATTCGACCATCATTTTATATAAATATTGTCGAAACGTCTCAATACCTTTTCATTTATATTAATATTACTTAAACCTAAACCTTTCAGCTCAATCAACATATAGGGTTTCGACAGCATTCATATTCCCTTAGTAAAACAAAGTTCATGTGTTTTGACAGTGTCGAAAGGTTTACTTGTCTTGTTTATTGAATGTTGTCAATGCATATTTATATTTGAATTAGTTGTGTAAGCTTTAACTACTCCTTTCAACAATAAAGTTTTCCTTGAACTTTCGACATTGTTAAAGGGTGTTTGTTGGATGTCCACTTCCATTTTCCCTTTCGACACTGTCTAAAGCTCAACAAATTTCATTTTCCTAAACTAACTCTAACATTCTTTCAAGGATATCAAATTTCATTTTTCGGTTGATATTTGAATTGTTGTACTAGGTTTTCGATATCCTTGAAAAATGTTAATTACATAACAAATTATAACTTCTTACTGAAATGATTTCACCTGGTAGGATAATGGGCGTGAAAAAGACTTCTCAAAAACAAGAAAAGATATAGTACCGATGATGGAATCTTCTCCAAAGAAGATTGAAGAAATTTCTAAACATTCTTTAATATCTTCCCAGGATGAGGTGGACGCAATTCTAAATGACTTCGGCATCTCTAGGGTGGAAGCTATTCCCCCAAGTGGTAGCGACACCATCCAAAGTCCTTCTAAAGGATATTTCGCCTACACTGCTATCCATATTTGGCACGGTGGCTTCCTGCCTTTGCTGTATTTCTTGGCCAAATTCCCGACCTACCCGGGCATTGCTTCCATCCAACTGTCTCCAAATGTATATACATATCTTCTATCCTTGGAACTTATGGCTCTCGATTCAGGGATTCCATCATTAAATGCTAAAGTTTTGAACTACCTAGTTCAATTAGTTAAACTTAGAAATCCTAACAATCAAATTTTTAGAGTCAATCCTACCAAAAAGCTAATTTTTGAGGGTATAAACAAATTCAAAGATTGGAATACACAATTCTTCTTTGTCAAATGCTTTCCTAATTTTAGTGGATCCTACTCTTCCCCTTGTAAGTTGATCATAGTCTTTATTTTCATCCAATTACTTTCTTTTGCTAATCTATGCTTCCTTATACCTTCTTCTAAAGATCTAAATGACGAGGATAAGAGAACTATCAATTTATTAATTACCGCTTCGAGTAGCATTAGGAATATGCTTACTTTGTTGAATCCCTCAAACCTTAAAAAGCACTTCCTTCTACCAACAGGTCAAAGGGTACTTGGTTAACCTCCCCTGTTTCAACACACTTCTTAAAGCAAATGCTTCTTATCTTTAGGTGATCCAAAGAAATTCTCCTTAATGTCTCCAATTTGCCCCGATCACTCGGTAGGTTTTAACATAGTATTTGATGTTTGTTGTTGTGTTACTTTTTAAATTACTCCATTGACTTGTAATTTTTTCGAATCTTCAGCAACCACTCCTCAGGTTGAACCAATCATAAGTGATTTAGCTCTCCCAACTTCTACATCGCATGCCCCATCTTTGACTCTGGCCATTACTAGATCAAAGATGGCTGCTAAAAGAAAATTGGGTAAAGTGGACATGATAGAACCATCCCTCAAGAAAGCCAAAACCACTGAAATTCCAAATTCTAAGCCACTGGAAGAGGGCGAGGCTGTTGATATGAGTAAAACTTCGAAGAGTCCAATTGTTGAAGCTTTTATTGATGACCCATGATGACTCCCTCAAAGGATGATTCTTTATCTTGCATCATCATTTCCTGCTCTCCTTATGTTACAGAGCTGATGGAAAAAGACTTTGGAACTTCAACTCCCTCTGGACCCATGCCTACAAATGATTTTGAAAAGATAGTTCAATCTATCTTGAATTCTTCATCTTTTGTCTTTATTCACCCGCTTTCTTCTATTCCTGATCCACCAGATCACTATCGGTCTTTTATAGAACGACAACTCCTGGTATGTTTCACATTATTTATCCTTATTATCATTATTTCTCTCTGAATGCTAATTTGTAACATGCTTTTCCTTTTAGATTTCCAAAAGCTGGCTCTCTCTACAAGAAAACTTAATAAAATCCTCCACTGAAAGTTCCAAGCTTCGAGAAGAAATTTCAAACTTGAACAGCCAAGTCATCTCCTTGTTTGCTGGTAAAAATGAAGCTACAGTAGAACTGGAGAGATTGGGAGTCTCTCTTGCTCAATCAGAGTCTATTATTTATGAGGAAAGGAAAGCACGTCAACTTTTAGTTGATGAAAATCTAGCTTTGAAAATGGCTCTGAAAGAGTCTGAAGGTGAAAAAGCTCAAATGGCAGCTAAACAATCCTCTCTCATGGAAAAGTTGGGGAAAAAGAAAAATTCTCTAAAGTTGGTTGTCAATATCATCTCTAATGCTAAGTAATGGATGTCACAATTCCTAAGTACTTCCCTCGATGACATCATTGTTAACTCCTAGGAGGACGCCGTGATGCTTTCTTATGCCGACAACATGGAAAAATGCCTAAATTTGAGCTTTCCTTCTCTCGACCATGCTCTTGTGGATAGGTTTATGGCTAAAGTCAAAGAAATGGAGCACGTGGTTGAAGTTCTTGAAAGAGAGGAGATTGATGCCTCTAAAATACTATCCTTTGAAGTCTCTTCCTTCAAAGTAGGTTCCGATTCTGAGGATGAAGGTGATAAAGATGAAGCCGCCAGAGAAGAAGGCGGTAATGATGATGATAACAATGATAATGATGATGGTGATGAAGATAATAATGATAACGAAGATGGAGGCCCTGGTTCAAGTGGCGATGTGGTGGTAACTTTGATGTTCATGAAAAAGATGTCATCACCGGGGCTTCAGAAAAGGTCATCCCCGATCCAATCATCCATGAGTCAAGCCAACCTGAACCCCCAGAGCCTTTTGACCTTCCAAAAGAGATTGCGAACATTGACGTCGATGAACAAAGAGAGAAAGTCAGGTCTCTCGAACTAAAATTCCCGTTTCTCGAGTATGGGTTTGCTTGTTTAAATGGCTTTCACTTCCAAGATAATAATAGTATACATCTTTTATTTTAGATAAGGAGGATATCCATTCACCCTTATAAAACCAGCATGAAAGAAATAAGAAAAAAATTAATAGCTCGTATAGAGAGTTAGATAAGTAGTTAAAAGAACATAATATCCTCTCCGATAAATATCATGGGCTTAACAGAAGTGCGCTAGTGTTTTTCAAAAATCAAGAATTTGCCCCACAACTGAGGAGGGCACGCCTTCGATATGATAGCCTTTGAAAGAGAATCGTGAGTTAGTTACGCTTTTTTGGATGAAGAGAGAAACACCTTATAGACTTCTTATACAAAGCTTATTGTAGACACCCAAATGTAGATTCTTCATACTTAGGTGATTTTAGTGGAGTCTACTTAAGTGTTTACATAAGAGATATTTGGACGAATTTGGATATGATCCACATCCAGGAGCCCATTGGAACTTACCACGAGTCAAATCAATTCCCAAGAGTTGCCTCCTGAAAAACTTAAATACTATAAGGACAAATTTGTTTCAGAGTTATTCAAAAAGTCAATTTTGTATGAACAAGATGAACATTTATAATTATGTATTAATATTGGTCTATGAATTTTTGGCTTTTGTATTTAGCTGTATTTTATTACGTTATCACATAATGAATGTCCCCCAAGCAACCTTGTTTTTAGGGATTATTTAGGCAAGTATGTTAAACTAAGAAGAAGTTATCTAGAAAAAGCTTCACTTTTGAAATCTTCCAAATTAACCAGATATTGCTTTCTCGGAGATTTGCAAAGACTTTACATAGAACATCCTCGTCTTTATTTTGATTTTCTCAATGAAGAAAGAGAAAAGATTCTTAAGGAAATTCAGACATATCATACCAAGTTGATATGTGGTCGTGATAGTCCTCCTGCCGGGGAGTGGGACTATAGCAAACATCCTCCAATTATTACCCCAGAACGATTTAATTCTCCTTTTGACTCAACGGTTATTCTTTCAACTAATTCCTTAAGGAAAGTTAGAAACGTAGTTTCTCAACTTTAAATGTGAAACAAATGTCCAATTGTACTTTTTTGTTTCATTTCTACTTAAGTTGTAATCTTTTATTGTTATAATTAAAGAGATCGATTATTCGAGTCTTGACTTTATTTTCTTTTTGTTTGTTCAAATAGGAGTAACAGTTATCTATAATGCCACTCTTGCTAGATTCAACATCTCGCTTTATCAGTATTAGAGAGGTTGTTAGCAGATATTGAAAAAGGAAGATTGTTAACGATCCTTTGCCTACTCGCTTTCAAAACAATTCCAAAGCTCTAGAATGGTATAGGAGGTATTTGCTTCAAAAGACAGTCGTTAGAAATCTCAATGATTAGATCGCCAATCTAGAAGCGAATGTTAAGAGCAAGAATGAAACGATTTCCATATTGAAGCTTCAAATTAAATCAAATCCTTCAATTGATTTTGACCATAAGATGTCCAAACTTCTCTAGCAAATAGGTTATTTGGAGATTAAGTCGAAAGATAGTCAAGCTCGGTGTGAATCGCATGAATTCATTATGGAAAAAAACATTTCAAACATCGATTCACCAGCTTTTTCCATTATTCCATCTATTGCAAAATTAACAAGGTCTGCTTCCCTTGCCATCCAAAAGTTTCATGCTACGACTAATCCTCCCTCGGGCATAGACGAGATGGTAGTAGGAGAATGGTGCAGGAAAGACAAATTTGAATGATGAAATATTTTGATGAACAACAGAAAGCGAGGTACTCGCAGCGCGTAAATGAGTATGCAGCTGAGATTCAAAAACTTGAACGCAAAAGGTATTTTCTTCAGAAGCGTATTACTGATTAAGAAAGGGAAAATAAAACTCTCAATGGTGCAAACAAATCCTTTAATCAAGCTTTAAAGACCCATATTGAATCTATTGATGACGCCGATAAGATAAGGAAAAAAGAGAAGAAGCTTAAGGAGTCATTCGTGTTGCAATTTGTCACAACATTGATCCTTTAATTGCCGAGAATCTAGACAAGGCTATTCAGGATTTGTGAAATATGTATATTTGTACCATATACTTGTAAATAGTTTCACAAATTATGTGATTTATGAAAATTTTGTAAATATCACCTGGTCTGTAGTCCTTTCTTATAATATTGTTTCTAAATCAACCTTTTGATAATATGTGCTATGATTTTGTATTTGCTAGATATTTCAATCCTCTTTACTAGTCTTCTTTCCTTGAAAAGCAAGAAGTAAACAACATTCCTTCTCGTTAGCTTGAAATCTATATAAAAGTTTGTCCATGTTACTTTCGGAGGTCAACAGATCATTATGTTAACATATGATAATAATTGAAAAGTAATTCTATAATTAAATACGGTTGAATGTCTTGAAATACATCTTTGGTAATGATGAGAGAAAACTAGGAATTCAACTCTAATTATATTGTTAGAACACCAGAAATTCGATGGTAGAAAACCATAAATTAAATCAAGGACTTAATTATAGATGTTTAGAAATTCATGTTCAGGAGATAGCTAATAAAAAGTCGATAATGATTGCGGAATAGAAGTCTAGAAATCATTGTCTGAAAGTTTGTAGTAGAAATCCAGTGGCCCAGATTTAGGTATTAATGAATGAAATTTAAAAGTTAGAAAACCTGAAACCTAGATTTGGGTATTTGCGGATGATAACCAGAAGTCCATAATAATAATCTTCTTGATAGAAACATTAAGCCCAGATTCAGGCATTAATGACTGAAATCCAATAATTAATAATAGCGTCGAAACCCAGATTCGAGTATAATGAAGACCATAGATTATTAGTAAAGACCCGAAACCTTGATTCGGGTATTAATATGTGAAGTTTAAAAATTCTTCTCTGATAATTCGTCGGAGGCTGCAAATTTTTATTTGA
The DNA here is from genome assembly GCA_030765085.1 of Allium cepa. NCBI lineage: Eukaryota > Viridiplantae > Streptophyta > Magnoliopsida > Asparagales > Amaryllidaceae > Allium > Allium cepa. The sequence continues at coordinate 796,131,049 of CM060929.1, read as the reverse complement.
GCCTTTTGTTCTGTATCGCTTTTCGGTTTTTGACTCTTTTGATATGTGTTACCCTTTAGACTTTGTAAGTTGTTGTTGTTTGATTTGCTGCTTCTCGAGCTTGGACATCTTAGTCCGTCATTTGATATGCCACTTCCCGGGCTTGATTAGTCCATTGTTTGATATGCCGCTTCTTGGGCTTGGACGTCTTAGTCCATTGTTATCTGGTGCGCTTAGTTAGCTTATCCACAAGCAGGATCCAAGGACTTACCCAATGTCTCTTTAGTAGGCGACTTGATCTGGCTATAACGTGGTGTGATCAAGGGCTTGTTTGGTGCCTTGGCCAGGACATAGCATGATGGGACCAAGGGCTTACTCCATCCTCCTTCTAGGAGATGCCTTGGCCAGGCCATAGCATGGCGAAAATAATGGCTTACTCTGTCCTCCCTCCATGAGGAGCCTTTGACCTGGCCATAGTGTGGCACGGTCAAGTGCTTGTCGATGCTTTACCCTGGCTATAGCATGGCGCGGATAAATGCTTCTAACCTTCCTTCAGAAAGCGCTTTGACCTGGGCAACTCGGTGCAAACAAAGGCTTTGACCGTTTAACGTAATATCCAAGTGCAAGAAGAATTCTACTCCCGACCATGCAGATTTTCCATGGTAAAGTAGTTCTTTATTGACTTCATATAGAATCCTTTACAAACTCATTAATTTTTCCTGGTCTGAAAAAGTTGATTATCATTCCTTTATATGCTCTGCGTTGATTTGTTTCATGACCATTCATCATATGGTAGTGGCAATAGGATCCTCCCATATTCCTTTCATATTTAGGTTTTTTCTTTTGTGATGGCCAATAGTTGAGCTATTCCTTGGTTAACAGGTAACATTCTTGATGTTGTCAAATTGCACACCGTAGGAAGTCTTGACTTGAAGCTTGTCTTTTGAGGATGGTTTATAGATCTTTTATTACTTGGTTCTTGAGTTTCACCCTCAACGAATAGTGTTTTTTAGAACCCTTTGAAGTTCCTGTGTTGGTAGTGTCCCACTCGTTGCCTGATGCCTTTTGTACGTAAAGATGTTGTAATCAGCCATTATTCCTTCTTCAAAGATTGTGCCTTTGGTGTAATATTGAATTGTTTTCCTTATTTGACCAAAAAAGTTACCACTTTCATTTTTCTTTTCTCCTAAGGCAAAGATAGAAGTGGGGCCAATATGAAAAGGGTTTAAACTCCATTTATTTGGATCTTAGGATTCCACTTTATTTTTCTTATGATCCTTAATGCCTCCATTATTAAAAATTGTTCTATGTAGATTTCCATAGGACTATCCAATCAGATGTGGTTTCGAGGATCCTTGCTCGGATCTTTTGACTTTACTTAACATGATGATGTAAAGTCTAAAGTAGGTAGGCTTGTAATAAAATTGGGTTAGTGGTAAGTAGAGTTGAAAGTTGAACAATGTCGGAGGTTCGAGCCCTCCTTCTAGCGCTAATATGTTAACAAGAAAACTAGTCAACTCCCCAAAGTTGAATTCAAAGTGTAGATAACTCTTTTGAGACCTTATTTCAAAAAGATAAAAGTAGTGGACAATTCTTAATCATGTTAAGATGGTTATAATCCATTTTATTCTCTTCAGTTTTTCTTTTGTATAGGTTATTGTGGTTGAAACTCCTTCTTATTGGACCTTTTGATTTAGTCAAAATGCTAATAATCCTTCTTCTATTGCCTTTCGAACCAGTTAATCTTCTTTAGTACTCTGTCGAAACTCCCCTGTCGAATCAGTTAAAGAGACCCTAAGGTTGGCTTTAATGAGTAAGGATATGGGTTGGATTGATTGGTTTCGACTTCTTCGAAGGCTAACCTTTCGAATTTTTAAGAGTAGAAGTTAAGGCTCTAAGGATATTGGTTAATAATTATTTTGACTCACTTCAATGGTGACCCTTCAATCAAGTTGACACAAGAAAATTTATGAACTGGATTTACTAGAGATATCAAATCAGCCAAATATCCCAAAATTCCATAATCTTGCTTTCATTAGACTCAAGTAGTAAAAAATGATCAAATCCCAATCTAATTTGAAAATTAGGGTTTATAACTTTTAGAAAATACAAGAGTAGAGTGAAAGATTTCGAATCCCTTAAACCGGATCCCTAGGGTCTTATTTATACGTGCGGGTTGATAACTTTCAACTCAATGCTTTCAACCTGGTCGAAAGGCAGCTTTGTAGACCTTTCGTTACCTTTAACGTTTGTGAATCCTTCTGCATTGCATTTTAATGGATTGAATGCTTCCATCTTCATCGAAAGGGGTAGGTGCGCCTTTTCACCTTGTGTTGCTTTGTTGTTACAAGTTATAAGAGGCATGAGTTTTCGACTCCGTCGATGAGTAGTTCTTTGGGGTTTCAAAGATGCTAAAATGTTGAGGGTTTCGGTGCGAAAGGTAACTTCCGGATACATGCTTGCAAATTGATGTGTTACCCTTCCCGATTGTTAAAGGTTCCGTCCAATTCGAAAGGCTTAGTCATGCTTTCGAAAGGGTTGCTTTATCAAAACATCTTTCTTAGTAATTTGAATGAAGGCTAAACCTTTGGTTTCGAAAGATTTGGTGCACATGTGAGTTATTCGAAACGTCTTCATGTAGGCCAAAGCATATATTCCAAGCGGAGGCAATTGAAGCAAAAGGGTACTTTCGACCCCTTTGAAAGCTTATAACATATCTGAACTATGGCTGTAACATCCCTTCGAAAGGTTTTGTTGGTGCTATAATCTCTTGTACTTCCTTCTCTTCTTTTCATCTTGGTTTGTTCAAGGTTGAAGTGAGAATTGGTGGTTACAATCACATTCTTCGATCATGTGACATGAGCTTTGAACAGTCTCAAGGACTTATTAACCAAATCGGTTAATGTGCTTATGGACCCATTTTCCAATTGTCTGAAGTACATTACCACTAAGTCTGTTAAGCATAATAGGAAGCACCACCCCATTACCTCTTCAAAAGCACCCAACACCTCCTTATGTCAGATGTATCTCATTAGATGAACCGTTTGATCCAACTTTCTGTCGTACAATTACAGCATCAAAAGCTTAAAATCGGGAGGATTCCTTGCATTTTGGATATCAAAAGCGAATGAATTCCTACTCACGTCCTCTAAGCTTTGATCTGAGGGTCCATCTCTAATTATCCCCCTTACAAACTCAGCAATTCGGTTTCACCGTCCAGTGACGGTCTTCGACCAAAAGCGATGTTATGGCCTCTACTACTGTAGGGGAACTCTAATACATACTATAGGACATACTTCTTTGGCTGAACTTTAGTGTTCTGACTTGATCCTCTGGCTTTGTTTTTTCCTCCATTCGAAGCTCTGGCACATTTTCCTCTGGTTGTTGCACATTTGCATTCTAGTTTGCATTTCTAACTCTAGCATCGTTTGCTCCTAGAATTCCAACACATCCTAAGTTCATACTAATGTTGCCCACGAGTATAATTCTCATGGTACCGAGTTATTCTGCTTATGGATGCATTGTTCCAGTTTGCTCCGCTCCAACTTCGGATGTTCCTATGTTAGCTCCTTATCCTTAGTTCTGAATTCCAACAGCTACACCTATTCCTTATTGTTTCATCCTTTAGAGGAATCCTTCAAGCATCTCCAGTTGTCCAGTCATTAATCCATCATGCATATCCTTTATCACTTTCTCCCTCTCCTTTCTAGTCACATAGATAGATTGATGTGAATTTGAAGACATCTCCTAGCTGCCCCCATGCTCTGGTTTCTTCCTCCTGTCTTAGATTTAGTGTTTGGTCTCTCATTTTCTCCAAATTTCATATCCAAGCTTTAGGTTGTGAAATATAGATTCCTTCTTAGTGTAAGCACTAAAAAATTAACCCAAAAAATTGATCAACACCTAAAAATAAGATGAAAACACCAGTTTTAGTATAAATAAAGGCAAAAAGAAGAAAAGTAAAAGGGAACACAAGAGTGTTTATAGTCGATGTAATCTCCGGCTTACGTCTATTTTAATCTTTTTTATTAATTGTTCTCTCTCTGGATTACAACAAATTATATCGGATCTGATCACAATCCGATAGATCTCAAATTTACAATGGAGTTTCTAGAGTATTTTTAGGTAGAGAATTGGAGTGAAAAAGAAGATGGGGTCTCTAATGGCAGAGAAATCAGATCCCATTTTAATTTGCAGTTACACTTGTATTTTGGAAAACAGGTGTACAGGTTCAGAATCCCACTTGCACAGAAGTCCAGGAGATAGGCCAAAGTTGTACAAGATAAACCAAAGTACTACAACCTAAGGAGACAGGTCGGGATCGACCTATGTAGCTCAAACCGAGCTATAAAATGTTGGTGCAAATCCAACTTCGACTCTTGCTCTGCTCTTCTATCTTCTAGTTAATAGGCTCTAAGCAATTTTCTATCGACTTTGGGTTGATTCTAGTGATCTTTCATATAGCAGTATTCTTTGCTTTCTTCTCATCAACCCTTGAAATTACTCATTCAAATCATAGGAAAACCACTCGATATGATTAGTTGGAGTGGTTAGGAGATGTATGGAGTTTGGAAAGTGGAATGAGGGGAATGATGGGTCAGTACCGACCTATGGATAGCTCAGTACCGAGCTATGCATTTTGCTCTGAATTGGTCGAAATTTTCCCGAGTGGTTTATCTACTCCATTTAGGTGTGCCTACAAGTTTCTGAATAGTTTCATCTTTTTTTATCTTCTAAGTCCCGTTGAAATCTGTTTGGCTAAAAAGTGAGTTAACACTCGTGTTATGAAATAAAATAGCATGTGGATTTGATGTGGGGTGTTGAGGTTGGTTTATATTTTTTCCGGCATTAATGATGATGGATAATCAACAACAAAAAATATTGTTGTTGGGTTTGCACTAGGGGTTGGTCGGTGCAAATAGCCAAATGGCAACCACTGACTGCCCGCCCCTAATGTTGGAAATGCTCGAACCTCTAGCTATTATATAGAAACATAAATAGATGGTAAGAGATAGAATAAAATAGTTTACAATTTTGAAGGAAATTTGTGTTTTCTCTTTTGATTTATTTTATTTTTTGAACATTGTTCATTGATGCCAGCAAGTGTCAATATCAAAGATCGAACTCCTGAAATTTATTCTAGTAGTCTGAACTACTAACCAATTGAGTCAACCATGTTAGCTTGAATGTTCTCATTATTTGTTAATAGTTTTGAACTTCTATGATTCATTTTTAGTTTTGTTGGGAAACTTGGAATTTTCGTAAATATTTGCATTTGGAATTTTCATGAAATTCTTTTGGATAGTGTAGTTACTGCCCATGAATTTGTACACTCATTTTTATGTGGGCATTAGTGTCTTTCATATTTTTGATTCACATTGTTGTAAATAGGGACTGGATGATTTTTATTTATGTAAATTTGTTGGAATACTATTACCTATTTTTGTATTATTAAAAGGTGATTGATAGGATAGACATACTTATATAAACGAGTGCGAACCCGTGCTACGCATACGGGGTTCAGTATATAATTTGGTTAATGATGTATTTTATGTTAGAACCTCAATTGTTGGATTCTAATGACAACAACTATATAATAATGCTAAAGAATCTCTAAGCTAATTTGCAGGTACATGAGCATCAAAAAGAGATAAACAAATACATTCAATATGAAGATACACAACACAAAAGAGGATGAAAATATGTATATGGAGATACAAGAAGAGATATACATGATAGAGACAAGACGAAGGTGACAAACAAAGAATTATTACTCATATAGTGTCGTTTCTAGTGTTTACAAATGTTAAAATCTTCTCCAAATGGTATACACACATCTATGCAGTTAATGCGCTCAGCAGATTCAAAGCGGTGGAGGTGCAAAAAGTCAAAGCGGGGATACAGCGAGGATATAGCGGGATATAGCGGATGACTCTAAAATAGCATGTAAAACTTGTACTTAATGTTTTTACAAATATATAAATGGTAATTAAATGAAAAATTATCATTTAACTGAATTATAATTAATACGTAAACAGTTTTAAATAAAAACATGTGCGAATATACTTTAAATAAACGTAAAACTGTTATATATAACATAATTGAATTTAGTAGAATATTTGAGTATTTTCATTTCTGAAAATATATTAAAAATTAAATAAAATAAATTAGTTTCATAATTTTTATAATGTATAAATACAATTTTTCAATTCATTTTATTAAAGAAGATATAGCGGAAATAGCGGAATATAGCGGAAAAAACGGGATATAGCGGAAATAGCAGGGCTTAAAGCGGAAAGGCTAAATTTTGGGGCTACATGGAAAAATCGTAGCAGTAGAAATCCGCTATGAGATATAGCGGGTTATAGTGAGATAATAGCGGGGGATTAACTGCACGGACACGCATATACATTCATATTTTAAATGAAAAATCAACTTTTCAAAAATTGCATGTAGCGGGACTCAAACTAAGGTCACTAGTTCAAAAGGCGAGTGCTCTAACCATTTGAGCTATGGTAATTTTTTGTTATAGGCTAAATTCAGACGTCTGAAATACTTCATTCAGACTCTGAATGCTAAAACAAAATTATGGTTCCACAATATTCAGACGTCTGAATTAAAATATTCAGATGGCTGAATAAGGCCAGAAATAGCCTATTTCCTTGTTGTTTGTGTTTCAACTTAATTCAGAAGTCTAAATTATTTTATTCAAGAGTCTGAATATTCTTAACAGCTGTTTTCATGAATAGACGCTTCTCTTCGCCAAAGAGAAACGTTTTCAAAATCAATGGTTGCACCTGTTCTTTTCAATATAACTTTTCATCTATAGTTGCAACTCTTTATATACTATAAATAGGTTACATAATTCAACAAACAATTCATCGAATTTACTTTTATCATTCTTGAATTCTCATCTATTCTCAAGCTTTCAAATTTCACTCAAATTGCTTACATACTTTGATCATTAATCACTTTATCTTCCACATTTTGCAAAGCACATCACACTATATATCATAAAGGAGAAGATTATAGGAAGATTGTGCTTAATTGACTTATTAGTGTGATTTAAGAACAGACTACAGTCAGATACATTTGTTGTTTATAAAAGAAGTTCTATTCGGTTGCTCAGGCAGTTGAAGTCCTATTCGGTTGCTTAGGTGGGTGACGTCTTGTTCGGTTGCTCGGGCAGTGTAAACCTGTTCCTTCGGGTTAAGTGAGGGTTGTTATAGTTGAAATTTCAAAAGGAGTCTGAGACTGGACGTAGAACAGGAAGTCCGAACCAGTATAAAAACTCTGGTGTCATTTACTTTACTGCATTTACTATTTATTTACTAATTCCACACAAGTAGTTTATCCATATTACTCGATCCTATAGCATAGCTTCTTTTCATTTGATATCAGAGCATCGCAACTTTCGATTGGTATCAGAGTCTGGAATTCTATCGATTGTCATAACATCATAGAATAATGGCCAGAAAATGATCCATTCGAAATACAACAGGCAAAATTCCTGCCAAAGCCACTAGCGAGGACTACGAAAAGGTACTTTCTAATTTACAATGGTAAAGGATAATAATGAATTAGTTTGTACAAGCAATAAGATTTTAAAGCTTAATTTATTATTTTAAAAAAAATGAAATCTGTTAAACTTGAAAATGAGAAATTGAAAAATGAGAAGTTAAATTTAGAAAATCAACTTGGTGTTCTAAAGAATAATTTTATAACTGTTAATGATTTTCTAGATGATCAAAACACCATATTTGAAAAAGCGGGAGAAAATTTTCAAAAGAAATTTTTGATTTGAAAAGACAAAATAATTTATTACATTCCTCTTTAGATAATTCAGAATCTCAAAATTTCATTCTCAAAAATGAGAACCGTACGTTAAAAAACGAGAATTCTGAATTAAATGAAAAAATTGATATTTTGAATAATAGTAATATTTCTTTTGAAAATAATAATTGTTACTGTAAAGCTAAATTTGATAAACTTAACACTGAAGTCACAAAATTTATTAAAGTTCAAAATGATTTAAACATTATTTTATCTAGTTCTAGACCTTTACATGATAAAAGTGGTTTTGGATATAATAAAACTGATCATAGAAATAGCACTAGATACGCTTTCATGTATAGTAAATATGTTAGTGCTATTACTAAACTACGAGTAAAGTCTAAATCCAATTTTTATAGAAAGTCAAATACCGCTATAACCAATAATGTTCATAATTTCTCTAGAAGTACAAAATCATTGACTGGAAATATGAATAAAAATTATCTAAGTATTTGGATTCCTGTTAATTGGAAAAATAGAGAAAAATACATTAATGATTATTTTGATATGATAGTTAATAATGAAAATTATATTTATAAAGGTTCAACCACACCTAAATGGGTATGGTTTCCCAAGACCTAACCCCTTGGACCCTAACATAGTAAGTGGGTACCGAAAATGATCACTATTTATTGCAGGTACTTGGAGAAATAAAAGGAAAATGATAGATTTTCGAATTTTAAAGGATGTTCCGTATGTTTAATAGAATTACGTGCTTACGATGAAATATGGACTTCGACAAATATGGTAAAATCTATTTTATTTTTCCTCCACAATTAATATTGAGTTTATCCCACTATTTACAAGATATTTTATAAAATTTATTATATTCCCTCATTCTTTTTGATAATGACAAAGGGGAGAAATTCATATGCATATTGGTAGAGGGAGATATTATACTGAGGGGGAAATGTTATACTTAGGGGGAGTTTTAAACATATTAATATTGTTTTATATATAGAATGAATATTAAAAAAAATAGTTGTCATCATCAAAAATGGGGAGAATGTTAGAACCTCAGTTATTTGATTTTAATGACAACAACTATATAATTATGCCAAAAAATCTCTAAGCTAATTTGCAGGTACATGAGCATTAAAAAGAGATAAACAAATACATTGAATATGAAGATACACAGTACAAAAAAGGATGAAAATATGTATATGGAGATACAAAAAGAGATATACACGATAGAGACAAGACGAAGGTGACAAACAAAGTATTATTAGTCACATAGTGTCGTGTCTAGAGTTTACAAATGTTAAAATCTTCTCCAAATGGTATACACACATATAGATTCATATTTTAAATGAAAAATCAAGTTTTCAAAAATTACATGGAGTGGGACTCAAACCCAGGTCACTAGTTCAGAAGACGAGTGCTCTAACCATTTGAGTTATGGCAATTTTTTGTTACAGTCTAAATTCAGACGTTTGAAATACTTCATTTAGACGTTTGAATGCTGAAACAAAATTATGTTTCCACAATATTCAGACGTCTGGATTAAAATATTCAGACGGCTGAATAAGGCCAGAAATAGCATATTTCCTTGTTGTTTGCATTTCAACTTAATTCAGAAGTCTGGATTATTTTATTCAGAAGTCTGAATATTCTTTACAGCTATTTTCATGAATAGATGCTTCTCTTCATCAAAGATAAACGTTTTGGAAATCAATGGTTGCACCTGTTCTTTTCAATATAACTTTTCATCTATAGTTGCAACTCTTTATATACTATAGATAGATTACAGAATTCAATAAACAATTCACCGAATTTACTTTTAGCATTCTTGAATTCTCATCTATTCTCAAGCTTTCAAATTGCACTCAAATTGCTTACATACTTTGATCATTAATCACTTTATCTTCCACAATTCTCAAAGCACATCACATATATATCATAAAGGAGAAGATTATAGGAAGATTGTACTCAATTGACTTATCAGTGTTATTTAGAAACACACTACAGTCAGATACATTTGTTATTTGTAAAAGAAGTCATGTTCGGTTGCTCAGACAGTTGAAGTCCTATTCGGTTGCTTAGGCGGGTGAAGTCATGTTCGGTTGCTCAGGCAGTGTAAACCTGTTCCTCCGGGTTAAGTGAGGGTCGTTGTAGTTGAAATTCCAGAAGAAGTCTAGGGCTGGACGTAGAACGGGAAGTTCGAACCAGTATAAAATTCCTAGTGTGCTTGTTTTATTTTACTTATTTACATTGCTATAGTAACTTAGTTTATTTCTGCACTAGTTTAATATAATTCCATATAGCACGATCCGTACTGTCTTTTCATTTTATAAATTTAATATTATAAGAAGTTGAAAGCACATATTTATGGGATGTAAATTTTTAGATTATCTTTTTTGTGAATGCTGCTAACAAAAATGTGTTGATAAATCCATATAAATAGTCTTTGAGCATATAGAGTATAATTAATATTTTACAGCGTAATGGATTTATACAACATACTAAGAATCAACATCAGTTGTTCCTTACTTGGTAAGAACTACACTGCTAAGCATGTCATTTAATTAATTTTCAAATGTAATTCACATTAGTTAAACGTAGTTTTATCATACACTACACCGAATCAGTGACTTTGCAACAGTTTGTATCTGTTAATTGCTAACACATATAAACGCTACAAGCTCCTAACGGTAAAAAAGTGTTAGGATACCTGAAAAGTGTTGGTGAAAATAAATATTTTTCTGAATAAACTTCGCAACACAAATAAGTGTTACCATAGTTGGTAAAAATGTAAATAATTTATTAACAAGAGGAGTCTTCTGTAATTTAGACATATGCGTTCTCTTTGCACGCTTACCCATCCATTCCCAGACATTTTTCGACCGCATAAAATTTAATTTAGGGTTTTCTCTTCCTCCCAAAATCAACACCGATTTCAACTACTTCCTAAAATCAATGGCAACTTCATCCACTTCCGAATATCGAACGCCGACTTCAACCACTTCAACGGTGCCGACTTCAATTCACTTTGCTACAGGCTCTTCTTCCTCTCTATTTTTTTTCATTTCTTTGCTTTGCTGCAGGTTCTTCTTCTACTCTATTTTTTTTCTTTCTTTGAACTTTTGAGTGATAGTCTGTTGGGGAATAAATGGTGCTTTTTACAATGAATTTGATCGATTACATTGAATTTTCCAAAGTCGTTTTCCATAGTTGAGCTCAAATTGATGCTTCGTCTTCCCCAATTTCAATTGCCACTCTCAGATTTCGAAAAAAGAAGGCCTTTAGGATTTCCAAAATTTGCTTCTGTGATGTGAAGACTTGAATCGCGATTTGATTTCAGGTATCGATATTTTGATTTCACTTTAACGCACATGATTTTTAACAATTGTGATTCAAACTGAATTTTGAATCGAAGATGGTATGTTTTGAGTTGAAACGCATTTTGAATCGTATGATTCTGCAATTTTTGAATTCCATGATAGAGATAAACAATAATGTGAAGTTATTTGCAATATTTAAATCTATAGGAAATGTTTAAGTCCCAAGAGAGCTTGCTTGCAAGCTTAGTGATTATTTAACTTGATTATGATAGAATCAATCAACTGTAGGAGTTCTGATCCATGGTCCGGGTTTGAAATTGATTTTAATTTTTCCTAGTACAAATATGTGGCGACTCGACTTTCATCACCAGAAAGTCGCATCACTAATTAAGAAAGAAAGAGATAGAAGAAAAAAAGAAAGAGAAGAAAGAGCAACAACACATCAGAATCTCACAGCGGAACGAATGAAATATAATATATAACATACACATATTATCATATACATCAGAGTTCACAACTTACATCTCATTTTAGACAGTTATAACACTTCTGTCTAATATACAATACAAGAACAACAATACAGAATAACACACAACGGAAACTCTAACTATATGTCTACACGCGGAAGCCTCTTGCTCCAAAGCTCCTCCAGATACCGTCAAGGATAACCTGAATCACTTGACTACTCATACAGAATATGAGTACCCAAGAGTTTAATAAAACAGAAAATAAAAACTCGGGTCAGACAGGGGTCTGGTGTGAGTAAACGATTTAAGATTGCTTAACTTTAGAAAATCCTTTGAAAGGAAAAGGTATCACGTAAGACTTCCCACACATAAACATGGAAAAGTTTTTACCTTACGCTAACCAAAATATTTGATAGGAAATCCAGTAATATTATAATAGAATAAACACTCGGGTCAGACAGGGGTCTGGTGTGAGTAGACGGTTTAAGATTTGCTTAACTTTAGAAAATTCTTTGAAAAGAAAAGGTATCACGTAAGACTTCCCACACATAAACATGGAAAAGTTTTTACCTTACGCTAACCAAAACATTTGATCGGAAATCCAGTGATATTATAATAGTGTCTAGGGGTTTCAAATAAATATGAAATAGCCAAAATTGTTACATTCATTAAATTCCAGCTACTAACCACAAAAGTGGGTAATACAAACAAAACAGTAGGGTCTCGTAGGGAAAATGGGTTTCCATCAATGGAAGGGCTACTGAGGTACCGCCTGTCGCAATACGTGGCCTAGATCACTGTACCAAGAAGCCACCCTAACTCCCCTGCAACACAAGGCCGGGACCATTCCTTACTGAACAGTCCCGAACAAGACCACCCCGCAGTTGGCTGCAGACCAACTGCCCACAAAGCCGAAATAAAAAGGGACATCTAGACAGGGATGAATCTCGTCCTACTTGGGCATGACCCACTTAACCTTGCTGCACCTCCCCTGTTTTAGCCATTCCCGGTTGATGAGGCTTGAGGCCGCGATTACCTTTGTAGGACACATTTATCTTAGAATGCTCATCGTCCACCTGACGATGTTCTGAAAGCATTCAATCCATTCAAGTCCGTTCCGGCTTCGAACGGAACCGAAGGCACTATCTCGTTGCACTCATTTTGGAATCACCCTTAGAGTCAACGACCATAGCCCTTGCATTCTAAATCACCATCTCGAACCTATAAGTACTATTCCGTCAAACTCATTACGGAATCACCCACAGCGTTATACTGATGTATAGTTCTTACACCTCGAGTCTTCACTTGCACTCCACTTGGATTCACGACCTAACGTTTATTTTGGATCAGTGTGGTTTTCGGATATCCAAATATGGAAACCCGATCCCGGTCTCACCGAATCCAAACGCCCATTTTAATGTCTAAGTTGTACTTAAGAGATTTAAACAGTATATTCAGAATATCACTTAATATAAATGGATGATTCACAACACAGATAGATAATCCACTATTATCACATTCATCCACACAGATCACAAAGCAGCATATATATAACATTTCAGATATATCACATTCATATCATCACATATCAACCAATGACATACGATATCATCCAATATCATTAACTCATCCAATGATATTTATCAATCAATCATTAATCATCCATACACAAGGTTGATCCAACTTAATTAATTTAATTCATCCTTAATTAAATTAATCCTTACTCAAACACTTGGATTATCATCAATCCAGCTTACTTATTCATTAATTAACTACAAATTAATTAATAAACGTTACTTAATTATTCACCTTAATTAATCATCCTTGGTTAATTATTACTTAATTACTTTGAGTAATTATTCCTTAATCACAAATTTAATTAATCATCTTGATTAATTACTTCTTAATTATACCAAGTAATTATTTCTTAATTACTCTTTTAAATTAATCACATTAAATTAATTATTCCATAATTATTCTGATAATTATTCCTTGATTATCCTTTAATTAATCACACCGGATTAATTAGCCTTAATTAATCATACTTGATTAATTACTCTTGATTAATTACCTTTAATTAATCATATTTAATTAATTACTTTTAATTAATCACATTTGATTAATTACTTTTAATTACATTTAGTAATTAAAACTTAATTATAAATTAATTATCCTTTAATTATTAATTAACAATTAATTAATTATTTCCATTAATTAATGATTACTTTCATTAATTAAACTTCTTTCTTAATTAATTACTTTAACAAGTAATTAATCACTTAATTAATTACTTTTAGTCCTTTTATTAATTAATCATTCATTAGATAATTAAAACCTTTAATTAATTGTATTAATTAATTTTTTAATTAATAACTCAAGTGATTAATCTTTAATCACATCCACTTAATTACTTTTATAAAGTAATTATTTCTTACTTAATTTCCTCATGTAATTAACCACTTAATTACTTCACCCAGTAATTATACTTAATTAACTCTAAGTGGTTATTATCAATTAATCACTAATTAATTATTTATTTAATTATTAATTAATCATTTAAATTTTATTAAATGATTCTTAACTTCTTATATTATAAAATTCTTAATTAAGAAAACATCATCTTAGTTAAATCATTTATATTAACCAATAACACTTGATTTTTAATAATAATTGAATTATCTCAATTATTCTCACAATTATTTATCTTTAAATAAATCAAAATTCTAATTTGCATAAGTTAAATCTTTATTATCATTGATTATCAAATTCTTAACCATTAAACTTATTTAAAATAAATTATATTTGAAATCAATTATAATTAAAATAATTTTTTATCATTCAAATAAAACTCTTGAACTTTCCAAGTTATTAAATAAAATTTAATACAAACCTATTATTAAATTTCACATATTTATATTTTTAAAACTTTTATATTTCAAAATATAAAAACTTAACTTAAAACAAATTTAGTTATATAATTAAACTTGTTTAACTTTTGGTTTAAATTTTGATCATCTTCAAAATCAAGTTCCTTTTGGTTTCAAAATCTTTTAAAAAAAACAAAACTGTTAAATTTTTAAAGACTTAAAAATTGTTGAACTCTAAACAGAACCTTGCTCAACAAACCCGAGCAACACACTGCAAATTCACGTGACAAACCCGAGTAAACCAAACCAAAAACCCGAGTCTCTCCACCCTAACCTGCTTCGAGAATACACACCAACTATCCGAAAGAAAACTCGAGATCCACCTTCGTTCTCCCCAAAACCCAATGCAGAGGCACGAAATCGTGCACGTAAACGTGCACGTCGCCGATGGTCGACGACGAACTCCACACTGGCCTCCCCCAAGTCGTCTTCGACCCCTAAGACACAACGCACAACTCAGAAAATTAATCTCGATCGAGGATCGAAATTAGACCCTTCAACCCAAAATGCTACAGCCCATAGCTATCGAAAAATGCTCATCGCCGACCATCCCCCTCTCGAGACACCTCGCCGCCACAACCCTAGCTCCGCCTCACTTCCCAGTGCCTCCAGAACCACAAGCGGTCGACTCCGGTTGCATCACGTTGCCGAAAATTACCATAAAACAACATCGACACTTACAGCATACGAAACCCTACTCACTCAATCTACGATCACCACAAACATCAATAAAATACACGAGTATTTTTCTGATGATCTACAACCTTCCCTCAACCTTCATGATCAACGTGGTCAACAATCTCGCCGTTGTTCGCCACTGTTTGACCGAAATGCCAAAAACATATAAACCCAGATATCTCACAAATTCCCCAATTAAAAATCATGATAAAGGCATTAAAAATCATGATCTTCTATTTGAAATCCAATTATGAAATCAAGATTAAAAATTGAAATTACAAAATTTTGACCCAAATTGAGCTTTACTGTAAATTTTAAAAAATTTGAGCTAATTATTTATTTTAACAACCTATAACTATTTTTAGATGTTAGATTATTTGATTACAATCATCTTTTATTTACAAATCAAAGTCCAACTCGAAATCAAAATCAAGTTATTGAATTTATCATGAGATTGAAACTGTTTTTATAAACACAGTGATATTTTTTTCAACTGTACATGCAATTCATATACACAATTCAAACATGCATCAAATCTAAATCAAATATTTCTTATAACATCATGATATTATCACAGTAACAAGTTGAATCCAGATTTAAAACTGTTTTTATAAGAAATCATTTACTCACCTCTTGTTTGCAGAAAACGGAAAATGTTTTCCAGGCTTCAGAAATTCACTACATGTTATTTTTATTGCTTGTTGACTTTAGATTGCATGTTGATTTCTAATATTCTTAATTTACTTGAAGATCTTGCAATTGAAATTTACATCTTGCTCTTGCTATTGCAATTTTTCTACATATTCTCTGATTTGAACTTGCTTTTCATTTTCATGTTTTCAGATTGAAATCCAAGTTCTATTTTTTTCAAATTTTACTTCTTTTGATTATTTGTTTTGATTTACATTTTGCTGAAAGGAGAAAGCAATTTTGCTGAAGATTAATTTCTTCTTTTAATTTTAAAACTTAAATTTTAAATTTTATTTTATTAAAATAATGACATTTGTCTACCTTATATCCTAATTAGCTTACACCTATGCTCTCTTTATTACAAATGTCCTTACATAAATCAAAATGTTAACAAGTGTTTTATATGTGTTATTTAATATTTACAAATGTTATTTTCTAATGTTTTATAAATGTTTAAAATATTATTTTATTTTTAATAATTTATTTAAGCTATACACAATGTATTTATGTAATATTTAGATAATTATAAAAAAAATTATCTTATAAAAATAAACTTTAGACTTTAATAGATATTTCAAAAGCAAATTCATATAGGCATTTATAAATAACTTATATCTTAGATCCAATTTAATATAACATATGTTTATAGATTTGAGAATTTTATTTTAACTTTCTATGTAAAATTTTAGAACAATCTATCTTATGATAAAATTAAAATGGAAGAATAATAAAAACAAATGAACTTTTAAATTTAAATCTTATTTAAAACTTAAGTACAAAATATATATGTATCTATATTAAATAATAATAAATTAACTTTGTTATTAATTTAAATTTCAAATATCATTTCAAAAGCATTAAATCAAATTAACCTTTCAAATTACAAAACTATATATTTATTAAAGTTTGCAAATACTTATTAAATTCAAATCAATACAATTTTTCATTTCTAATATATATACAAATATATACATATTTCAAATGGAAATCATTTTAACATAAAATTTGAAAATTACTGTGTTGAATTTTAAAACACAAACCAAATCATAATATATATATATATATATATATATATATTCATATATATTACGATTTGAATATAAAGTTTTATTACATTAAAAACTTCCTATTTACAAGATATATCAATATATATATCATAAATGGAAAATATTCTGATTAGCTTCTGGAAAATAAATCTTATCAATTTTAAATTGCCAAAATAAATATTTCCAAATTAAAATACTATAAATTTTCAGAAGAATTAAACTTACCAATTTATACTGTTAAGAAAATTATTGATAGATATTAACAAATTATTATTATCAACCTTTTAAAATAATTTTAACTTGTCAATTTATAATGTAAAATGATCAAATCAATTTAATTATTATCAAAGAATATTAAATTGATATTGCTCAAAATTCCGGGTCGTCACAAATATGTGTCTACTCTGTTATTTTACCCTTTTTAGTTTATCTTCTTGTAGAATTTCTACGTACTTTGTGCACTAGATTGTCAATATGATCGTTCGTATTCTTGAATTGTCATAGATATTTGCATTAAAAAACGATATCCATTTTTCATATAAAAAGAAAAGACTCAAATGAAACATTGAAGAAGATATATAACTAGTACAAACACACTTTGCATGAAATAGAATGGTGACTAAAGTTTGGAAAATTAATAGTAACTTTCTATTTTCTAATTAGAAAAGCAATAATAAGAAATCCACTATCACTTGTAAGTTGTAACAAATAAATTTAAACGTGTTCGTGGTCAGAGTTGATATGTTTCTATAGCTCACTCCGTAAATAATGAGTAATTTAAGTTTTGGATAATTACAAATTTAGTTATAGGAAATCCCTATTGTTTTTTCATGTGTAGACATTAATTTGGTTCACCATCAGTTTCCATCTTAAAAATATTCCATTCGAATTAATGCAATAACATCTTTGAGTAGGATCGGGTAGTTGCCGCGTGCTCGTGTTAGAATTTTGGCATATTTTGTGCACTAGATTTTTTTCACTTTTCAATTTATTGCCCACTGATTTTTGTTTATATGCGTCCTTATGCCAGATATAAAGCTTCATTGAATGTTAAAAATAAAGTGCCGATACATGGTTCAAATACTAAATCAAACTCCTATACCATATTGGAAATAAAATCTTTATACCATTATTAAAGTAATTAAATAAAACTATTAAAAATAAAATGAGAGAAAAAGAGAAAAAGATAACTAAATATAGTCAAGAGATTATAATTTTATTAAAAAGCAAACCTCAATCATTTTTATAATGGGGATATCGATAATTTGATTCTTGTAATAGAAATAAAATAAGATTGTTAGCGTGCACAGATCCTTAGTCTGATATTATACTCTTATGATATGATGTTTCTCTGAGCTCTTTCCTAGCTTATTTAGAAATTTAGTAAGAAAGGAAATAGAATCAAAAAAATTGATACATTTATTATTGGTAATATAAAGACAACTCATTCTCCATGCATGAACTTAATTGTACTGTAATAACTAAGAACAACTTAACTATGTCTAATTCATGCTTTTGAACTGCATTTTGATTATTTATGTTTCATTCTTGGTTTATCATATGTGTTTACTCTATGGTGTGATGTTTTCCTAGGCTATTTCCTAGCATGTTGTAAAACCTTGTGAGAAAATAACTTGTAGAATTAAATCACTTGTTATACTGGTAATAAAAAGACAATTATTCCGCCATTTGTCAACTTAATTCCATTGTTTTAACTACCAGCTGCAATTTGATTATTTGTTATCGCAGTCTTTTTCACTGCAATCTGACTGTCTCGCCTCGGAGATTTGCCCTCTTTCGATCCTCGTAATTTCAGTCAACTGTAGCAATCTAACCGTGCCGCACAACCTTCAGTAAGTTCTATTTTTATTTATTTATTAGTGCTGACAGTTTTTTTGACCAAAATGTTTAATTTTTGAGAATTGAACTCTTTTATGATTGTTACTTTAAGCTCCCTTTAAGGTTTGTTTATATTTTCATGAAATACAAGCGTAATATATATATATTTCAACACTAGTAACTGAAAGACAGTTGACAGCCTTTTTTGACAACTACTTGTTTTATATCTCCTTAAAATTGATTGAATAGTAGTTTTTCAGTTGTTTGATTGAATAATAATATGTAAAAAAATTTAGATAAATTTGAGTTTTAAGTTAAAATAAATAGTTTCAGGGCCGTCTCAACCAAATCAGAGGCCTTATTCAATGTTAGTTATTTAGAACTTTGGATGTACTTGAATAAAAAACAAGCTTTCTTTAATATTGATATCTATTTGCTTTACAACACGAAATTTTTTGGTTTGTATTTGATTATAACCAACATTAAAAATTATATGCAAGATTTTTTTAATGCTGAAGTTATTAAATACAAATTTCCAAAAGCTGTGTAAGAAATGAAAATAAAGTATTGAACTATTTTAAAAATAATGAAATAAATGAGCATATTAAATATCAATAATGCAAAGTTCATAATTTGATAAAATTTATTATTATAACTCTGTATCAGTTTATGTTTGTGGTATGTACCATTTAGTTCAAGTCACTTTCTATGAATAAATTATTTTAAAGTATACTTTTTTTATCATACAACCTATATGATAATGGGCCCTCTTTCTAGCTTAGGGCCATAGGAAAATGCCCAACCAACGGAGCCGACACTAATTAATTTTGGCATACGGTAAAAATGAATCTTCGATGCTAATGAATGAAATTGATTGCCTAGAATTTTAGCCGCAGGTAGAGTGACATAAATAACCCTTTGAATTTTCTTCAGAGGGACATCAAGTAGAAAGAGAGGAAATGAGAGTCGATGAGGGCTGCCTCTAAATGCCATAAATGAAGAAGCAAAAAAGATCCAACATGTGTGTATATACGCACATTGTGTGTGTTGTTTTACTAGTGTATATAAAGGAAAGTGGCGATGTAACGGCCCGGGATTTTGACAGTATATTTTAATAAATATTTAACCTAATTTAAATTAAATACAAGCTTTTCAAATTATAAACTGATGAGATCTTGATATTTATCAGTTATATATGTGTTTGAAAAAGAAAATTTTGATTTGAAAATTTAAATAGAATGTTACAAAACTATCTAAATCAAAATATGTCTTATTCAATAAAAATTAAAGATTCTGTATTATCAACATCTGATAATACATATATGATTATAAATGGAGTCTTTAATAATAATATTTAAAATAAAATAAATAAACAATCATATCAATATTAAACATGAATATTAAACTTAAGTATAAACCTATATATATGGTTATAAACATAAACATACAAAACATAAGTGTAAAACATAATTATGAATATAAGATGTAAATATAAATATAAAATATACAAATTGATGTTATAAATCAAAGGGTTGAAAATTAAATTACAAATAAAATAAAACTAATATACTAACAATACTATAATGGTTTTACCTAAACATATAAATTATGTTTAGCATAAACATTGACCTATAAAAAAAATGAATTGTAAAGTATACAAATCAACTACAAAATGTCTTTATTCATATGCAAAAATATTTTGTACAAAGAAAACAAAGTATTCACATCAAATACAAAACAAATATCTGTGTACCAAAGATAAGAATCAGCTGATATTAATTATATGTAAACAAAAATGAAGGCACATGCACTAATTAGCACAACTTTGTGTCAAGAAAATCTCTTCAGCCGAAATGCAACATCATTTCACATTGCAGTATATTTAATACAAAGCAAACCAAAACAAGTAAGGTTTGTACCAGATGTAACCTACTGTCCAAGCCCTTTCTATTTATACACATCATATTATTGTGTTCGTTTACAAAACTTAACAAAACTTTAAAAGCAAACCTGAGAAAAGAAGAAAAATAAACAATATCTTTACTTTGCAAACTTAACAAAATTCAACAGCAAAGCAAGGAAAACTTTCTAGATATTCAAACTGCAAGTGTTTCGATCTAGAAGTTGATCTTTTTTCAGATTTTTTCAGGTGAGTAAACATACAATTTTTAAAGTTTAAGTTGGTAATTAGTTCATGTATATCTTGTGTTGCTATATATTGTAGTATGTGGTTCTGGGATGCTATCTGGAAATTTAAATATGTGATGATCTCCGGTATTCTTAAAGCTATGAGCAAAGAAGTGAAAGAAAACTAATACTTCATCATTTAAACCAATTTAAACTTAAGAATTTAAGCTAATTAAGTTTGTTCAATGTAAATCATAAGTCTGGAAATTTGTTTGAAGTTTAACAGTATGATATATATACTGTTTATTCAAGTTACAGATAAAAGAAATCATAAGCTAAAATTCGAATGTTCTAATTCGTTAATTTGATCCCATATCTTGATTTAACATATAAAGTTAAGATTTTTAACATAAAAATAATGATTTTTAAGTAAGAATTTAAGGTGTAGTTTAAAAAGGAACCGAATTTGATTTTTGTCAATATCTGTTGATTCAATTAATTTTTATTGTTGAAATTTATTTTGAAGCAAGCTTGAAGATGAATTAACATAGAAAAAATGCTAAATAATTTTTCCAATGCAAGGATTTTTGGAATGAAGCAAGAGTAGGGTTTGGTTCGTGTTTTTATCTGGGGTCTGTAAAAATTTGATTTTCGTCGCCGTGATTTGATCGAACTTCTCGTGGTTCTGGGAGGTGGTAGGGAAGGCTATGGCCATGACGTGGATGGAGTTTCATCGCCTCCTTGGGTCGGTGTTGGTCGTACGGTGAATTGCTGTCAAGTGCTCGAGCTTTTGGGTTCGAGCTACAGGCAATATTTTGATTTTGATAATTTCGCGATGAATTAAGTTTCGATCTCGTATATTGGGGCGAATTTTGGTTTTTGGGTGGCAGTGGGGTCGCCGGAGGGGCGGCGAACCACCGTGCACGTGCACGGTGGCGTATGGGTCAGTGGGGGTCGCGTTCGAGTCGTCGCGAAATATTGCTCGAGTAATTTGGGAATTTGCACGAGTTTGAACCTGGTGCCTACGTGCATGAATATGTATATTACTACAAAATTTAACTTAAGCTAAAAATAAAAAAAGAGGAAGAAAAGAATTAGTAGAAGAAGAAAAGGGTAAGGGAAGAAGGAACACGGGAAACATGAAGAAGACTCGGGTTTTACTCGAGAAAGCACGTGGTTTGCCTCGGGTCAATCTTTTTGGGTTTAAGCATATATATACTTTAAGTATTTTGATTAACAAAGTTAATATTAATTAAATAAGTAATATTGGTTAGTGTTAAGTTAAGATTTGATTAAAAATTTATTAAAGAAAGGTTTGTAAAAGAAGATGACTAATTAAGGTAAAGTATAAGGTAATTATAAATGTAAATTAATTTATACTTGTAATTAAATAAATAACTTTAAATAAATTTGTAATTAGAAATTGATAATTATAATCTCGTGTTTAATCAACTTAAACTTAAGATTTTAATTTAATTTCTTAAAGTTAATTAATAAATAAATGGTAGTTAACTTAAGTGATTAATTAAGGATTAAATGATAAATTAATTGATAATAAATGATTGATTAAATAATTTGTGATAATTAAATAAGTAATTAAAATTTATTAATTAATGATTAAGATTATTAATTAAGGATTAAGAAATAATTAATTAAGTGAGTAATTAAGAAATAATTAATAAAATTAATAAATTGATTAATTAGTGGTTAATCAAACTGGATAAAGTAATTAATTAAGTTAAGTAGATCAAACTATATTGATATGAACTGATGATTCTTGTTTGATTGATTATGGTATCTGTCTGATGATATTCTGTAATATTTTGTGATATATTCTGGATATAATCTGTTATGACTGTGTATGATTTATCCGTGATAACTGTTATGTAAATTCTAAGTATTGATTTAAAACTGTTAAAACTAAGTAGACAACTTGGCCCTTAAAATGGCGTTTGGATTTCGATGAGACTAGGATCGGGTATCAATTCGATATTCCGAAAACCACATCGATCCAAATTATACGATAAGTCGTGACATATCAATTGAAGATCGCGATGGTGTTTCAGAATGCAAGGGTTATCGTCGTTAACTCTGAGGGTGACTCCAAAACGAGTGTAATGAGATAATGCCTTCGGTTTCGTTCAAACCCGGAACGAACTTGTATGGATTGAATGCTTTCAGCACATCGTCAGGCGGACGATGAGCATTCTAAGAAATGTGTTCTTTAAGGGTAATCGTGGCCTCAAGCCTCATCAACCGGGAATGGCTAAAACAGTGGAGATGTAGCAAGGTTAGGTGGATCATGCCCAAGCAGGACGAGGTATACCCCTGTCTAGATGTCCCTTTATTTTCGGCTGTGTGGGCAGTTGTTGGCCACAACTGCGAGGTTATCTTATTCGGGACTGTTTAGTAAGGAATGGTTCCGGCCTTGTGTTGTAGGGGGTCGGAAGTGATCCTCGGTACGGTGATCTAGGCCCCGTACTGTGACGGGCGTACCCCAGTAGCCCTGCCATTGTTGGAAACCCATTTTCCCTATGAGACCCTACGGTTTTGATTTGTATTACCCACTTTTGTGGCTAGTAGCTGGAATTTAGTAGATCTAACAATTTTGGCTATTTTCTATTTGCTTGAAAATCCTAGACACTATTATAATATCACTGGATTTCCTATAAAATGTCTTGGTTAGCGTAAGGTAAAAACTTACCCGTATTTATGTGTGGGGAGTTTTACGTAATACCTTTATTTTCAAATGAGTTTCAAAGTTAAACAACTTTAACCCGTTTACTCACACCAGACCCATGTCTGACCCGGAGTTTATATTTAGTTTTTCATAAACTCTTGGGTACTCAAATTTTTATGAGTAGCCAAGTGATAGGTATTTGGAGTATCGAGTTTATGGAGGAGCTTTGGAGAAGAAGACTAGATGTATGTATTTATCTATATATTTCCGCTGTGTAGTTAGTGCATGTTGTATTTTGGATGTATGTATGGACATATATGTATATGACAGTACTGTTGTATGATATTGTATAACTCTGATGTTTGTATAACTATGTAATAGTTATGTGATGTATTATATTTTGTTCCATTCTGCTGTGAGATTCTGATGTTGTTATTTCTTTCTTTCTATTCTTTTCTATTTTCTATCCCTTTCTTTCTTAATGATGATACGTCTTTCTGAGGTTAGAAAGGCAGGTCATCACAGTTGGTATCAGAGCGCTAGGTTGAGCGAGTACCTAGGCTCTTGAGTAATATTTATCTTGAGAGTGCGTATTTGTATTTCCATATCATTATATATCTATCTAAATTTGTTGAGTTACCTGTCCAGGTGGCCAACATGAGTTTTGGAAGGAGAGGTAGAGTTAGGGGCAGTGCTTCGACTGATAATGGACGAAGTCAAAATGCTAGTGAGGCTGTAAATCCAGTACCGCCTCAGGTTAGTTTTGCAGCTTTATGTAAAGACTCCATCAACCTTGGAGGCCAACCATTCAAAGGCTCAGGATCGATAATTAAACTTCAAGCTTGGCTATGCTCTTGTGAGCGCATCTTTAAGAGTATGAAGTTGTCTGACGAACGAAAAAGGAAAATGGCATCGTGGCAATTGCAGGGTGGTGCAGTAGCCTGGTGGGATGCAACAGTAGCAAATATTTCTAAGGATGACATTTCTTGGGACAGATTTAAGGAGCTATTTGAGAAGAAGTTTATGCCAACAGCAGGGAAAACTCAATTGTATCAGGATTTTCTGAATTTGAAGCAGGGTAGCATGTCTATTTCGGAGTATGAGACCAAATTCAATGAACTTTCTTGCTATGGACCAGAATTCATTGATACTCCCCTAAAAAAGAATGAAAAGTTTGTGCAAGGATTGAGGCCTGAATTTCATGAAAAGATGACGGTGCTTTTGAAAGGATCTTTTGTCGGTTTAATTGATATGGCTTTGAGATATGAGAATTTGATGAGTAAGAAATCTGTGGCATCAGTAGTAGCTTCAGGTGGGAATTTCACTAATCCAAATAAGCGAAAGTTCGATCCCAAATGGAGAAAGCCGAGCAAGAAGAAGCCTGTAAGTATCAATGAACCTCGCAAATGCTACATTTGTCAACGAAAAGGACATTTGGCTAATAAGTGTCCCAGAAAAGGATTCCAGCAGCAGCAATAGCAACCGCATTATAGTGGTCCAGGATCAGCTATGGTTCAAAGATCGTTGTGTTTCAATTGTTACCAGCCTAGTCACATGATCAAGAATTGTCCACTTTTGCAAAGGGCGCCTCAGAATAAGGTCTTTGCTTTAGAAGCCGGTCCATCTTCTTCTTCTCAAGGCAAAGGGGTTTTGGAAGGTACTTTACTTTTAGATGGCAAATATATTAAAGTCTTGTTTGATTCAGGTGCATCTTTGAGTTTTATTTCTCTGGAATCAGTAGAGAAGTTCTTTTTACCCCTAGTTCTGTAGACTGTCCTATCTTGGTATCTAATCCTATAGGAGAGGTGACCAAATTAGATATGATCTGTAAGGACTTAAAGATTTCCTATCTATCCCATAGTTTTTCTTGTGACCCGAATGTGTTGAAATTTAAGGGATTTGATCTAATTTTGGGAATGGATTGGCTTGATAAGTATAAAGCAGTTTTGAATTATGACGAGAGAACAGTTTCGCTGGAAACTGATTTGGGTAGAATTGCCAGAGTGTCGTGTGATAATTCTGGAATTCACTTGAGTAGTATTATTCATGGAATTGAGATTCTGAAGAGAAGATTGAAGATATCGATGTGGTACAAGATTTTGCTGATGTATTTGAGGAAGTTAAGTGTCTGCCTCCACATCGAGAAATAGAGTTCCATATTGATTTGATTCCAGGAGGAGTGCCGGTGATTCAGCCCAGTAGGAGAATGGCTCCTAGGGAGAGAGAAGAGTTAATTAAGCGGACTCAAGATCTTTTGGAGAAGGAGTTGATAAGGCCCAGTTTTTCTTGTTGGGGCTCTACTGCAGTGTTTGTCACTAAATCGGATGGATCGCTAAGGTTTTGTGTAGATTGTGGAGAATTGAACAAAGTGACCGTCCGTAATAAATATCTTCTTCCTCGCATCGATGATCTCTTTGACCAGTTGCACGGTGCTTCTATCTTTTCTCAACTGGATCTGGCTTCAGGTTTCCATCAGTTGAGGGTAGCTGAAGACAATATTCCCTTGACTGCATTTAGGGGACCGAATTGTTTCTATGAGTGGTTGGTTATGCCTTTCGGGTTAACCAACGCTCCTGCCTACTTCATTGACCTGATGAATCGAGTCTTTAGGGATGTATTGAATAAATTCGTGTTGGTATTCATTGATGATATCTTGGTCTACTCCAAATCTGAAGAATAGCACAGGCAGCATTTGAGAATTGTATTGGAGACTCTGAGGAAGCATGTGTTGAAGGCGAAGTTTTCGAAGTGCCATTTCTGGAAATCCGAAGTTAAATTTTTAGGGCACATTGTTTCTAGGGAAGGCATCTCTGTTGACCCAACGAAGGTTGAAACTATTCTGGAATGGAAACAGCTGGAGACACCGATGGAAGTTCGCAGTTTTCTAGGATTGGCTGGCTACTACAAGAGATTTATCAAGGATTATTCCAAAATTTCTTCACATCTGACTAAGCTGACAAGGAAGGGAGAAAAATTCAAGTGGAAACCAGTGTGAAGAAGCTTTTGAGGAATTGAATACAAGGCTAACTAGTGCACCAGTGCTTGCTATTCCGGATGGGAAGAGCAAATTCGAGGTTTATACTGATGCTTGTATGGTTAAATTAGGAGCAGTTCTGATGTAGAATGGAAGGGTAATTGCGTACGTGAGTCGGCAATTGAAGCCACATGAGATGAACTACGCTACGCACGATCTTGAACTGCTAGCCATTGTTTTTGCTTTAAAGATTTGGAGACATTATCTTTTGGGTGAGAAATTTCAATTATTCACGGATCACAAACCGTTGAAATATTTTTTCTCTCAAAAAGATTTTAATCTGAGACAGCAGCGGTGGGTCGAATTTTTCGCATCCTATGATTTGGATATTCTGTACACCCCGGGAAAGGCGAAGGTTGTAGCTGATGCTCTTAGCAGGAATGCAGTCCTATCTCTTCTGGAAGTTGTTACATCTCTTATTGAAAGGATTTCAAGCAAGCAAGAATCTGATAAGATGTTGAGAAGGATCATCAAAAGAGTTAGAAAGGGTGAGTGTCCCTGTTTTGAAATTGATGGTGAAGGAACATTAAGGATTAACAGGAGAATTTGTGTTCCGAATGATAGGAATCTGAGGCAGGAAGTGTTATCTGAGAGTTACCACTCCAAATTGAATATTCATCCGGGAATCTCGAAGATGTATAAGGATACGAGGAGAGTTTTTTGGTGGCCGAATATGAAGAAGGATGTAGCTAGATTCGTGAATAGTTGTGCCATCTTCCAACAAGTAAAAGGTGATCAACAAAAGTCAGCCGGATTATTACAGCCTTTAGAAATTCCTAATTGGAAGTGGGAAATGATCTCGATGGATTTTATCGACGGATTGCCTAGAACCAGGAAAGGAAACGATGGAATATGGGTTAATGTGGATCGTTTAACTAAGAGCGCCCATTTTATACCGGTTAAGGCAACTCGTACTGCAGCTTCTCTGGCAGAAATTTTCTTGAAGGAGATAGTCTGATTGCATGGTGTTCCTGTCAGTATAGTAAGTGATCGTGACCCTATTTTCACCAACAAATTCTAGGAGGCTCTGCAATCAGCAATGGGGACAAGTTTGAGATTGAGTACAGCCTATCATCCTCAGACAGACGGACAGACGGAGAGGCTTAATCGTATTCTTGAGGATATGCTACGGGCTTGTGTTTTAGATTTTGGAGGATGGTGGGAAGACCATCTTCATCTAGTGGAATTCTATTATAATAACAGTTACCAGGCAAGTATTAAGATGACTCCCTATGAAGCTTTATATGGAAGAACGTGTAGATTCCCATCCTGTTGGATAGAATCCAAAGATCGTCTTGTGCTCGGGCCCGATCTAATTCGAGAAGCTTGTGCGAAAGTTGAGCTTATCAAGAAAATGATGAAAGCTTCTCAAGATCGTCAGAAGAAATATGCAGATAGAAGACGAAGACCATTGGAATTTGAGATTGGAGATCTAGTTTTTGTCAAAGTTTCCCTAATCAAAGGTGATATAAGATTCGGAAAGATGGAAAACTTGATCCAAGATTCATTGGACCATTCCGAGTGCTGGAAAGAATTGGAGTTGTAGCTTACAGAATTGAATTGCCAGAACGGATATCTGGGATTCACAATGTATTTCATGTATCCCATCTGAGGAAATTTGTTCATGATCCATCACTAATTGTAGAACCAGTAGTCCAGGAAGATTTCGAAGTCAAACCAAATTTGACTGTGGTCAGAAATCCAGTTCGGATTGTGGATCAGGACGAGAAGCAACTCAGAAGCAAAGTGGTGAAACTCGTCAAGGTGCAATGGAGTGAGGATCCCAGAGATTGTACCTGGAAAACTCTTGATAGTTTTAGGAAAGCTTATCCGGATTTGTGTCCGGATAACTAGTGATTCTTGTTAGGGTAGACTGTTTGATTGTTTGCTATTGTACGGATGATATGTATGTTTGGATTGTTAATATAAAATCTTTTGAAATTAACTGTTGTTTTAAATTTCGGGGACGAAATTCTTTTAAGGGGAAGGAATGGAACGATCCGGGATTTTGGCAGTATATTTTAATAAATATTTAACCTAATTTAAATTAAATACAAGCTTTTCAAATTATAAACCGATGAGATATTGATATTTATCAGTTATATATGTGTTTGTAAAAGAAAATTTTGATTTGAAAATTTAAATAGAATTCATCTTATTAACATCTGATAATACATATATGATTATAAATGGAGTCTTTAATAATAATGTTTAAAAAATAAACAAACAATCATATCAATATTAAACATGAATACTAAACTTAAGTATAAACCTATATATATGGTTATAAACATAAACATACAAAACATAAGTGTAAAACATAATTATGAATATAAGATGTACATATAAATATAAAATATACAAATTGAAGTTATAACTCAAAGGCTTGAAAATTAAAATACAAATAAAATAAAACTAATATACTAACAATAACTATAATGGTTTTACCTAAACATATTAAATAAGTTTAGCATAAACATTGACCTGTAAAAAAAATGAATTGTAAATTATACAAATCAACTACAAAATGTCTTTGTTCATACGCAAAAATATCTTGTACAGAGAAAACAAAGTATTCACATCAAATACAAAACAAATATCTTTGTACCAAAGATAAGAATCAGCTGATATTAATTATATGTAAACAAAAATGAAGGCACATGCACTAATTAGCACAACTTTGTGTCAAGAAAATCTCTTCAGCCGAAATGCAAGATCATTTCACATTGCAATACATTTCATACAAAGCAAACCAAAACAAGTAAGGTTTGTACCAGATGTAACCTACTGTCCAAGCCCTTTCTATTTATACACATCATATTATTGTGTTCCTTTACAAAACTTAACAAAACTTTAAAAGCAAACCTGAGAAAAGAAGAAGAATAAACAATATCTTTACTTTGCAAACTCAATAAAATTCAACAGCAAAACAAGGAAAACTTTCTGGAAATTCAAACTGCAAGTGTTTCAATCTAGAAGTTGATCGTTGTTCAGATTGTTTCAGGTGAGTAAGCATACAATTTTTAAAGTTTAAGTTGGTAATTAGTTCATGTATATCTTGTGTTGCTATATATTAGTATGTGGTTCTGGGATGCTATCTGGAAATTTAAATATGTGACGATCTCCAGTATTCTTAAAGCTATGAGCAAAGAAGTGAAAGAAAACTAATACTTCATCATTTAAACCAATTTAAACTTAAGAATTTAAGCTAATTAAGTTTGTTCAATGTAAATCATAAGTCTGGAAATTTGTTTGAAGTTTAACGGTATGATATATATACTGTTTATTCAAGTTACAGATAAAAGAAATCATAAGCTAAAATTCAAATGTTCTAATTTGTTAATTTGATCCCATATCTTGATTTAACACATAAAGTTAAGATTTTTAACATAAAAATAATTATTTTTCAGCAAGAATTTAAGGTGCAGTTCAAAAAGGAACCGAATTTGATTTTGTCAATATCTGTTGATTCGATTAATTTTTATTGTTGAAATATATTTTGAAGCAAGATTGAAGATGAATTAATATAGGAAAAATGCTAAATAATTTTTCCAATGCAAGGATTTTTGGAATGAAGCAAGAGTGGGGTTTGGTTCGTGTTTTTATCTGGGGTCTGTAAAAATTTGATTTTCGTTGCCGCGATTTGATCGAGCTTCTCGTGGTTTTGGGAGGTGATAGGGAAGGCTATGGCCATGACGTGGACGGAGTTTCATCGCCTCCTTGGGTCGGTGTTGGTCGTACGGTGAATTGCTGTCAAGTGCTCGAGCTTTTGGGTTCGAGCTACAGGCAATATTTTGATTTTGATAATTTGACGATGAATTGATTTTCGATCTCGTATATTGGGGCGAATTGTGGTTTGTGGGTGGCAGTGGGGGTTGCTGGAGGGGCGGAGAACCACCGTGCACGTGCACGGTGGCGTATGGGTCAGTGGGGGTCGCGTTCGAGTCGTCGCGAAATATTGCTCGAGTAATTTGGGAATTTGCACGAGTTTGAACCTAGTGCCTGCGTGTGTGAGTTTGTATATTACCGCAAAATTTAACTTAAGATAAAAATAAAAAAGAGGAAGAAAAGAATCAGTGGAAGAAGAAAAGGGTAGGGGAAGAAGGAACACGGGAAATAGGAAGAAGACTCGGGTTTTACTCGAGAAAACACGTGGTATGCCTCGGGTCAATCTTTTTGGGTTTAAGCATATATATACTTTAAGAATTTTGATTAACAAAGTTAATATTAATTAAATAAGTAATGTTAGTTAGTGTTAAGTTAAGATTTGATTAAAAATTTATTAAAGAAAGGTTTGTAAAAGAAGATGACTAATTAAGGTAAAGTATAAGGTAATTATAAATGTAAATTAATTTATACTTGTAATTAAATAAATAACTTTAAATAAATTTGTAATTAGAAATTGATAATTATAATCTCATGTTTAATCAACTTAAACTTAAGATTTTAATTTAATTTCTTAAACTTAATTAATAAATAAATGGCAGTTAACTTAAGTGATTAACTAAGGATTAAATGATAAATTAATTGATAATAAATGATTAATTAAATAATTTGTGATAATTAAATAATTAATTAAAATTTATTAATCAATGATTAAGATTATTAATTAAGGATTAAGAAATAATTAATTAAGTGAGTAATTAAGAAATAATTAATAAAATTAATAAATTTATTAATTAGTGGTTAATCAAACTGGATAAAGTAATTAATTAAGTTAAGTAGATCAAACTATATTGATATGAACCGATGATTCTTGTTTGATTGATTATGATATATCCCCGATGATATTCTGTGATATTTTTGTGATATATTCTGGATATAATCTGTGATGACTGTGTATGATTTACCTGTGATAACTGTTATGTAAATTCTAAGTATTGATTTAAACTGTTAAAACTAAGTAGACAACTTGGCCCTTAAAATGGCGTTTGGATTTCGATGAGACCGGGATCGGGTATCAATTCGATATTCCGAAAACCACATCGATCCATATTAAATGATAAGTCGTGACATATCAATTGAAGATCGAGATGGTGTTTCAGAATGCAAGGGTTATCGTCGTTAACTCTGAGGGTGATTCCAAAACGAGTGTAACGAGATAATGCCTTCGGTTTCGTTCGAACCCGGAACCAACTTGTATGGATTGAATGCTTTCAGCACATCGTTAGGCGGACGATGAGCATTCTAAGAAATGTGTTCTTTAAAGATAATCGCATCCTCAAGCCTTATCAACCGGGAATGTCTAAAACAAGGGAGATGCAGCAAGGTTAGGTGGGTCATGCCCAAGCAGGATGAGGTATACCCCTATCTAGATGTCCCTTTATTTTCGGCTGTGTGGGCAGTTGTTGGCCACGACTACGGGGTTATCTTGTTCGGGACTGTTCAGTAAGGAATGGTTCCGGCCTTGTGTTGTAGGGGGTCGGGAGTGATCCTTGGTATGGTGATCTAGGCCCCGTACTGTGACGGGCGGTACCCTAGTAGCCCTGCCATTGTTGGAAACCCATTTTCCCTACGAGACCCTACGGTTTTGATTTGTATTACGCATTTTTGTGGCTAGTAGCTGGAATTTAATAGATTTAACAATTTCGACTATTTTCTATTTACTTGAAAACCCTAGACACTATTATAATATCACTGGATTTCCTATAAAATGTCTTGGTTAGCGTAAGGTAAAAACTTACCCGTATTTATCTGTAGGGAGTCTTACGTGATACCTTTATTTTCAAATGATTTTCAAAGTTAAACAACTTTAACCCGTTTACTCACCAGACCCATGTTTGACTCGGAGTTTATATTTTGTTTTTCATAAACTCTTGGGTACTCAAATTTTTATGAGTAGCCAAGTGATAGGTATTTGGAGTATAGAGTTTCTGGAGGAGCTTTGGAGAAGAAGGCCAGACGTATGTATCTATCTATATAGTTCCACTGTGTAGTTAGTGTATGTTGTATTTTGGATGTATGTATGGACATATATGTATATGACAGTACTGTTGTATGATATTGTATAACTCTGATGTTTGTAGTACTATGTAATAGTTATGTGATGTATTATATTTTGTTCCATTCCGCTGTGAGATTCTGATGTTGTTATTTCTTTCTTTCTGTTCTTTTTTATTTTCTATCCCTTTCTTTCTTAATGTTGATACGTCTTTTTGGGGTTAGAAAGGCGGGTCGTCACATACGATGTAATATTATAATGCGACATGTTGTTTGAAGCAATATAGTATACTAGTCACTTATTTAATCAAAGTTACTTCTCGGATTATTTTAGAGGCTTCAGAGGGTTTGTTCAAATTTGATATTATAAGTAGCTTATGCTTCGCAAACACCCAAACATAGAAAAAAGTAGTTGATAAGTCATTTTAATTGCCGATAAGGAGTTTCTAAGCTTGATATTTATCAAAAAGATTGTTATATCCATCAAATGTAATGAAACCTTTGTTTCGATTAATAGCGCATGTACATCTATTGTGAGCCTTGCTACAACAACGTGTTACAAGTACCAAATTACATATGCATATGGGTTCAATATAATATCGGTGAAGGATCGGTAATAAGGTTAATTTGAAATCAATGGGTGAAACATCAACACTAATGGTTAAACTAAACAAATAAGACAGAAGGAAAGAAAGACAGAATTTCTTTTACTTCTCTACATAGCATATTTCTCTTATACCCTTGTATTTTACATATTTTTAAAACCATGACAATTTGGTTATGAATGACTCCATTGATGATGCATCATATTTGTTGTCTAACTCAAGAATATCTGATTGTCATTCCAAATATCGTAGCAATAACACTTCATGATTGACACCGAAACAAGTACAATTATTTTAAACACTTTATGATCCCAAATTATTGTTAGTGTAATATGCCCAATGGTGATTGTAAAGGGTTGCAAACTCATAGCATAATACATATTTTTCATGAAAATTGTAAATGTGTTAAAATTAAAAAATTTTATGATTACGTCTATCTAGTTCTATCACCCACAGTCCCAGTTTGGACTGTTAATTCGAAGAATGGATATTAATTGCAAGACTGTTATTTTTTAAGTCCATGAGTATGATGTTAGATCAATGATGATTTTCCTAACTTATGAACATATGTCTAATTGTAAGAGATGTTAAGCGATATGAAGGTATCTAACTTGTTGTGCAGGAATATGTATACTAGATTTAATAAAGTTACTAGTTAACTTTGTTATGGGTCTTCGTAATTGCAAATACGATTACAAGAAGTTGCAATTGAAAATGGGTTGTGTTAGTTGACACACTACTTATACATTTTTCTTTGCAAATCTATATGACACTAACGTCATATTACATATTATTGTAGTTATAATAGAACAAACGTCAAGAGGGTGGATTAGAAATCCACATAGAAATGAGGATGGATATAAGCAAGGTATTCAGAACTTCATTAACTTTGTAAAGCAACACTCACCACAAGATATCCAGTTATGTGTGTGTCCTTGTAAGAAGTGTAAAAAATTCAAAAAAATCTCAATAGAAACGGTTGAGAAACACTTGATATTTTTTGGTATGCTTTTGACGTATGATGTGTGGTTCTTTCATGGAGAGAGAAACAATGCTACAGTACAAATGACTCGTACATCAGATTCCGCCCAAGAGTTTCCTATTCAAGACCAAATGCAAGTAGAAGATCCTATTGAGGATGCTCTTGGAAATCTCGTTAATGATGCATTTAGAGTGCATGATATGCCATAGGCTAGTGGTGAAGTGAACTTTGAAGAGATACATATTCGAAAAATGTACCATGAATACAAAAGCAAAGAAAATGAGAAACTACATCCTTCTTGTGAAGATGGACTTACAACTTTAGGTGTAATGGTAGAGCTTCATAACCTGAAGAAAGAATTCAACTGGTTAGGAAATAACATGACAGAATTGTTGAAATTATTTGAAAAATGCCTTCCAAAAGAAAATACATTACCCGACAAGTATCCCACCATGAAAAAAATGTTAAAAGATTTGGGAATGAGGGTAAAATTCATTCATGAATGCGAAAATGATTGTATGTTATTTTGGAAAGAGAACCCTAACATGGTAAATTGTCCTCATTGTCATACACCAAGATTTAAAGATAAGGCAAATGCGTTAGGCATAAAAAAAATGACAGCCCAACCAAGAAAAGTTCTAAGATATTTCCCTACAATTCCAAGGCTGACTAGATTGCATACTATACCGTAGATAGCCCATAAAATGCAGTGGCATAAGCATGCTGATCCTTCTTGGAATTTCATGCACCATCCCATTGACTCAGCTGAATGGAGATCAATCAAATGTAGGTGGCCAGAATTTTCAAATGAAGGACGTAATATTTGGCTTAGTATCGCTAGTGATGGATTTAATCCGAATGGGGTTCTGTCCAATAGTTACAAATGTTAACCCGTATATATGATTCCTTATAACCTACCTTCTTTGTTATGCATGAAATCAAAGTTTCAAATGCTAAGTTTATTAATTCCTAGTTCAAAAGCACCAAGTCAAGACATTGATGTATACTTAGAACCTCTTGTTTTTGAGTTGAAGAAACTTTGACGGAAGGAGTAGATTCTTTTGACATGGACAAAGGATAAATGTTCACAATGAAGGCAATACTATTATGGGGAATTCATGACTTTCCAGCATTTGAAAATTTATCTGGTTGCGTGACACATGGTTATAAAGCATGTCCAATTTGTGCTACGGAGAACGAGTTAGTACATTGGTTACAAGGTTGTTTATCCAAAGTATAGAAGATTTTTAAAGGATGACCATCCATATAGATTAGTAAAATATGGATGGTATGAGGATATTGAAGATAAAGAACCGCCAACAAGGTTAAGAGGACCATCCCTTTTGGAAGAGCTTAATTGTATAAAATATTTCCGTGGAAAATTACCAAAGAATAAGAAGCGAACAATATTTGAAGCTACCGATTAAAGTTTCTTCACAGTTGGTGATGGTAACATAGAAAAATCGTCTTGTATAAGAAATCAATTTACTATGATTTAATTTATTGGAGTAATCATAAAGTGTGACATACCATTGATGTGATGCATATCGAGAAGAATGTTGCAGAGCATCTTATCAACTTAATGTTCGACAAGGGAAAGCAATCATCTAAGTTTGCATAGGACAAGATTCATAAAATTAAATGTTGTCAAGTTTCAAAAGATGACAAACTTCCATCGTGTGTTGCGACAAGATTTGGTAGCCTTGTTACTATTCAACCACCTACTTTGCACATGAAAAAAACATACGAGTATCATATTTTTATGCAATACTTGCTTCTTATAATGGTTCAACATGCACATTCGAAGCTTCGTGAGTTACGACGAGCTATTTTACAAGTGATTTTGTATTTTAACATAATATGCTCGAAAGTTTTAGTTCGAGAACATGTTCAAGCTGCCAAAGATATGATTTTCGAGGCATTGTGTGTGTGTGCTAGCATATTATTTTCCTACAGACTTCTTTTTGATATAATTATTCATCTTATGGTGCATCAAGGTGACCAAGCTTTGCTATACGGACCTACAAACTATATATGGATGTATCCATTTGAATGGTGAGATATTATTTTTATAGGGTTTGTAAATATTATTTCAAAATGACAATTTATTAATATATGTGCATGTGTACATGTGTTTAGGGCGATGAAAGAATGACAAAAATATACCTAGTAATAAACGCTATATAGAAGGATCAATCGCTGAAGCATATCTTGTTTCAGAATTAGTTAGATATGCAATGGAATATATGCTGAACCCACATGATGGAAATAATAGTTCTATACAAGCATCCTTTTTAGATGATGGTGATGATATATATGAACTCCCCATCATTGAGGCAAATATAATAAGTTAACTAGCATGCAACTTGTTTAAATTCAAAGGTGGATGCTTTTCAAAATCGATGTTCCCGAGAGAGATGAATATTATAGGTATGAATTTTCTCCATATTATGGTAAATATCGATGATATAAAATAGCGAATGTATTCACATTATAATATCTGATTTGTAGTGCATATCGCTCTTCTTTAGAAGGTGTGTCTCGTGATAAAAGAAAAGTTACCACAATGGCAGAAGTAGTTGTACAAACTGAATTTATTGATTGGTTGCACAAAAAAGTAAGTTATTTCAATATGAAAATTGTAGGCTTTGTTCCTTTTATGTTAGTCATGCAAATTTGTTTGTTCCTGACAGCTACCAGCAGAAAAATGCATGAACACAATGTTATGGTAATATGTTAGTGGTCCAAAGTGGGAAGCCAAAAGCTATCTCAAGTATAAAGTGAATGGATATATATTATCTCCTCAGCATTATGACGACGCTCTTTTAACCCAAGATAGCGGTGTTTGCATGGATGCAATCGCCACGTTTGTTACGAGTGCAAAAGACATAAATCCTACAGACGATGACACTACTTGATATGGTATCATTAAAGATATCATAGAAGTTGATTAGGTTCTCAACATGTAGTATTCTATTCCGATTGGATGAATATCGCGGATGAAACAAATGGTTGTAAGATTTATATCGATTCACATTTGTTGATGTGAATTTGAAAAAGCTCAAAAATTCTAATAGAGAGTATGATGAGCCAACTATTCTTGCAACTGAAGCATGTCAAGTTTTCTATGTAAAAGACACTCAAATTTCTGATTGGTCCATTGTTCGACGTTCTCCAAAGCGTGTGATAGACAACATAGATGACTACACCACACCGATCGATTTGCAGTCTATTATGAAAGAACAACCCACCTTAGGACCATTACTAAAATGTGTTGAAATGAAATATATCATTTGAAATGAATATTTATGTTGTTTTGTACTTTGATTTGTTTTTAACATGTGTGAAAAGAAGTTAGTCATTGTGTTTTCAACCACTCATCCTTATTTTTGGTTGTGATATTATCAAGTAATTCAGCAAAACACTATTTATATTTTTTACTCAAGAGAAGTCTTCAAAAATGTAAAGTTTATTAATTGTTCTGTTAAAAAATTCAAATCATTATTATGGTTATATGTTTTAGGATATAATCATTAAAATGCAAAGATATGTTTGGGAAAAATGATATATTATTGTTTGAAGTTTTAGCACTAGTTGTAGAGGAGACTATGTTCCAAGGATTTTTAGTGGCCTTACCGACTAAATTGTACGGTTACTTCCCATTTGAAACCCACTTCGTTGTTTCAAATGTTTTTAGTAGTTTATATCTTATATTAGCTATCACTTTTGTTTTTAATACACATTACATTTTAAAATTTCTATTCATTATGCGGGTACCAATACCAATTTTATCGCTATTAGTGCTGCATTGTTTGCTCTTACTCATCTCATGCCTGGACAATTTTCATAGCTCTTCATATTAGGTAGATTGTAAACAATATGTGTGTTTTGTTTTTAGTTATTAAGAAATTGTTCCTTGTCTTTCAACAATATATGTGTTTTGCAATAGGAACTGCTTTGGGTCTTTCAATAATATAAGTGAAAAATATGTACTATGTCATTACTACTATAATTATTGAAATGTCATTTTAAATTTCATTGTATACTAAAATCTTTTTATGCAGGTCTAAATGTCGAACAATTGCAATGCTAGTGCATCTAAAAGTACAAATGCAGAGCTTGAAGCATATAGTCCTCCTCCTACAAGTGATAAAAAATACTCAACAACTGTTGATTTTGAGGGTGTTCAAGGGAAAGATGAAGCTATATGGAGCTCCAGATGTGCAGCCCTAATTCGTTGTCATATATCGATTG
The DNA here is from genome assembly GCA_030765085.1 of Allium cepa. Lineage (NCBI taxonomy): Eukaryota > Viridiplantae > Streptophyta > Magnoliopsida > Asparagales > Amaryllidaceae > Allium > Allium cepa. The sequence goes on along the minus strand of CM060929.1, from coordinate 796,092,687 downwards.
GCTATGATGAGTGGAGAAATATAGATGATTACTACAAGAACAATTTGTGGCAAGAACTACTGGTATGTCATGAATTCACCTTATATAGTCATTTATGTTTGGCATAAGATTTATTCTTAGTACTGAATTTTTTTTGTTAAACAAAATGAATTTGACATGGATATGGGCCCCGATCTAGCTCGGCCAATTTTAGAAAAAACGTTTCCACGATATCATCGTATGGTAAAGTTTACTTTGCGGACTAAATTGCTCAGAGTCGAAGGAACCATGATACCCAAGAATATTGCTATTACTAAATGTCCTATGGACATTGACAATGTATGGTGGGAAAAGTTTATAGACAATGAATATTCGGATAAAAAAAGAGCAATGTAGGAAAAACGCCAAAGCCAAAGCTAAAAATACTATCACTCGTACACTAGAAAGAAAATAATATCGTAGAGTTTACGACGAAATGGTAAGAAATAGTATAAAAAATATTTCTTGTAAATATTAAAAATGAATAGTTAATTAGTTTAAAAATATTTATTCTTGCAAGTCAAGGAAAATCTGAAAGAGAAAGTTACGCAGACAATGGTTTAGAAGGCGGGACATATAAATAAGAAATCTGGCCAAGTTCTTCCATCCGCAACAAAAGCCTACGTAAGTATTTTTACTTTGGTATGAATTACCGATCAATTCTAAAAATTTGATTTCCTTATTTAGCATTATTTTAACAGTACAATTCATGTATTTATAGTTCTCATATACCCTATAACTACTTAGAATAGCAGCCTCATATGCAATTTAATATGTAAAGTATTATTAAGTTTTAGTAGAAAATGATCTCTAAATTTTCACAAACATTACTTGCCAATTTACAATAGAAGTATATATTCGTTATTATTAAGTTAAAATATCAAACCACCATTGTTCGTTTGATTATAAATGTTATCTATACTTATATATTTATAAATGCGGTAGCACATCTAGTATTTGTCGGCTTTCTTGGCTTTAAAAAGCAATAAAAGGAACGACTTTCTGAATACTTGGACGATAAATATGTAAGTTCACCAAAAAGTTCTCAATCTTAAAACTGTTATATATTCTTCTATTGCTTCATATAATAAAGAAATACACAGCTTATGTGATATAAAATAGGTTTAATTAATTTGACTCATGTAGACATAGCTGATATTATATGCACAATCAAAAAATACAGTGACACATTAGACATAATAAGAAGTATCTATTTTAAAAAAATAGTGCAAAACTTGTATATGAAAAGTGCAAGAGAATTATTTGTAACTGTAGAGTGATTGATTGATGCATGGAATAAGTATCAGGGAAACTCCACCCGCCTTGTTTAGACAAGGCCCGTGATAAGCAAAAGGGGTGTTGGTGTTGATACCTGATTTTGGATTTGAAGGAGCATAGCCATTGGAGAAGTGCGGAGGTGGAAGCCCTAGCTCGAATTAGAAGGAGCAACGTTGGAGATGAAGATGTGTTTGGAGCAGTAAATGGCTACGTTCAGCAAAATAAAAGAGGCGCATGATGAGGCAGATGCCGCTCGAAATCTAGAGCGGTAGTTGAAGCTTCGTTCGGAAATTTGAAGTTGGGTTTTGCTGCATGAGGAATTTCGTTCGGTGATTTGCTGAACGAAATTTCTCGTTCGGTATATTAATGTGGATCCGATATTTTTGCTCGACGTTTTACCAAACCAAATACAAGTGATGCATGCCGAACCAGGACCGCCGAACCAAATTATGCCGGACCAGTTGCGTGCCGAATCAAACCCCAAAGCTGCTATATAGCAGCGATCCCTTCTTATTTCTTCACTCTATAGATAGAGAAGCTTATGGACAATAATGGCAGTCGAAATTGAGAGCTAATCTCAGCCAATTTCAGAGCCATCCCAAAGAGCTGAAACTCTGTAGAATTTTGACTACATTGTTAATTCTTCTTATGTATAGCCTCCAAAAGTGAATCAATCTTGTAACTCTAATCTTTCATCGATTAATAAAATCTCCTCTCCCTAAGTGGACATACATTGCCTCGTGGTAGTCGAACCACTATAAATACTAGTGTTATTTATTTTTCTGCATTGCATTGATCTGTAACTGTCTCTTCGGCTGTTTATCTCTTTTTGTTCCATCTCAATACAATCACAATCCAGCTGTTTTCTGCTGCGTTGGAATTTTTATTCCCTTAGACTGATCATCTAAAGGGATTTTTCCCAACAGTCTGGTATCAGAGCTGCAAGGTTGATTGAGGAGTGTCAGACGCTATGATAGGAAATGAAGCGACTCCAGTTGTTGTAAGACCCTATACTAGAGGGATGTATATTGTGTCAAGATCACAATTGGAAAATGAGAAATGGAATGGGGATAAAGACTTCGAGAACTAGAAATGGAGGATGAAGGTTGTTCTAATGAGGAATGAAGTCCATCCAGTAGTGTTTGCCCTTGAGGAGTTGACGGCTGACAGCTCAGTCGTGGAAAGGAAGAAGATGGAGAAATGGGCGTTTACTACCTACAGCTAGCTATGGGAGAGAATGTTATCTCAGAGATTAGAAGTGACACCACTGCTAGATGCATTTGGACCAAGCTAGAAAATCTCTACTTAAAGAAATCTCTGACTAACCATCCGATATTACTGAAGACATTTTTCACCATGTGGATGATAAAGGGTACTTCAGTGAAGGAACATCTTAATTTCTTTAATGATCTCATGATGAAGGTGAAGATTGTTGACTTGAAGATGGATGAGAAGCAAATGGCAATGATTCTATTGTGTTCTCTTCCGGAGCGATATACAGGTTTTACTAACAATATTATCTACGCTAGAGACACATTGACAGTCGAAGATGTGAAGTCAGGTCTTCTATTTGAGGGCTGGAGAGATCAGATGAAGGAGATAATTGAAGGATGTAGGGTGGAAGTAGTAGTCACGGCCTGTTTGTTAAAAAAGGAAGAGATGATAAGAAGAATTGGAACTCTAGAGGGCGTTCCAAGTCTAGGAAGCCAGATAATGGTAGAAGAGAAAAGTCTAAGGATTGGAAGTGCTTTATCTACAAGAAATATGGTCATTGGAAAAAGGATTGTCTAGATTTAAAGAAGAAGGAAGAAGACAGATCTTCATCATTTGTGGTGGAGAAGTCTGTATCTGACGACGTGTTGTTTGCAGCAGTGTAGGATGTCTCAGAACATTGGGTGCTAGACTCAGGGGCTTATTTTCATATGAATCCTAATAAATATTAATTTAGTTCTTTCATTGGATGAAAGGAAAGCTCTACTCTTATGGGTAATGATGCTAGTTGTAGAGCAATGGGTGGAGGTATAGTGAGGATCAGGATGTTTGACGAAGTGATACGCACTTTGACAGGTGTCTGGTATGTTCAAGGTCTTTGGAAGTCCTTAACTTCCTTAGGACAATTGGCATCTTTGGGATGCAAGGTAACTATCGAGAAGGATAGTCTGAAGGTTTCGAGAGGTGCACTATTTCTCATGAAAGGAGATGTGTTCCAAAATTTGTATTTGCTGAAAGGAACCACGGTTCTTGGAGAGTCGTATGTTGGAGTAGATAGTTCTTTTGCTTCGGATGCCACAAAGATTTCGCGTCTTAGATTGGGTCATATTTTAGGGAAGAGCTTAAAGTTGCTTTGAAGACGGAAGATGATCAAAGGAGGAAGCTTTGATAAGATGGACTTTTGCCAGGAGTGTGTGTTAGGCAAGTAAACTAAAGTATCGTTTGGAGTTGGACTCCATACATCGAGGCGAGTACTTAAGTACGTAAATACAGATGTTTGGGGACCAGTTGCTACTCCTTCTCTTGGAGGAGCAAAGTATTTTATCTCTTTCATTTATGACTTTTCTTGGAAAGTACGGGTATATGTGATGAAGGCCAAATCAGAGAGTTTTGAAAAGTTTAAAGACTAGAAAGCGCTTGTTGAGAATCAATCTGGTTATAGGTTGAAGTTTTTAAGATCTGATATTGGCGGTGAATTTGTCTCTAGGGAGTTCCTCGATTTCTGTAGACAGCATGGTTTTCAGAGACATTTCACTACACCCGAGATCCGCAGTATAATGGGGTTTGCAGAAAGGATGAATAGGACGCTACTAGAGAAGGCTCGTTGCTTGAGATTGATGACAGGCTTGTCTAGAGGCTTTTGAGTTGAGGCATTATCAACTTCGGCACATATCATAAATCGAATTCAATGCTCATCCATAGATGGGAAGATTCCAGAAGAGAAGTAGAGAGGCAAAGTAGTGTATCTTGGTTACTTCCGAATTTTTGGTTGTCCTATGTGCATTCACCATACAGGTGATGATAATTTGGAAGCTAGAGCGTACAAGGGCATACTAATGGGATAAACCGATGGTATCAAAGGGTATCGAATTTGGAACCATATTGATCAGAAGATTTTTCATTCCAGACATGTTACTTTTGATGAGTCTTCTATGTTCAATTCGAAGGAGAATCTACCTACCACATTAGAAGATTCTAATAGTCCTAAGGAGATGGAAGAAGTTCCCATGCTCCAGCCAAAGAGTAGAGTTGTTGTTGATGCTGTGAGGGAAAACGCAGTTGTTGAAACATCGTAGGATAGCCCACAGGTACCTTCTAGTAGTGCTGGTGAAGTGCATGAATCTAGAGGAAGTTCAATTGAAGGTGGAGCTGAATGGAGTTTAGGCGAAGCAGCATCAATTTGGGTCAGTCATAGGACTATTAGGCCACCCGAAAGGTATGGTGACTAGAAGTTTGCGAACCTTAGCCTTGGCGACCAGTTTGGCTATGCCCTATATGTGGTTCTTCAGGAGCCGCTTGATCTGATGAAGCTTTGAAGTCATGTGACAGTTGGAAGTGGATGTGCGTATTGAAGAGGAGTTAGAGTCGTTGAAGAAGAACAAGACTTGGGATTTGGTACCACCTCCTTAAGAAAACCGAGTCATAGGTTAAAAGTGGGTATTCATGGTGAAGGATGATGGGAGATAAAAGGCTAGACTAGTTGCTAAAGGGTTTTCACAAACAAAAAGATTGGAGTATGATGAGATATTCTCTCCAATAGTGAGGCATACGTCCATCCACATTTTGCTTGATATCATTGCAGCCATGACTTAGAGCTGAAGAAACTGGATGTGAAAACCGTTTTCTTACACAGAGACTTGGATGAGACCATCTACATGAAGCAGGCAGAAGGATCTGTTGTAGATGGCAAAGAAAATTGGGTTTGCAAATTGGAGAAGTCATTGTATTGACTTAAGCAGTCTCCTAAACAATGGTACAAGAGGTTTGACTCTTTTATGCTTTCACTTTGTTTTGATCGTAGCATCAAAGACGCTTGCGTATACTTCAAGCATTTAAAGAATGGTAGATGGGTGTACCTACTCTTGTACGTGGATGATATGTTGATTGCTTCAAAGGATAAGGCTGAAATCGATAGTTTGAAGCTAAAGCTAAAAGTGGAATTTGAAATGAAAGACCTTGGAGAAGCAAAGAAAATTTTGGGTTTGGAAATCTAAAGGGATAGAAAGCTAGGACTTTTGAGCCTCACTCAAAAGGAGTACATTCGAAAGGTGCTTGCTCGGTCTAGAATTGAAGGGCCAAAGGCAATTACCACACCCATGCCTTTGCACATACAGCTTTCTAGTAAAGGCTCTCCGATCTCTGAAAAAGACAAAGCTTATATGTTGAAGATCCCACATACAAGTGCAGTTGGCAGCTTGATGTATGCCATAGTCTGCACCAGGCCCGACGTTGCATAGGCGGTTGGATTGGTTAGTAGGTTCATGGCGAATCCAGGAAAGACGCATTGGGAAGCAGTTAAGTGTATCTTCAGATATCTTAGAGAAACTCCAAACCATGGACTTGCCTTTGGCTGTAGAGGAAGAGATTTCAGCTTGGTTGGATTTTGTGATTCCTATTATGACGGTGATAGAGATCTAAGGAAGTCAACCTCCGAATATGTGTTCACCATTGGTGGGACAACAATTAGTTGGAGAGCGAGGTTACAAACGATTATGGTTTTGTTCACTATAGAGGTAGTGCTTATAGCTACGGTTGAAGCAGCTATGGAGGCTCTTTATTTAAGGCGATTGTTGTGTGATTTGGGCTTCGTATATAAAGGCATGGATGTGTACTGTGACAATCAAAGTGCAATTCACTTAGTTGAATATTTGGCGTTCAGCTCGAGGACGAAGCATATTGAGGTAAGAGATTGTTCCTTGTCTTGATGAGTGAAGAGAATCTAGTCCGTCTTCATAAGATTCGTACAAAGGAGAATTCAGCAGACATGTTTGCCAAGTCGTTACCCATTGCTAAGTTCGAGCATTGCTCGGACTTGATTTGCTTAATGAAGTGCTAGATTCCACTGGGTAGCACGGGGTGAGAGTTAAGATGGTTCATGGAGACATTTTTTTATAGTGGAGATTGATAGGTTCTACACGGACTAAGTACTTCGAACACTTTGTTGACGGACGGTGGCCTTGCCGGAGTTCGTTGACAGAGTGTAATGGGTAATGGCATTGCTGAAGCTCATTGGGTAAGTATCCATTACTGGGAGCATAAAGGTGTAGATGGAGTTGGAAGGCTTGCTAGAAAATATGGTATCAAAGTGGAGATTGTTGGTGTTGATACCTAATTTTGGATTTGAAGAAGGAGCATAGCTATTGGAGAAGCGTGGAGGTGGAAGCCCTAGCTCGAATTGGAAGGAGCGACGTTGGCGATGAAGATGTGTTTGGAGCGGTAAAAGGCTATGTTCGGCAAAATAAAAGAGGCGCGCGAAGAGGCAGATGCCGCTCGAGATCTGGAGCGGCAGTCGAAGCTTCGTTTAGCAATTTGAAGTGGGGTTTTGCCAAATGAAGAATTTCGTTCGGTGATTTGCCAAATGAAATTTCTCGTTCGGTATATTAATGCCGATCCGAAAATTTTGCTTGGCGTTTTGTCGAAACAAATTATTCCGGACCAGATGCATGCCGAGCCAAACCTCGGAGCTGATATATAGCAGCCACCCCTCCTTATTTTTTTACTCTATAAATAGAGGAGCTTATGGACAATAATGATAATCGGAATTGAGAGCTAATCTCAGCCAATTTCAAAGTCATCCCAAAGAGCTGAAACTCTGTAGAATTTTGACTGCATTGTTAATTCTTCTTATTTTCAGCTTACAATAGCTAATTATTAGAAGTGTTAATACATACTCGGAAATTCTAAAATGAAAAACATCAAATCTAGAAAATGGATAAATAGATATGATAAGCTTGGTTGTTTGTATGAAGTTGACGGGGGCAACGCTGTTTCATTTTTTTCCATTTCTTTCCCGCTGATGTTTTTCTTATTTTATTGTTATCGCAACACACATTAGCTTGGCCACACAATTAAATAGTACATGTAAATTATAATATACATACATTTGTGTATGGGTCAGGTCCAGTTAGATTTTATGTTTTATACATACATTTATGTTTTCCCCCGTAGGCACAATTATGGAAAGAAGTAAAGTGGCTCTATGTTTGAAAAATGAATACTTGCAAGTGGGTTAGGTTGTATATTTGTATGTGTGTTGCGTGAGTTCTTCCCCGGTGTTGTATTCTTGGATGGACTGTCTATACATGCATTTTTGTTTGTCCCTTTGCATGAGCCTACGTGAGTGATAAATAACAGAGTATTTAAACTTGCCTCATTTGATAAACTACTAACATGCCAAGCAACCCGATCCAAAACAATGACCAGTTTGTTCATGCAACAGAGACAAGCAATGTCTATATGATGAATGTTCATTCTTCTTCTTATATAATGGGGTCTCTATAAGCATGTGGTGACATTCAGAATATTTACATTGACATTGCCAATTTCTTATATTTGATTCGCTACATTTTTTTAAGATTTGCAGCTCATCTTTAAGAAAAATTGATGTCGGGAAGTATTCTTCATTTGTAGAATCTGAATCTACATTAGTTTCACTGATTTCTTCTTCTGTAGTCATTTACATTTCTAGTTATATACATTGATTGTTTCATCTTCTGCACATATTGAATGCCAACACTTGTGGAGGAAGAGGTAGGAAAATAGAAGTTGGAATGTAGAGGTAACGAGAAAGCAAACAAATATGATCTTGACAATGATCCCATCTTTAACGTTTTTGGCTCTGACAGAAAGAAAAACTATTATCGTGCAATTAGCTCCACTTCCTTTGCAAAACAAGTAAATTTGATGCAAGCTTCAAAAGCAATTGCCGATAAGAATAAAAAGAAAGATTTTCGTAAATGGTCTCAGAATTACAAAACCAAATGGCAAATCAAGTTGCAAATTGAGTGGTGAATCAAGTATCGAGCCAAATCAATGAGGCTCTTAAATCATTTGCTTCATCTTTCCTAACTATGGTATCGGGTTATAACATAACTTTAATAGTGGTAATGTGGTGCCTATGATGGAATCCGCTTCTAACTTGGATAAATCTCCTTCGAATATTGGAGTTGCTAGTTCGCTTATTCTGTCAAATGATGTTGGATCACCTACAAGAGATAAACAACTTGTAATACTACTATCACAAGATATGAAGAAGAATGTACCAAAAGCTTATATTGGAACACAAACTATGTGTCATTTCAGAGAGATGGTTCCAAATGTTGAGAAAGTTGTTTGGATACTGGAAGTTTTAGAACCAAAAGCACCAATTTACGACAGTCCTCACAATGGGCATTATAAGCTTTGTGAATTTTTAGATTGGGGCTTTGTAAAATGTCCCGTGTTTCGTCTTTGCAATATTTAAATTCTATTTATCAGCAGATCGTATTATATTGGATATTTAAAATTGGATAGAAATTGCTTTTTTGTAATTTGGATAGGATATTATGGTATTCTGAAATTTGGAAAGTTTGTAGCTCATATTATAGTATTATCTAAATATTATATTATTGCATTTGAGATATGGAAGCATTTTGGACTTCATACTGAATTGATATGATGAATTATATATGTGACATGGACATCATCATTTACGAGATATTATATTCATTTGTTTTAAGAACTTAATATTAATTATGCATAAAATAGTGTAAAAACATGATTTCAGTTAGTAACGCATATAAGCGTTACCAATATTTTGGATAACAATGCTTATCTACATTACAAAACCTAAATGATAAGCAAAGCAATTTATGTGTAACAACCCATATATGTGTTACCAAATAATCATTTTCCAACACTTATAAGCGTTACCGTATATTTCTGTACCAACGCTTATAAGTGTTATCGTATAGTTCTGTACCAACACTTATAAGAATTACCATATATTTAGGTACCAACACTTATAAGTGCTAGTAATACGTATGTTTGTAACACTTATAAGCGTTGCAAATTTGACCGCTCCATTCCTCACTATCCATTAGTAACACTTAAAAAGTGCTACTGAAATTATTTGTAACACTTATAAATGTTAGGATTTGCCTGTTTAGGTGTAATGATATGTTTAACATGTAAATTTAAATATGTGCACAATTTTGTTTGAAGATAGTGTTCTAAACCTAGAGTAGAGAAATTATGCTCAAAGTGAGATAGTATTTAAATTTGGCTTAGTGAAACAATATTTTCATTATTACACATTGTGACATTATATTACACTAATTAAATTAGAAAAGATATTATAGTAGTTTTCAAACATCGTGATCTTTAACACATATAACATAATAATATGAAATGAGAATTATATGTAGTATTAAAAATGAGCATAAAATTTTGTATCTTTTGTATCAAGAGTATCATTTAGGTTTATGGATCATGCAATAATTTTTTAACTAATAATTATGTATATAGCACCCATTGTATTATTGTTACTATATTAAGCTTCTTAAAAATACTTGACTTGTTAATTATGCATATTTTAATGATGATGATTCCAGCTAATTAAACATATCCTTGTTTATTTCAAATAATATGAATAAGAGTTACACAACATGATTTAATAAAAGTATATTTTGGAAATATACAATGAAGTAAAACTAAAAATTAGTCTAAATCCATCAAAAAAATATAATGTTATATTGAACTAAAAGTGAACAACAATTAATTAACATTAATGAGAATTAGGGTGCGTTAACAGATAATTTTGATCCGAGGTTGGAGGTTGTAGCGGTTGTGGACAAATAAAGATTAGAGGTTGGAGAAAGTATTTATGTAATGTATAGTATTTTTATGGTTATAATAATTGTTAATTAATTATTATCAATTAATGTATAGTATTGAATAAGAAGTATTATTAATTATTTAAAGAAAAGTTTCAAAATTTTCCAAAAAATAAGGATTGCGTCCGACTTATCTCAGAAAAGTCGAACGTGATTAACACTTCCTGTGAAAATGCTATATTATTTAGTCCAAATGCAAATCATTAAGCCGCTAACATATCAGTTACGTCCGACTTATCAAACGTGATTATTATGCATCAATCACGTAGGACGTAATCCTCACTAATCGCTTCTGGTTTAACATTTGAAGTGTCCATAAACGGGGATTATGTATGTAACTATTCCCTAATTAGATTTAATATTAATAAAAGAGAATTAACTTTAATAATTCTCAAATTAGTTTGAATTGGAATTAAATGAAATTAGCAACCATTTATTCTTTTTGATACAATTCTTTCCATTTAAAGTTAGCATACTCGTAAACATTATAATTAATCCATCTTCAATTTGTAATGATTTATAAACATCTCCACACTGCAAAAAAATCAGAACAATATAGCATAAGCTGTGATGACATGCAAATCCGTACCCTTTGAATCGACAACAATCCATACATGTCTGACCCAAAAAGCACAGACTGACGGAAAGTCAGGGGAAAAAAGAAGAGAAAAGAAGAGAAGAGAAGAAAGAGAGAAGATAGAACAAAACAGAACAATACAGAATCTCACATCGTAGCGGAAAACATATAATATCATATCAATGATCTTTACAAAATAGAAAATGTATACATATACACATCAATCAGAGTTCAACAATCAATTAATAGTTATCAGCTTGAACAGCTATAATAACATGCTCTCACAATTGCCAATAATATACAACAACAAACAAAGCACAGTGGATAAACAAAACAAGTACGTGTATACGAAAATGAAGATCTCCAACTCTCCAGCTGAAGCTCCAAAAGCATCAAATCTGAACCTGCAAATATACTCGGTCTGGCCCGAGCATTAAAAGGGAAGAACGCCCGGATCAGTCTGGTAAACCAGCGTGAGAAACAAACTCAACTGAATTTATACCAAAACTTTTCCTTTATCAAACAAAAGTATCTCGTAAGACACGCCTACACATAAACACGTACATGTTTTTACCTTACGATAACTAAAACATTTCTTTCATATCAAATCCTCTTATATTATACTAGTGTCTAGTATATACAAATAATATTAATCATAGTCGAAATGGTTATCCATATAGCATTTCGAGGCTATTCATTACGCCTTTACAAACAAAATCGTAGCTCTAGTGGGTTTTGGATTTCCATACAAATGACCAGGTGAAGGGACTACCTTCCGGCAGTACATCTCTAGAAGAATGTACCGAGGCACAGAACATCTACCCCCTACCAACACAGGACCGGCCCACCTCTATAGCTAGATGGTACCGAATATGTCATCCTCCGGTCATTACCGACCTTTACCGAGGGCCCTCATAACATACAAACCACAATAATCAGATACATGACGTCATAGCGTGTAAAGATATATCTAGAAGAGGATGATCATATCCTAATGGGAATGACCCACTTAGCCCTGCTGTATCTAACCCTGTTTTGGTCATTTTCGGTTGATGAGGCTAGACGAGGAAACGATTACCTTTCACAATCACAATCACTTTGAATGCCACACGGCCATTTCCGTTGACTACTAATTGCCTTCTACAAAAATACAACCCTTAAACTCATACGTCTCAAGGAGGGTGTTAAGCTAAGAGAAGTTGCCTTCTTCGCCACCACTGATGTACGTTTGTAAAAACCAATGTACGTAATCTTTAGAAATGCAATGTCAGACAAATATCCATGTAAGTTGTCCAAGAATAGGACAAATCGAAAGTACTTTCTTACCACATCCTGTCGGGAAATCCCTAGGATTAGTAGCGAATAGTCCTTGCATTGGAATTTCATAATGAAGGGACCACTGCTATTGGATGTATATTGGGATTTAAACCCAAACAATCAACAAGCAGTCTCCCACTATGAAACTCCAAAAATAAATATCATCAAAGCAACCTGCACAATCGTCGCATATACGTTGGTCCGAAGTGGTTTTCAGATAAATCCGATCCCCGTCTCTTCGCACCAACAACACAAAAGCGTTTCTCAACCTCACACAGAAACTAAGTCTCGTAGACTTATCACGTCTCCAACTTTCAACTTGCCACCCTTCGGGCCAAGAAGGAAGCTCGATAGATTGGAGTAGTACTTCGCGCTATATGAATCAACATCCTCAACTCAAACGATAATCAAGCCTACACATAAGGCTACGTACTAAGTGTACGATTAAATAGTTCCCATGTCAGGTCGAGGAACTAAAATTTGGCTAATGTTTGATAGTCGGTTAACTATCAAAGCAAACAAAGAAATATTCAGCACCATATACAATCACGGGTCCCTTTTAGTTAATCTCTTATAAATTAAATTACTTGCCAAATATTCACTTTAAATTATCTTTAAAAGGATATATTCTCAAAATCATTTCAACATTAGAAAACATTTCCAAATACTTATTTAATAATAAGTAATTCACAAATCAATTTATTTTTTCAACACTTAGAAAATATTACATATACTTAAATCACGATTAAGTGTTATTTCACAAAAATCATAATTTTTATAACAATAAAAACTGTCACATTTATTTACTTAAATAAATTCATTTCTTAACAATTCAAAAATTCACCAAAACGTATATTTTCAAAATTAATTTCTAAAAATCCTTTTTAATTCAAATCATCACTTTAACATTTTTAAATTCCAAAATATAGACCCAATGCTGCAACAGCACTAAATACAATAATCACGGCATCCAAAATGTCATATATAATATGATAATAGCATATATCACAATATCTGTAAATAAATCAATACCGATAAGGAATCCAGTTGGATCCCTCCAACCTGTCACCTGTAACAAATAAACATATTAGAATATGTGTACAATGTCCGCTTCAAGGCAGACGCAAGTATAAAGGGTCATCCGCTCGTACAAAGGGTCATCCGCTCATACACGGGAACGTATAGGGTCATCTGCTCTACTAGGCAGGTATATATCCAAATACCAATCAATATAACATATATCATACAAAAAATCATCAACCATTATATAATAAATTATTTCTCATTTATATAAAAATATCAGTGAGTTAGAAAGAGTGAGTTGTACTCACATTGCGTCCAATAGCAGTTGTAGTGTTTAATTCCGAATAAAATTAAATGCGCGTTTAATTTTATTCAAAATTCATACTGGCTCCAATCAACTCCAAACAAGCTCCATTGCGTAGTGCTCGTCAATACGAACCCAACGCAATTCGTTTCATGCGAAACCGACCTCGTATGAAAAAGTTATCACGTTTTAAACATTATACGAATTAATATAAAATTTATTCCACAATTTTATTTTATTTTTCAAACCCACATCATAGCCTTTGATTTCATGCTTCATCATCAGGGTCGTGCCCTTCTTCTTTCTCCTCACCCAGGTTATACGCATGAAACAAAACCCACGGCCGACATTTCCATCGAATTGTCGCCATCACTACGAACGTCGAGGCAAGGATCAAGGACAGCCATTGGAATGCTCGTGCTCGATTCCACCATTAGCCGTCGTATCATGAAGCTCGACACTCCTGTCACGTGAAAACACGTGCACAAACAAGGACGAACGCAGCCCAATTCCCCCCTTCACGTCGCGCAATATTCGATCATCTCCGTATAGATTCGAAGAACTCGACGAACCCTATCACTTTATAGTTGAAAGCTTCTTGAAATATTGCACGGATTGGAAGAAATTAAGGAGGGAAAGAGGATGTATTTTGGCCATTGAAATGATTAGGTCCGGCGGCCAGGGTTTCTAACCCTAGAATTGTGAAAATAAGAAAATTATGTGGCCTTTTATAGAAAATTCGCCGACACTATTCACCCCGAAAATTTCCGAACTCGAAACGGAACGTGCCATCTGGTTTTATAATGTTTTACCCCTATTCTGAACGCAATGGAATATATATCAGGAGCCAATTCGATCGTATTTGAAAGATAGATTTTCGAATCGAATTATTTAAATTTAAAATTCACTCAAACGAATTTCTCTACGTTTTAGCTTGCCCTGGACAAACCGTAAATCCGATTGACACGAAATTTGAAATCTTACAATAATATAACATTACGGATCCGATGAAACTAGTTTTGTCGAAATCCGAGACTGTTTGAAAAATGGCTTACATGTTAATTAAATATTAAAATATTCAATTTCTATAAATTAACTTTTAATTCAATTTTAAAAGTTTTATAACATCATTCTAATTCATATAGAATTTAATACAACTTTATAAAATATTTTAATTCATTTTAAATCCAAATTTCAATTATTTCTACAATTTTAAATATTAAATTATCAATTTAATTATCCGATTAAATCCAGATATTCGAAATATTATTTATTCAGCTTATAAAATTTACTTGTGAATATTTAAAATTAATTAAATATATGAACTTTAAATGATAGAAATTCCGGATCGTTACATTCTCCCCTACTTAAAAGAATTTCGTCCTCGAAATTACCAAGTAAGAAAAGGTCACAAAATCAATCAACTTTTCAAAACAATTCATTCAAATTAGATTACCAAAAGTTTAAACCTTTTAACTTTTTCCAAAAATCATAAGTTAAACTTCATATAAAAACTTTTCCAAGTTTTCAAATCCATTTATAGTTATCTTTTCAAAACTACTATATCGTTTAACTTTTGAAACTCAATATGTAACGACCCATGTAAATTCGATGTTTAAAATGAATTAGATTAATAGGATTTTTTTTAAAATTTAGAAAGAAATAGAAATATCATATACTTTTATGAAAGAGAATGTTGAAAATTAGATGTATCAAGGATAATTTAAAATTTACAAATTAGGTTATATATTGCAATTAATTTGTAATAGTGGAAATTGTCGCATTTGGATATAAATGTTAAAATGAAGGCTAAAATAAATTATGTAAATGGTGACTTAAAACCTATTTATAGAAATTTAAATAAAATCCAAATGAATTAAGTAGGAAAAAGATTCTTACCTGGATATAAATTTATGTGAGAAATTTATGAAAGTATTAATTTGATTTAATGCAATAAAAGATTGTAAAGCGGTAATTGGAATAAATTAAGGAATCATATTAGTACAAGTTAATAATTTATGACTTGAATGAGATTCCAATTCATTAAAATCATTTAGACGTTATGATTTGATTTTTAATGGAATATGAGAAAAACAAATGTAAGGATTTGATTAATATATATGTTGTTTATTCAGGGTATTGAATAAAATTGGGAATCCAATTGTAATTAATGGTAATAATGTTGGTATTAGCGAATAAATTAAATTTCAATGCAATACCCATAAATGAATGGAATGAAATGAATGTATGTAAATGTATACTAGATTATTTATCAAATAGAAGGAAAGAAAAGTAAATAGCAAATTGATTGATGAATAAATATGCATTGAATAATGATTGAATATTTCGTTGGTACGAATTTAAAGGAATATGGGGTAATTTGATTAAATCAATAAAAGACAATAAATGCAATGATGGTGGGTTACTAATAAAAGTGAATAGGGAAATGATTGTTATAGTAAGAATGGAATTCCAACTTGTTGGAATGGAGTAAATACACCTAGTAATAAATTTAGTATAAGGAAAAACGAAATGGAAATATTGAACTAATTAATTCGTATATATATAGTAAATGATGATTATTGGATTGTAAATATAAACTTATTAAAGATGATCAAGAGTTGTGACCACAAGTTATTATGAGTGATACATATATATTTAATTCATTCAATTGATTTGGAAATATTGCAATAAATATAGATTACATGTTACGTTAAATAAATTAAGGTAATAAATGGAGGATAACGTAAATGTTCTTCATAAATATGATGATTTGTGAATAAAGAATGGAAATAAAGTTTCATTAATATATCAGAATTTAATTTACCATAAAGAGATTAATTGCAATCAAATGAGTTAAATGTTTAAACAGGAATCAAGCTTTATGTATTTATTTGGGTTATTGCAATTAATTTAAAATTTAATAATAAAATTTTACGTTAATTGGAAATTAAGTTGAAAACGTGAAATATTTATGTGATAATCTTAAATCCAATGGTTAACACTTCTATTTGAAATTATGAACGGAATAATAATTAATTAATTTAATTAAATGGAATTTTTAGGATTTTATTTATAATTTTGTAGATTAAAATGAAGTTAATTAACATTTGGAATTGATAAATTTATCTTCTCTATATGGACATTTAAATTCGTTAAAATCATTGTAAATGTTTGAGTAATATAAAGATGATAAGATCGTCAAATTTTAGAATTTAACATATAAAATTGGATTTTATCAATTTGTTTAATTTATTTAATTAATATAAAAATAGCCATTTTTGTCACGGACTCGGATTTCGACGAAACTAGTTTCATCGGATCCGTAACAGTGAATTATTATAAGGTTTTAAGTTTCGTAGCGATCGGACTTTTCGTTTGATCGTACGAACGCGAAACGCCGTGAAATCGATTTAATTGAAATCAATTTGAAATCAATTTGGAAATATTGAATTGAGCATAACTTCTTCATACGATCGAATTTGGACGTGAAACTTTTTCCATCGCGTTCAGAATATTTTAAAATACCTATTTTGATATATGGGTTTACCCGATTTCGTTCCGGGGTCAGAACGTGTTTTTTGGGCCACGTAGCGTTAGCATGTTTGTTTATCGGATCCATCTATTCGAATTTCTAACCTATCTATATAAACCCAGTTATAAACCCTAGCCCATCTATTCTCATTTGTTTGTGCGTTCATTTCATCAGTTCCTTCTCTTCTTCCAATGGCTACAAATCCTAGATCTAAATTCAAAATTCAAAAAATTAAATCGAAAGTCGAAATTTCAAACTCCTCTAAAAATTTCAGAAAAAATTTATGTTGAAGATTTAATCGATACGAGTCTGCACGTGGGTTTTGTTTTTGCTATCGATACTCGAATCAGCGGCTAATCACGGTCAAAGCCAGAAAATTTGAAACCCTAAGAAATTTTGGTGTTTTTGATCTAGGCCGAAATCGATAAAATTGGGTTCTGGGTATTGTAGTACTCGACGATAGGGATCGTTCTAGGGTGGTTGGAGGTTGTACGGTGGGCTGTGGCGGCTTGAATTTTGGGTTTAGGGTTCGAAAACCTTAGAACAAGGCGGCGGCGGACCGCGACAAGGAGGGACCGGGATTGGATGAGCGTGTGCGGCCGAAGCAGGGGAGAGAGATGGTGGTAGCGGCGTGGGCTATGGCGGCCGGAGGTGATGGTGGCAGTTGGTCAATTTTCGGCTGTAAGGGGGTGTTTGCGTGCGTGCTTGTTTCGGTCGCGTGTCCTGTAGATGAAGAACCGCGTGAGGGAGAGAGAGGGGTTGTGTGGTGATGACGTGGCATAGGTTAGGTTTTTTACTTTGTTTTAATTTAATTTAATTTTCAAATCGTTTTATTCGAATAACTTCTGCATACGGTGTCCAATTTACACGAGATTTTTTTTGTTAGGATCACAATAAAATTCCAGACGAGCTGACGCTGGTTTCGACAGATTTGGAGACCGTCAAATTTGTGGGTTTAAATCGGATTTAAATTCGATTTAAATTCAAAAGGTGAGTGTTTTAACCCACTCACAACTTCTAAAATTTCCTATGTCTGTTAAATTGATTTTTGATATGAGTAGAAATTTATTTATGACTGTTTGGCATGTTTTATTCATTATCTCTATTACGTCGCATTTATTTAATTTGACTGTTAATTAATTTTATAATTGCATATAAATTTGACAGTTAAAAATTTATTTACTTGCATAAAACTGCTAGTTAAACAGTTATTAAATTTATTTCGAATATAAACTGTTAGTTAATAACTGTCATTTATTTCCTGTTATATTGCATATGCCATATATTGTTGTTGTTTAAATTGACGATGATTGAAATAAATTTATGTTGATTGAAATAAATTGGTTGATGATTGATATTGGGTGAATGGATGATGTGTTCTATCTTATATAACTGCAAGTTATCATGCATTTTCATTTCATTCGGGATTGCGGTTTGAAATGATATACAACCGCATTTTTATTTTTAAATTGCGGATTAAAATAATAGATATCCGTATCACTTGACCATAGGATTGAAAAGTTTATATACAGGCACCGCGGTATATATATAAAATTATTTTTGAAATTATATTTTGGTTTGGATATGATACAGTTAAGTAAATATTGAAATTGGATATGATATAAATATATTTTATATATACATATATAGTTAAATTGTGAATTTAAGCTATGCATAAATCTGTAAAAAAATGAATAAGTTGAAAAATGGAATTTGATATTTATATTATACGATTTAGTATGAGTTTACGTTCTTGTATATATATATATAGAGTTATAAATGATTTAAATCAATTAAGATTGGAAGTTAAATTGAAAATTTTTATTTGGAATTGAGCTTAATTAAGGATTTAAAGTTGATGTAAAATTTATTAACTTGAAATTTTAAAAAGGTATGACATTTATAACTGAATTTTTATTCAAGATGAATTAAATGAATATTTCTAGTATAAATAAATTGAAGGAAATTTTCTTTTATAAGTAATCTGAGTTTTACTTAAATGATTACGGGTTTATTATGCAAATATTTCAAACTAAATAATAGGACTTTAAATTGTTGAATAGAAATTTTCAACCTTAGTTCCAATTGTTTAATAATCAAAGTATGAAATACATTGAGACTGAAGGGGTTATTGAAACTGAAAGCGATTCTGAAATTTATGGATTTTGACTTAATTTTTAATGTAAAAATTGTAAGTCGCGGAAATTATTTTATAAAGTAATGTTAAATTCAAACTATTTTATTCTATATACTGTTGAATATCCAAACCATTCAAGTTTTAGAAGTATGGTTTTAAAGCTATGAGTTTCGAAGTATTATGTTTTGAAAGTTATAATTCAAATGTTTGGTTTCCAGTTATTATAAATTTTAATGCAGTATGATTTTGGAAAAGTATATTTGAAATAAAAATGATATTATTGATTTGGGTTTTATAAAAATAATATCAAAATGAGTTGATTTGGAAATGGAAATGATATCGTATTTATGGTTTTGAAATGGATAATTATTTTCTAGTTTTAAAGTGTAAACTATTTTAAAGACCGCGGTGTTATAATCACGTTTGGTTGTTGAAGAGACCGGGATCGGAAGTTGTCATACTCTCTGCCAACTCCGTAAACCACTTTAACAACCGTGTACGCGGTGGAGATTCCAGAATGAAGTAGGTTGGTGACGGCGTTTCCTATAAGGTAATTACGTGGACCCAACTCCCGTGAGTTGGCATAAGGTGGCTAAAACAGGAGCGATTCTCGAGCCAATGAGGTCATTCCTCTGATCGGACGCACTCCTTCGATTCTATACTCTGATTTTGGATTGATTCGGTGGCCACTATTGATTTCTTTGATTTGGGGGTGTTAGTTCGAGGTGGGCGGTAGCTGCGGCTACGCCTTTCTACCAGCCCGGATAGCAATTGGTATATCTACCCTGGCATTGCCTAATTGTGCCGTGTCACCTACCCTATCGCGCCTTGTACGAGTTTGGATTTCTCCCGTAGCCCGTGTGGTATCCTCTGGTGGCTTCCCGATCAGGAGGGACTATGATATTGGATGGACTACTGGGAGTATTACGTGTTAAGGGCTATACGGGTAACCACTTAATGCTATTAAAAAGTAAGTTTATTTTACAATTAGACACTATTATAATAGCGCAATATACTACATAGTAAATAGTTTGACGGATCCTTAGGAGATGTAAATCCCGAGCATCTCTTGAGTTACTGTACTCATATTTATTTATGTTAATTTAACTCACATAAGATCTTTTAGTTATGACTCGAGTGTTTTTGTCTTTTCAAATTCACTCGGGTCGGTCCGAGCGTTTCAGGATTTGAAGATTTAGCTCTGAAGGACGAAGACGAAGATCCGTATTATTATTATTTATATTATTGCACTTCACTCATACTGTTCCGCTGCATTGTTATATGGTATGTGCACTCTGATATGTATTGTATAAATAAAATCAAAGGTTTGTAAAACAGCTTCATGAACTGTATATTTTGATTATTATATTTTATCCTTCCGCTGTGAGATTCTGTTTAGTTTTTTTTCTTCTCTGTTTTTCTTATTTATCCCATAACAATCCGCCCTTACGTATGGTTTGAATTGGCACGTGTGTCTGTTTAAATCGTGTGAAAAGGCGGGACGTTACACCTGGTATCAGAGCCAGGTTTAGCGATAAACCTTAGCTTTGTGGGGTTTGACTCTTTAATAATAGGGTAGTAATACCCTATAGGAGTCGCTGAGTGTATATATATGAGAGAGCGTATTTGTTAATGTTATAAAAAGGTTTTTTATGTTGTGTCAATCTGTTCCATTTTGCATTTATAAATTCTGGTTGATGCATGGGACGCTATGACATCAATAGAGATTTCTAAATACTTAATAGGACGGACCGACATAATATTTGTTTTATATAGGTGAATGAAATAATTTTGCCTATTGTATTTTCTATATATAAAATAAATTTTTCAAAAGATATCTATATTTGGCTGCAATAGATTGGTTGTTAGGTAATAAAGTGTATAAATAATAATAGAAATAAGATTGAAAAATAAAATAAATGAAATTTGGAAATTTAGAACTTAAGTTCCGGGGTTTTGAAATTTCATTCAAATAAATTTTGGAACATAATAATATTGTTTATAAGTACTTTATGATATAAACATTTAATATAATTTGGGAAAAGTTGTTTTAAAGAAGATTTTGGAGAAAATAAGTTTTGTACTTTCCTCTCTGTCGCTGGAAAATAAATTCGGTGATGACGGCCGTATCATCGACTTTCGTTTTTGAGTTTCAAAAGGGAAAGGCCACTGCAGTAGTTTTACTGCAGATTCATTTTTGAAAAATATATAAATTTTGGTTGTTTTAAATATAATTAGAGATATATAAGTTGTAAGAATATATTTATCTATTATTTTAAAATAATTTGAAATTTAACCCGGTATTAAATTCTTAGATTTCCATTAATTAATTGTTTCAATTATTGTAGTGAATTGAAACGTAGGTAATTAATAAATTAAAACCTCTAAAGGAAATAAGAGATTTAATGATAGGTTATAAATGGTATTAAATGGAATTTGAAATTATAACCTACGAAATAAAGAATATTACTATTGAACTTTAAATTAATCATTGCTAATGAGAAAACTTGTAAAACTTTCAAGTACATTCTTTAAAAAACATATATAACTTACCAAATATTAAAAGTTGAAATGTTTAATAGGAAATGTAATGAAATTGTACAAGTAAAAGTAGGTAATGAAGTATTCAAGGAATTTGCTATTATATTTGAGAATATAATGTGGTAAACTTAAGTTATAATTGAAATTTTAAAGGTAAGTAATTCAAATAGATGAGTATCAACTTAAGTAAATAAAATGGAAATGCTAACAAATTAAGTGGGACATAAATACTATTGATAAACAAATTAAATAAGGACATGCAATAATAAATGAATGAATAGTATAACGAAATAAAAAGAACTAGCATGACCTGAGTTAATGAAATTGAATAATTGTAAGTAATAAGTAAAAATAAATGAAGCAAGCATTTAACGAGTAAATGTAAATTAAAACAATAAATCACTGTATAAATAAAAAGATAATCGAACAACAAAGGTATGAAATGGAATTAATAATAAGATAAATTGATTTTTGTTTGGATTTGTTGTTGTTTAGTGGATGGTTGTTTGGGTAAGGATACTTTGAAAATTGGATTTGGGTGAATGAATAATCTACTTAGTTTTATCTAAGACTGTTGAGAAAATGATGCGCTAGTAGTTTATTTTTCATTCCGTACAAATTTAAAAGTTTGAACCCGAACAACTATTTGTTTGTATTGGTTGAATGGTTGTTTTGAATTTGTTGTGTACGCTGTTGTTAAATATGGTTGTTGTATTGATTTGTTGTGAGTGATTGAAATTCACTTAAATATTTCACTTTATATAAATTGTTAACCCTTTAGATTTTATAAGTGAAATGCAGGTTATGGAAGCAATTGCTACTGCTTTTGGTTCCATAAATTTAGCGTAAGTTGCCCGACAAATAGGTACGTTTTCGGATTACGGTTTATAGCGCTATTTTATATATTTTTCCCGAGTAGGGATATATATTATTTTGGAAAATATTTGTGTATATTGTTATATTTATATTATATTTTCTTCCGAGCTTTTCCGTACAAAGGAGACTGTGCCAAAAAATTTCGTAAATTTTGGACTTGGAAAAATTTGAAAATGTTTACAAACTAACAATTTATGTATGAAGGATTTAATATGTTAAATTATTTTATTTTGTAAACTTATTTGTTTATAAATTTAATTAAGAAAGATATATTGTTTTCTTATTTCTTCTTTTCCCTTCTTTTCCTTTTCGGGGACGAAAAGTTTTGAGTGGGGGACAGTGTAACGACCCGTGTAAATTCGATGTTTAAAATGAATTAGATTAATAGGATTTTTTTTAAATTTAGAAAGAAATATAAATATTATTTATTTCTATGAAAGAGAATGTTGAAAATTAGATGTATCAAGGATAATTTAAAATTTACAAATTAGATTATATATTGCAATTAATTTGTAATAATGGAAATTGTCGCATTTGGATATAAATGTTAAAATGAAGGCTAAAATAAATTATGTAAATGGTGACTTAAAACCTATTTATAGAAATTTAAATAAAATCCAAATGAATTAAGTAGGAAAAAGATTCTTACCTGGATATAAATTTATGTGAGAAATTTATGAAAGTATTAATTTGATTTAATGCAATAAAAGATTGTAAAGCGGTAATTGGAATAAATTAAGGAATCATATCAGTACAAGTTAATAATTTATGACTTGAATGAGATTCCAATTCATTAAAATCATTTAGACGTTATGATTTGATTTTTAATGGAATATGAGAAAAACAAATGTAAGGATTTGATTAATATATATGTTATTTATTCAGGGTATTGAATAAAATTGGGAATCCAATTGTAATTGATGGTAATAATGTTGGTATTAGCGAATAAATTAAATTTCAATGCAATACCTATAAATGAATGGAATGAAATGAATGTATGTAAATGTATACTAGATTATTTATCAAATAGAAGGAAAGAAAAGTAAATAGAAAATTGATTGATGAATAAATATGCATTGAATAGTAATTGAATATTTCGTTAGTATGAATTTAAAGGAATATGAGGTAATTTGATTAAATCAATAAAAGGCAATAAATGCAATGATGGTGGGTTACTAATAAAAGTGAATAGGGAAATGATTGTTATAGTAAGAATGGAATTTCAACTTGTTGGAATGGAGTAAATACACGTAGTAATAAATTTAGTATAAGGAAAAACGAAATGGAAACATTGAACTAATTAATTCGTATATATATAGTAAATGGCGATTATTGGATTGTAAATATAAACTTATTAAAGATGATCAAGAGTTGTGACCACAAGTTATTATGTGTGATATATATATATATATATATATATATATATATATAATTCATTCAATTGATTTGGAAATCATTGCAATAAATATAGATTAAATGTTACGTTAAATAAATTAAGGTAATAAATGGAGGATAACGTAAATGTTCTTCATAAATATGATGATTTGTGAATAAAGAATGGAAATAAAGTTTCATTAATATATCGGAATTTAATTTACCATAAAGAGATTAATTGCAATCAAATGAGTTAAATGTTTAAACAGGAATCAAGCTTTATGTATTTATTTGGGTTATTGCAATTAATTTAAAATTTAATACTAAAATTTTACGTTAATTGGAAATTAAGTTGAAAACGTGAAATATTTATGTGATAATCTTAAATCCAATGGTTAACACTTCTATTTGAAATTATGAACGGAATAATAATTAATTAATTTAATTAAATGGAATTTTTAGGATTTTATTTATAATTTTGTAGATTAAAATGAAGTTAATTAACATTTGGAATTGATAAATTTATCTTCTCTATATGGACATTTAAATTCGTTAAAATCATTGTAAATGTTTGAGTAATATAAAGATGATAAGATCGTCAAATTTTAGAATTTAACGTATAAAATTGGATTTTATCAATTTGTTTAATTTATTTAATAAATATAAAAATAGCCATTTTTGTCACGGACTCGGATTTCGACGAAACTAGTTTCGTCGGATCCGTAATAGTGAATTATTATAGGATTTCAAGTTTCGTAGCTACCGGACTTGTCGTTTGATCGTACGAAAGCGAAACGCCGTGAAATCGATTTAATTGAAATCAATTTGAAATCAATTTGGAAATAGTGAATTGAGCATAACTTCTTCATACGATCGAAATTGGACGTGAAACTTTTTCCATCACGTTTAGAATTTTCTAAAATACCTATTTTGATATATGGGTTTACCCGATTTCGTTCCGGGGTCAGAACGAGTTTTTTGGGCCACGTAGCGTTAGCACGTTTGTTTATCGGATCCATCTATTCGAATTTCTAACCTATCTATATAAACCCAGTTATAAACCCTAGCCCATCTATTCTCATTTGTTTGTGCGTTCATTTCATCAGTTCCTTCTCTTCTTCCAATGGTTACAAACCCTAGATCTAAATTCTAAATTCAAAAAATTAAATCGAAAGTCGAAAATTCAAACTCCTCTAAAAATTTCAGAAAAAATATATGTTGAATATTTCATCGATACGAGTCTGCACGTGGGTTTTTTTTTTGCTATCGATACTCGGATCAGCGGCTAATCACGGTCAAAGCCAGAAAATTCGAAACCCTAAAAATTTGGGCGTTTTTGATCTAGGCCGAAATCGATAAAATTGGGTTCTGGGTATTGTAGTACTCGACGATAGGGATCGTTCTAGCGTGGTTGGAGGTTGTACGGTGGGCTGTGGCGGCTTGAATTTTGGGTTTAGGGTTCGAAAACCCTAGAACAAGGCGGCGGCCGACCGCGACAAGGAAGGACCAGGCTTGGATGAGCGTGTGCGGCCGAAGCAAGGGAGAGAGATGGTGGTAGCGGCGTGGGCTATGGCGGCCGGAGGTGATGGTGGCAGTTGGTCAAAGTTTCGGCTGTAGGGGGTGTTTGCCTGCGTGCTTGTTTCGGACGCGTGTCCTGTAGATGAAGAACCGCGTGAGGGAGAGAGAGGGGTTGTGTGGTGATGACGTGGCATAGTTTAGGTTTTTTACTTTGTCTTAATTTAATTTAATTTTCAAATCGTTTTATTCGAATAACTTCTGCATACGGTGTCCAATTTACACGAGTTTTTTTTGTTAGGATCGCAATAAAATTCCAGACGAGTTGACGCAGGTTTGGACAGATTTAGAGACCGTCTAATTTTTGGGTTTAAATCGGATTTAAATTCGATTTAAATTCAAAAGGTGAGTGTTTTAACCCACTCACACCTTCTAAAATTTCCTATGTCTGTTAAATTGATTTTTGATATGAGTAGAAATTTATTTACGACTGTTTGACATGTTTTATTCATTATCTCTATTAAGTCGCATTTATTTAATTTGACTGTTAATTAATTTTGTAATTGCATATAAATTTGACAGTTAAAATTTTATTTACTTGCATAAAACTGCTAGTTAAACAGTTATTAAATTTATTTCGAATATAAACTATTAGTTAATAACTGTCATTTATTTCCTGTTATATTGCATATGCTATATATTGTTGTTGTTTAAATTGACGATGATTGAAATAAATTTATGTTGATTCAAATATATTGGTTGATGATTGATATTGGGTGAATGGATGATGTGTTCTATCTTATATAACTGCAAGTTATCATGCATTTTCCTTTCATTCGGGATTGCGGTTTGAAATGATATACAACCGCATTTTTATTTTTAAATTGCGGATTGAAATAATAGATATCCGTATCACTTGACCATAGGATAGAAAATTTTATATACAGGCACCGCGGTATATATATAAAATTATTTTTGAAATTATATTTTGGTTTGGATATGATACGGTTAAGTAAATATTGAAATTGGATATGATATAAATATATTTTATATATACATATATAGTTAAATTGTGAATTTAAGCTATGCATAAATCTGTAAAAAAAATGAATAAGTTGAAAAATGGAATTTGTTATTTATATTATACGATTTAGTATGAGTTTAAGTTCTTGTATATATATATATATAGAGAGAGAGTTATAAATGATTCAAATCAATTAAGATTGGAAGTTAAATTGAAAAATTTATTTGGAATTGAGCTTAATTAAGGATTTAAAGTTGATGTAAAATTTATTAACTTGAAATTTTAAAAAGGTATGATATTTATAACTGAATTTTTATTCAAGATGAATTAAATGAATATTTCTAGTATAAATAAATTGAAGAAAAATTTCTTTTATAAGTAATCTGAGTTTTACTTAAATGATTACGGGTTTATTATGCAAATATTTCAAACTAAATAATAGGACTTTAAATTGTTGAATAGAAATTTTCAACCTTAGTTCCAATTGTTTAATAATCAAAGTTTGAAATACATTGAGACTGAAAGGGTTATTGAAACTGAAAGCGATTCTGAAATTTATGGATTTTGACTTAATTTTTAATGAAAAAATTGTAAGTCGCAGAAATTATTTTATAAAGTAATGTTAAATTCAAACTATTTTATTTTATATACTGTTGAATATCCAAACCATTTAAGTTTTAGAAGTATGGTTTTAAAGCTATGAGTTTCGAAGTATTATGTTTTGAAAGTTATAATTCAAATGTTTGGTTTCCGGTTATTATAAATTTTAAAGTAGTATGATTTTGGAAAAGTATATTTGAAATAAAAATGATATTATTGATTTGGGTTTTATAAAAATAATATCAAAATGAGTTGATTTGGAAATGGAAATGATATCGTATTTATGGGTTTGAAATGGATAATTATTTTCTAGTTTTAAAGTGTAAACTATTTTAAAGACCGCGGTGTTATAATCACGTTTGGTTGTTGAAGAGACCGGGATCGGAAGTTGTCATACTCTCTGCCAACTCCGAAAACCACTTTAACAACCGTGTACGCGGTGGAGATTCCAGAATGAAGTAGGTTGGTGACGACGTTTCCTATAAGGTAATTACGTGGACCCAACTCCCGTGAGTTGGCATAAGGTGGCTAAAACAGTAGCGATTCTCGGGCCAATGAGGTCATTCCTCTGATCGAATGCACTCCTTCGATACTATACTCTGACTTTGGATTGATTCGGTGGCCACTATTGATTTCTTTGATTTGGGGGTGTTAGTTCGAGGTGGGCGGTAGCTGCGGCTACGCGTTTCCACCAGCCCGGATAGCAATTGGTATATCTACCCTGGCATTGCCTAGTTGTGCCGTGTCACCTATCCTATCGCGCCTTGTACGAGTTTGGATTTCTCCCATAACCCGTGTGGTATCCTTTGGTGGCTTCCCAATCAGGAGGGACTATGATATTAGATGGACTACTGGGACTATTACGTGTTAAGGGCTATATTAACCCCTTAAGGCTATTAAAAAGTAAGTTTATTTTACAATTAGACACTATTATAATAGCGCAATATACTACATAGTAAATAGTTTAACGGATCCTTAGGAGATGTAAATTCCGAGCATCTCTTGAGTTACTGTACTCATATTTATTTCTGTTAATTTAACTCACATAAGATCTTTTAGTTCTGACTCGAGTGTTTTTGTCTTTTCAAATTCGCTCGGGTCAGTCCGAGCGTTTCAGGATTTGAAGATTTAGCTCTGAAGGACGAAGACGAAGATCCATATTATTATTATTTATATTATTGCACTTCACTCATACTGTTCCGCTGCATTGTTATATGGTATGTGCACTCTGATATGTATTGTATAAATAAAATCAAAGGTTTGTAAAACAGCTTCATGAACTGTATATTTTGATTATTATATTTTTTCCTTCTGCTGTGAGATTCTGTTTAGTTCTTTTTCTTCTCTGTTTTTCTTATTTATCCCATAACAATCCGCCCTTACGTATGGTTTGAATTGGCACGTGTGTCTGTTTAAATCATGCGAAAAGGCGGGACGTTACATAATATCAAAATTTAGTTTTCACAAATTTTTCCAATTTTCCCAAAAAATTTCAAATGCCTTAAATTTTCAGAAAATTTCGCCAGCGTCTCGCTTGCACGGTTCAATCCGAAAAAAATTAACAATATATATGTCATAAATATACATCTCATCATCAAGGATGAGGCATCCCGTAGGGGAAAAAGTGTAAAAGTATGATATGTAATCCGAGATATGTACCTTATATATTATTAGCGAGCATATACGGCTAACATAGCGCGAAAGCGAGCTCCAAATGCGAAGCAAGCGCCATCCGCACCTACTAAACACTAAAAAAACAAAGAGAAATATATATATATATATATATATATATATATGAAAATAATATCAATATACAACATATACCAACAACTATATATGCCAATATAGCAAATGCAACAAAAGGCAACAAATCCAACCATCAAACAACTATCATCCAACAAACCATATCTATCCAATCAATCCATCACCAAACAAATATACATTCACTTTTCATTAATATTCGTTGAATTGGTTTTCATTAAATCACATTTCATTCATTAACATTGGATTTTATTGACATTCATTTATTCTATTTCGATTAGTTTACATTCACTAATTCATCTTCCAATTTGTTCACTTCCAATTCAAATCAAATCAATTTCATTTCTATTTATTCATACTTCACTTTCAATTTGAATTCAATTACTTAGTTTTCAATTTTATTAATTCAATTTCATATGAATTTTTTATATAATCAATTAACATTTATCTAACAATCAATGCATATCCAACATTACCAAATTAATTTACTTTACATTCATTCAATTTGGTTCAACACTTTTAATTTCAAATTGGTTTTACATTCAATTTAGATTGAATTCTCATATTCACTATAATCACATTTTTATACAACACTTTCAATATTATTATTGATTCACAACTTCCTAACTTAAGTTTTATTCAATTTTTAATAACAACATTCCAATGTTGATTCATTTTACAAATAAAGTTGAATTTCTTTATATCACTTGTAACGATCCGTAAAACTCGGTAATTAAATTTCTTAATTTAAGAAGATTTTGGTAACTTAATGTTGAATGAAATAAAATTTAGTGAATTATTAATGGGAATAATAACTTGGATAAGATTGGTAAGTTAATTTTTATAACTTGAATGTAACAGTATATATGTAAGTTAATTGTTAATGACTTGGATGTAATTCCAAGTAGTGAAACAATGTAAATGTTAATTTTATTCTTATTGTAATAAAAGGATGTTACCAAGATGAAATGATTAATTTGATTTAAAATCTCAATTAATGTGTGCGTTAATTCATAACGGGATATAAAAGGTAAATTAATAATGTAAAATGTTGACTTACGAATAAAATAATGCATCTAGAATGGAAATGGAAATGGAATGAATTAGTGTATGAACTAATGGTAACACTTGTTGCAAGCTAATAATTAAAACGTAACAAGTGCTATTTAGATTAATAATTAATAGGTAGAATGAAATGTCAATTAATGAATTTATTTAAAATTGTAAAGTTATAATAACATATAGTAATTGGTTGGGAAGAATAAAGATAACTAAATATACTTTAATGATAAATAATATAATAACGGAAAGTGTGGGTGTAAATTAAAAGGGAAACAGAAAATTTATTTTTAAGATAGTAATTGGTGTAATAGAAAGCTAAATAAATTTATTGGGAATATTAATGGTAATTGGATATAGATTAATGCGATAACGTTAATGCAAGTTGATAAATAACTAATTTAGCGCAATCACTATTAATTGGAACCTATTGCAATAAATGGAATTAAATATTACATTAGTGTAGATTTAACGTAATATTGGGTAATAGGGTATGGTTAGTGCTTTTTGAATGAATTGATAATAAAAATTAAAGGTAGCGATGTTAATATAAGTTGACCATAAACAAATTGAATGAAATTCAAATCAATGGAAATAATGCAGATGTATACTTAGCTACAAATTGAATACATGAAAACAAAATGTAAGCACTGAATTAGATTAATGAATTTAAATGATAATAAATGGTCATTAAATAAAATCAATGCTCTCGAAGTAATTATAATATTTTGTTTGAAGGAAATAATCTTAAAGGTAATTAAAGTTTAATGGTTACAATTGTTATAAATTACATATTTGTTTAGTTCATAGAAATTGATTTGAAAGCAATTGTAGTAATTGACTTAATTATTGCAATCTTAATTAATTAAAGAAATTGGGCGGATAAGAAGAATGAAAATCAAGATTTATCAATTTATTGGGATTTGAACTATAATGATAATAAGATTAATTGCAATTGATGGTAATTAAATAGTACGTTAATTGGAATTAAGTTAAAATGGGAGAATATTATGAATCAAGATTTAAAAGCAATGTTAGCTATATTCTTATTGGTATAAGACTCAGATAACAAGGGTTGAGAATTTAATAATTGGATTTTGGACTTTTATTTTTTTTATTTTCTAAATTTAATGAAATTGAATTAAATATTGAAATTGAGGTTAACATTGGAATTGATGAATTAATCAACTCAAAATTGACATTTAAATTTGTTTAAAATCATTGTGAATGATTGAAAAATATAAAAGTGATAAAAGTTGTCAATTATAGAATTGGAATTTAAAACTTGATTTAATTAATTTAATATTAGATTTTTAATTAAGGTAAAAATAGCCATTTTGGCCACTGACTCGGATTTCGACAAAACCAGTTTCATCGGATCCGTAACGGTGAATTATTGTAGGATTTCAAGTTTCGTAGCTGGCGGAGTTGTCGTTTGATCGTACGAACGTGAAACGCCTTGAAATCAATGAAATTGAAATCAATTAGAAAAATATTGATTTTAGCATAACTTCTTCATACGATGGAATTTGGACTTGAAACCTTTTTTATTGCGTTTAAAATATTTTAAAACATCTATTTTGATATATGCGTTGACCAAATTCTATTCCGGAGTCGAAACGGGCTTTTTGGGCCACTTTGTCATTAGCTCGTATATTCAGTCCGATCCATTCTATCTCAACTTTATCTATAAATACCCGGTTATAAACCCTAGCCTGCCTCTATTCTCATTTTTATGTGCATACAATCCCTCTGCACCTCCTCCTAAATGGCAGACAACAAAATTCCAGATCCAATTCCAAATCAAATCCAAAGCTAAAATTTCAACTCCTTAGAAAAATTTGAAAAAATTATATATCGAAGCTCTCAATGTACGCATCTCAAAAATGATATTCATTTTCTGATTTGAAGCTCTGTTTTTCCAGAAATAAATGATCTATACACAACCGTTCATTGGATAGCTTCTCGTTTAACGGGGGATCGTCATCCTTGCGACGATCAGTTGGTGGTAACGGGTAGAAGGCGGCAAGGCATGAAGATCGGCATGGTTGCTTGGGCCTGGAGTCGCTCGTTTTCACGTGATTGGCCTGACCCTCATACGGTGGCGGGTGAACTAGAAGCCACCAGAGGTGGCGGATCGATGGGGCTTGGGGTGGCTCGACCTGCTGAGTTCAACGGTGGCTGTGGATCTGGCTCTATTCAATCGAGGCGGCGCATTTAATTGTTGAAGTCATGGTGGCTTGGTTCGTGGCTACAGGAAAACGTGAGCAGGGTTTCGAACGAAACGAGATGCGCGGCCCTCTGATGACGTGGTATGATTGTTTTTTTTGTTTTTTTTTCAAAATTTAAATCATGTAATCTTCTAACGTAAAAAACTTTCACATGCGAACACCAATTCACGTGCGGTTTTTTTGTTAGGATCGTATTGAAATTCCGAACATTTTAACACTAGTTTGGACAAATTCTGAAACTGTCAAATTTTTGGGTTTAAATTGAATTTGAATTCAATTTAAATTCAAAAGGTGAGTGTTTTAACCCACTCACTAAAATTTCTTATGTTTGTTAAATTGATTTACGATGTGTTTAGGAATTATTTATAACTGTTTGGCATATTTTCAATCATCATCCCAGTTAAATTAAATTAATTTGGTTAAATCGTTATTTATTTATTTATTTCATATAAACTGCCAGTTAAATTGTTATTTATTTATTTATTGCATATAAACTGCCAGTTAAATTGTTATTTATTTATTTATTGCATATAAACTTCCAGTTAAATTGTTATTTATTTATTGCATATAAACTGCCAGTTAAATAGTTAATTAAATTATTGTTGAATATAAACTGCTAGTTAATACCTGTTGTTTTATTATTCGTTATATATTGATGTATTGTTTGAATTAGATGATGATTTTGATCAATGGATGTATGATTTTATGATGGATGAATGGATGTTTATTTATATCATCATAAACTGCAAGTTCTTATGCATTTATTGCATTCGGGATTGCGGTCTGAAATGATATATAACCGTAAAATTTTATTTTTAAATTGCGGATTGAAATGATAAATATCCGTATCACTTGACCATAGGATAGAAAATTTTATACAGACACCGTCGGTCAATATATATAAATATTTTGAAAATGATTTCTATGGTTTGGATAGGATACGGTTTAATAAATATTAATTTTTGATATTATATAAATATTATTTTATATATACATATATAGTTAAATTATTGAATTTGAGCTATGTATAAATTTGTTAAATAAAATAAATAAGTTGAATAATGGAGTTTGATTTTTTTATATTATATGGTTAAGTACATGTTTAAGATATTGTAATATATAGAGTTTTAATGATTTAAATCAATTAAAATTGGAAGGTAAATTGTGAATTTATTTGGAATTGAGCTTATTTAAGAATTAAACTCCATAAGCTGAGGTAGAACTTATTAACTTGAAATTTTAAAGGGTATGATATTTATAACTGAATTTTTATTCAAGATGTATTAAATGAATATTTCTAGTATAAATAAATTGAAGGAAATATTTAGTTATAGGTAATTTGAGTTTTATTTAAAGGATTATGGATTTATTATACAATTATTTCAAAACTAAATAA
Source organism: Allium cepa (assembly GCA_030765085.1). Classification (NCBI taxonomy): domain Eukaryota; kingdom Viridiplantae; phylum Streptophyta; class Magnoliopsida; order Asparagales; family Amaryllidaceae; genus Allium; species Allium cepa. The sequence continues at coordinate 796,059,257 of CM060929.1, read as the reverse complement.
TAGGACATTGAATTGTTGAATAGTAATTTCCCACCTTAGTTTTGAAATTGTTTAATACTCTAAGTTTGAAATATATTGAAATTGAAGTGGTTTTTTGAAAACCGAAAGTAATTTAAATTTATGGATTTAGACTTAATTTAAAGAGAATAAAATTGTAAAGTCATGGAAATTATTTTACTTTATAAAGTAATTTTAAATTCAAACCATTTTATTTTATGTACTATTTGAATATCCAAACCATTTAAGTTTTAGAAGTTATGGTTTTAAAGCTATGGATTTCGAAGTATCATGTTTTGAAAAGTTATAATTCAAATGTTTGGTTTCGAGATATTATAAAATTTTAAAGTGATATGGTTTTAAAAAAAAGATATATTTGAGCATGATATCATATTGACTTGGTTTTTAAAAGAGGAAGTGATATCGTAATTATATGGTTTTGAAATGGATATTTTATTCTGGTTTTTAAAGTCTAAACTATTTTGAAAAGCCCGCAGTGTTATAATAACGTTTGATTGTTGAAGAGACCGGGATCAGAAGTTGTCATACTCTCTGCCAACTCCGAAAACCACTTCAACAACCGTGTACGTGGCGGAGGTTCCAGAATGAAGTAGGATGGTGGCGACGTACTATTAAGGTATATACGTGGACCCGACTCCCGTGAGTTGGCATAAGGTGGCTAAAACAGGAGCGATTCTCGGGCCAAGGAGGTAGCACCTTTTATCGAACACATCCCTTCGATACTATACTCTGACTTTGGATTGATTCGGTGGCCACCTTTACTTTTTGATTTTGGGGGTGTTTGTTCGAGGTGGGTGGTAGTAGCTGCTACGCGTTTCCACCAGCCCGGATAGCAATTGGTATATCTACCCTGGCATTGCCTAGTTGTGCCGTGTCACCTACCATACCGAGCCTTTACTACGAGTTTCTATTTGTGTCGTACCTATGGAGTATCCTCTGGTAGCCTCCCGATCAGGAAGTATTACGGTACTGTATAGACTATTGGCATTATTTGTGTTAAGGGGAATATTGGGTCGCTCCTTAACGCTATTTAAAAGTAAGTTTATTTTACTAATAGACATTATTATAATAGCGAATATTACTACATAGTAAATAGTTTAACGGATCCTTAGGAGATGTGAATCCCGAGCATCTCTTGAGTTACTACACTCATATTTATTCCTGTTGATTTAACTTACATAAGATCTTTTAGTTCCGACTCGAATGTTTTCTCTTTTCAATTCGCTCGGGTCAGCTTGAGCATTTCAGGATTTATAAGACCGTGCTCTGGAGGACGAAGACGAAGATTTGTTATTACTTATTATAGTATTCCACCACATTCCTACTGTTTCCGCTGCATAAATTATTATTCTCTGGTATGTGTAACTCTGATATGTGTTGTATAAGTAAAATCGAATATTTTGTAAACAACTTCATGAACTGTATATTTAATTATTATATTTTATCATTCCGCTGCAAGATTCTATTTTGTTTTTTCTTTCTCTACTCTTTCTTATTTATCCCATAACAATCTGCCCTTCTGTATGGTTTAAGTCCGACGTGTGTGGTTTATCGTCGATTTAAAGCATACGAAAAGGCGGGACATTACATCTGGTATCAGAGCATTGGTTTAGCGATAAAGCTTAGCTTTGTGGGGTCTGACTCTTTACTAATAGGGTAGTAATACCCTATGGGAGTCGCTGAGTGTATATATATGAGAGAGCGTATTTGTTAATGTTATAAAAGGTTTTAATATTGTGTTAATTTGTTCTGCTTTGTATTTATAAATTCTGGATGATGCATGGGACGCTATGACATCAATAGGGATTTCTAAACGCTTAATAAGACAGACCGGCACAATATTTGTTTTAATATAGGTGATGACATAATTTTGCCTATTATATTTTCTATATATAAAATAAATTCTTATAAATGAAATATATATTTGGTTGCAATATATTGGTTGTTAGGTAATGAAATTTATAAATAATAGTTGAAATGAGATTGAAAATAAAATAAATGGAGATTGGAATGTTTTGTCTTTTTAATTCGCTCGGGTCAGCTTGAGCATTTCAGGATTTATAAGACCGTGCTCTGGAGGATGAAGACGAAGATTTATTATTACTTATTATAGTATTCCACCACATTCCTACTGTTTCCGCTGCATAAATTATTATTCTCTGGTATGTGTTACTCTGATATGTGTTGTATAGGTAAAATCGAATATTTTGTAAACAGCTTCATGAACTGTATATTTGATTATTGTATTTTATTGTTCCGTTGCAAGATTCTATTTTTTTTCTTCTTTCTCTACTTTTTCTCATTTACCCCATAATAATCCGCCCTTCTGTATGGTTTAAGTCTGACGCATGTGGTTTATCTTCGATTTAAAGCATACGAAAAGGTGGGACGTTACATCACTCAAGTTCAAATTCATTTAATTCACTTTATTAATTTACTTCGATACCAAAATCAACTTCATTCAACATCACTTAAGTTATGTTTCATTTCAATTTCATTTACCTTCACTTTCACTATACAACTTAAGTTCATCTCTAATTCATTTCAAATTCTATTTTATTTAACTTTACTTATGTCAAATTCATCGCTATTCAAAATCAGATTTTGTTTTGCTTAACAAAATTGTTCAATCATTTTAACAATTGCTTGTACTTTCCTTATATCATTTTATAAGTTATACAACTTACTTATTCATAATTCCGTGAACATCTACCTACGTTCACTTCCATTCACTAAACTCATTCTTTATACTTTCAAATCCAATTCACTTTATTAACTTTCCTTTAGTTAAATTTCAAATCATATATTTATTATGCTAACTCAAATTTATTTCAACTTTACCAAGTTAAATTTTTCATTTCATATTATAAGTTTAAAACTTATTTTACTTATATTTATTAATTACAACTTGGATTTTAAATCAAATTTGTTTATCTAAAACAAAACTTCAATAGTTTACTATTGGTAGCAAATCCATCACACAGAAACTCGAAAATGATACTGGTGATGCTGCAGTCATCACCCTTATTATTTTCCAGTAACAGTAGTGAATTCAGTGCTTTATATTCTTTCAAAAATGTCATTTTATATTTATAAACCACATTTATAAATCTTTTACTTATATAATTTCACTATTTCACTTTACTTATATAAGATCATTCTAAATTTACTGATCTTACTTAAATTTATAATAATATAATATCTTTAACTTTGAAATACAACTTTCAAAATCAATGGGATTCAAATTTTCCCAATTCATAATTTAAATCCATTTTTATTTATAACTCACATAGTTTCATTTCTTATATATAAGATTATTTCACAATTGTAAATCATATTAATTATAATTCCATACTTATAATTCACTTGCTTATATAATTTATTCTTTTACAATTATTGTTTTTATTTAGATTATTCGAACAACTTTTATTAACTGATATATATTTACATTTTCAAACAACCAAACAATCAATTTATATTCCCTTTAATAATTCTGAAAAATTATTCCTTTATATACGAAATATAATCGAGGTAAAATTATTTCATTTACCCAATTAAAAATGATACTATGTCGACTTGCCTCATTTAAGTGTTTAGAAATCCCTATCGATAATATGGCGTCCCACATACCGACCAGAATTCACAAACAACTCAACGGATAAGCAAACACAATATAAAATATTTTATACTCAATAACAAATATGCACTTATATGTAAAATACACTCAAACTCAATCTAGGGTGGTACTATCCCTATCTATACTGAGTACAAATCAAAGCTTAGGAATATACAAAATCTAAGCTCTAATACTAGCTGTGACGATCTAGGCTTTGCAACCATCAACAGTGGATAAACTCCACCGTGGCTAACATGGGTACCTCACGATTTGCTTTTACGGCCAGCCTCTCGACTGTAAGGCAAACTACCAAACCAACCCCTCGATGCTCGATCTTAGGGACATGTAGGAGTAAGAGTCATCCGTTCGCTACCTAACAAGAAGCGAGAACCCCCTATCATGTACGAACATCACTAAGCAAATCTGATCCCGGTCTCTTTGCACCAACAACGCAAAAGCGTTTCTCAACCTCACATAGAAACTAAGTCTCGTAGACTTATCACGTCTCCAACTTTCAACTTGCTATCCACCGGGCCAAGAAGGAAGCTCGATAGGTTGGAGTAATACTCCGCGCTATATGAATTAACATCCTCAACACAAACGATAATCAAGCCTACACAGAAGGCTACGTACTAAGTGTACGACTAAATAGTTCCTACATCAAGTCGAGGAACTAAAATTTGGCTAATGTTTGATAGTCGGTTATTTAACTATCAAAGCAGACAAATAAAATTCAGCACCATATACAATCACTACGCCCTTTTAATTCATCTCTTATAAATTAAATTACATTCCAAATATTCACTTTAAATTATCTTTAAAAAGATATGTTCTCAAAATCATTTCAACATTGGAAAACATTTCCAAATGCTTATTTAATAATAAGTAATTCACAAATCAATTTATTTTTTTCAACACTTAAAAATATTACATATACTTAAATCACGATAAGTATATATTTTATTCTTTAAGGAAAAGATTCTTTTAAACATATTTACTTGGGTCAAAACGAATGTTGCGTAAAACATCGTTACGACAACCCAAAATCAATAGTATAGGCATCCGGAAATAGGATAGATATATAAATCCTAATACTATACAAAACATTTCCTTTCAAAAATCATTTACTATAACAACAGTGTTATAGTCCATCATTTCCTTATTTCTCGAAAACGTCTATTTCAACAATGAATGTTGAAATCTATGGTTTCGATCCTTGACACATTTTAAAACCATCTTTAAGACATTTTATTCCATTTAAAATATCACTTCCCAAAACATTCCTTTAATATATTATTCACTGTCCAAAATCGTGATTATAAATCATTTACCAAATTTAATATTATTTCAACATTTAATTTAAAGGATAATTCACTGTCAAAAATTGTGAATATAAATTCCTTTAAATACTATTCTATATTTAACTTATCAAATCAATCGATTTTGGATTTATAAAACAATGTTTATGAATCACGTTTATATTTAATGAAAACTTCCATTTCTAAAATCCTTTTTATTAACCAATTCTATATATAGCTCATTTACATGCTAAAATCCAATTATAAGTTAATTACTTTTAAACCATCTATTTCCAAAATCATTCTTTTTATAACTGCTTCCGTTATAAATCTATAAATCATATTTACTCATACAATCCATTTATAACCTCATTTTAACTCTTACAAAATTCCTTTATAATCCCATCATTTTGATTTATAAAATATCCATTTATATAAACTTATTTTTTAATAATTTACAAATCATTATTAAAACTTATATAACTCCAAAAATCGTACTTAAGTGTTATTTCACAAAAATCATAATTTTTATAACAATAAAAATTGTTATATTTATTTACTTAAATAAATTCATTTCTTAACAATTCAAAAATTCACCAAAACGTATATTTTCAAAATTAATTTTTAAAAATCCTTTTTAATTCGAATCATCACTTTAACATTTTTAAATTTCAAAATATAGACCCAATGCTGCAACAGCACTAAATACAACAATCATGGCATCCAAAATGTCATATGTAATATGATAACAGCATATATCACAATATCTATAAATAAATCAAACCGATGAGGAATCCAGTTGGATCCCTTCAACCTGACGCCTGCAACAAATATACATATTAGAATATGTGTATAATGTTCGCTTCAAGGCAGACGCGCGTACAAAGGGTCACCCACTCATACACGGGAACGTATAAGGTCATCTACTCCACTAGGCAGGTATATATATCCAAATACCAATCAATATATCATATATCATCCAAACAATCATCAATCGTCATATAATAAAAATTTTCTCATTCATATAAAAATATCAGTGAGTCAGAAAGAATGAGTTGTACTCACATTGTGTCCAATAGTAGTTGCAGTGTTTAATTTCGAATAAAATTAAACGTGCGTTTAATTTTACTCAAAACTCACACTAGCTCCAATCAACTCCAAACTAGCTCCATCGCGTAGTGCTCATCAATACGAACCCAACGCAATTCGTTTCGTGTGAAACGGACCTCGTATGAAAAATTATCACGTTTTAAACATTATACGAATTAATATAAAATTTATTCCACAATTTTATTTTATTTTTCAAACCCACTCATAGCCGTTGATTTCATGCTTCATTATTAGGACCGTGCCCTTCTTCTTCCTCCCCACCCAGGTTACACGCACGAAACAAAACCCACGGCCGCCATTTCCATCGAATTGTCGTCATCACTACGAACGTCGAGGCAAGGATCAGGGACCGCCATTGGAATGCTCATGCTTGACTCCACCATAAGCCGCCGTATCATGAAGCTCGGCCCCTCTGTCATGTGTAAACACGTGCACAAAAAAGGACGAATGCAGCCCATTTCCCCCATCCACGTCGCGCCATATTCGATCATCTCCGTATAGATTCGAAGAACTCGACGAGCCCTATCACTTTGTAGTTGAAAGCTTCTGGAAATATTGCACGGATTGGAAGAAATTAAGGAGGGAAAGAGGATGTATTTCGGCCATTGAAATGATTAGGGTCGACGGCTAGGGTTTCTAACCCTAGAATTGTGAAAATAAGAAAATTATGTGGCCTTTTATAGAAAATTCGACGACACTATTCGTCCCGAAAATTTCCGAACTCGAAACGGAACGTGCCGCCTGGCATTTATAATGTTTTACCCCTATTCTGAACGCAATGGAATATACATCAGGAGCCAATTCGATCATATTTGAAAGATAGGTTTTCGAATCGAATTATTTAAATTTAAAATTCACTTAAACGAATTTCTACGCGTTTTAGCTTGCCCTGGACAAACCGTAAATCTGATTGACACGAAATTTGAAATCTTACAATAATATACCATTACGGATCCGATGAAACTAATTTCGTCAAAATCCGAGACTGTTTGAAAAATGGCTATTTTTACACGTCAATTAAATATTAAAATATTCAATTTCTACAAATTAACTTTTAATTCGATTTTAAAAGTTCTTTAACATCATTCTAATTCAAATAGAATTTAATACAACTTTATAAAACATTTTTATTCATTTTAAATCCAAAATTCAATTATTTCTACAACTTCAAATATTAAATTATCAATTTATTTATCCAATTAAATCCAGATATTCTAAATATTATTTATTCGGCTTATAAAATTTACTTGTGAATATTTAAAATAAATTAAATATATGAATTTCAAATGATAGAAATACTGGGTCGTTACATAAACGATCTTCACGTAAAACAAAAAATAGTTGCTAAGATGTTCTATATGATCTCTATGTTTTCGGTGTTAACCATGCATTAAATAGGAAAATGCACGCTACTTATGAACTTTTCATGGTCATTGAGCATTACTATAGAAAAATGTATTACTGTAAGTCGATTAAGATGGATAATGTCTAATATTACAAAAAATAAGTGTATGTTGCTTATAACAAAATAAATTATTTAAATAAAATTTAAGTTTGTAGAACGCTTATTTAGAAATAAACGTTCAATATACATTTCTCGAATTGCAACATATATATTTATTATTTGACAATTATTTTACTTCATAGATGATATTTTCCCGACTTGATTTTCTTAAAAACTTATAGTTCAAATGGAAAAAATATCAACTTTATCTCAGATTATGCTCAATTAAAGATTCTTAAATATGCTAGTAAACCAATTATGCCTTATAAATTTATGAAGGAAAAGACATTCATGATCGTACTAACCAAATGCAAATAGATTAGAGAATTTATTACGTATTAATTCACTTTCATGCTAACTTAAGGAAATAACTTGCCATAAATATGATCGTATTAATTTTCAAAAAATGCGACTGGATTTGATTATAATATCAAACAATCAAATTATAAAATAAACATATTATAAAACTATCAAATTAACTAAATTACACATGCTTTATATCGAGTTAATTTTTTTTGAAATAAATCAGTTAGGTTTGAACCTAAAAATATTAAAGGAACTAAATCTACCATTATTTTCGAAACTGAAAGCGTAAATGAGAGTTAGTGGTTTAATCATTTGATATTCTACCTTTCGTTATCTAGAGTATCATTTAGGTTTATAGATCACACAATAATTTTTTAACTAACAGTTATGTATATTGTATATTTTATTATTTTTACTATATCAGGCCTTTTCAAAAAACTTGACTTGTTAACTATACATATTATAACTTTAATGATTTCAACTACTTAAACATAATCCTAGTTTGTTTGAAAATGTGCAAGTAATATGAATAAAAGCCACACAACATGTCTAATAAAAGTACACTTTGGAGATATACAATTAAGTAAAATTAAAAATTAGTCTTAACCCATCATAAAAACAAAATGTTATATTAACTAAAAGTGGACGACAATTGATTAGGATTAATGAATATTAGCACGTAGCTATTCTCTATTAGAATAAATTTCAATAAAAGAGAATTAATTTCAATAGTTCTCAATTTAGTTTGAATTTGAATTAAATAAATATTATCAATTTATTCCTTTTAAATACAGTTATTTCCATTTGATGTCAGTTTACTTGTAAACATTATTAATAACGCATCTTTGATTCGTAATGATTTATAAACATCTCTGCAGAATAAAATCAAAACAATATAGAATCAAATAATCTTTGTAGAAAATAAAAGATAATTGGCACTAGGTTCCACAAGGTCTTCAAAAATTCAATGTTGTTAAATAAAAAAATATGTGCTATTTATGTACATTTCATGGTCAATGAAGCATCACTACAGGAAAATATACTAAACTGTGGATCAAGATGGATAATATCTCATATTAAAAAAATAATTAAAGGTTGAGTATAAAAAAGTAAAATATTTAATTAAAAATTAAGTTCATCTAACACCTTTTTAAAAATAGACTTTCAACATAAAGTTATATACGATAGACAGAACATTAGTAATATTTAAACATTTTTATTTCTTTTCTCAAATATGACATAGAAATTTATTATTTGATTATTCTTTGACTTAATAGATGATATTTCCCTAACTTGGTTTTCTTAAATACATACGTTTAAAAATGGAAAAACATCAGTTTTGTCTCATATTATACATAATTTAAGACTATTTGGTATACATATGTCGATAAACCAATTATGCTATACAAAATATACGAAAATAAAATAAAATTCATGATTGTACTAACCAAACACAAATCAGATGAACGTCGACGTAAATATAAAACTTGAGAACCAAAAAATAGTTCAACGTTACATATCAAGGATATTATAAAAATGATCAAAGATTCTACGATATCGATGTATTCCTAAATCCAATAACCTCCTGCAGAATATGAAGGAAGCTAAGTTGATAATGATACAGATTGAAACTAAAATAATAAGAAGAAAGTATGGGATTTTTCCCAACTTGATTTTTGCATATACTTATATTTCAAAATAAAATATCAACTTTGCCGCTTATGTATTATAAAAAGTTCAAGATTATTTTATATCCATATGTTAGAAGCTAATTATCCATACAAAATGAATGAAAGAAATGAAAATCATGATCATGCAAAAAAAACACAAATAAGACGAATGTCGATGTAAATAGAAAATTTAATAATAAAAAATAGTCAAGCTTTATGCATTATAGATTTTACAAAATAACAGAGGTTATGTGATATCAACCTATTAATAAATCCAATAACCTTCTAAAAATATAAAGGAGATCATATTAATATTCATGCAAATTGTAATAAATCTAAGAAAAAAACCATTTTTTGAACAAAAAATTTGAAGTAAAGATATAAAATAATAATATATATAGAGCTAAAACAAAAAATATATCCTTAAACTAAATGAAAATAAAGGTGATAAATAAAAATCAAACGTTTAAATCCAGTTTGATAGACCAGTAAACCAAGTTTTTTTGGAGGCTTTTAGGCAAATTTTTTGTGAAACTATTGAAAGAAACAAATAGAAACATAATCTCTACAAAACATGAATAAAGAACATTTTTTTAAGATGAACATAAATGGAAGACCTAATGATAAATTCAATCAAATTATAGTTAGATAAAAAAAAATAAAGTGGTTGGCTAAAAAACTATTTGGATAGAATCTTTAAGTTGATTTAGACTGGAAATATATTTTTAGTTTTTTTATTGAATTGTAATATATATATATAACTGAAATAAGGGAAGAGATAACATGATGAAAAAATAAATAATTAGGTGGGATGTAAAATAATGATAGAAAACAAACGAGGAATGCCAAAATTGTAACAATAACATGGAGAAGAGGAAAAGATCTTTGTTAGATTATAAAGAAATAATGATTAATAGTTTATCGATAAAAGTAATAATAAACGTACATAAGAGTAGTTTATTAAAAGGAACAATGATACACTAATTGCTATGTTAATGATGATAGTTTTGTAAAATATTAAAAAAAATTAGGAGGCTAAAAGGAAAATTATACCAAAAATCAAGGAGAATGCACTATTCAGCCTCAGATTGAATGAGAGATAAGAATACCAATGACTCTATATTCTCTTTATTGTATAATAGAAGATATGTTAACCTGCTAATAACATTGTTGGAACAGGACTGGCTCGCAGCGGAAGTTATGGGTGAATTTCAACAATTTTACCCTATTGGATCTTTTATTGGGCCTATGAAGTCTAACTGGATTAGAAAATTTCAAAATTTCATTTAAAATGAAATCATTTATTTTATTTAAATTCAAATATATTAAGATATGAAATTAATTTTATTTGATTTAGTTTATAAATAAATGTATCATATACATATGTGTGAGTGCATGTGTAATATAATAATTCGTGAAAGGTATAATATGCTCATATGCAGCTGTTGGGATTTACATCGCAACGGACATATTAGCTCATTTTTGTATGTCATGTATGTTGTCCAAATATGTGCATGTATATGTGTTACAAAATACACACACATGCATGTATGTATAAATATATTGTATATAATATATGAATATAAAAAATTTATATATAGATAAACATATATATAGAAAGAGAGAGAAAAATTATTTATAATTCCAAATTAACTTAGTTTCGCAAACAAAATAATTTTTTATTTTAATTTGTATATATTATGAATAAAATAATGTTTTTATCCATAAATAATTAACATAAAATAATATACTGATGAAAATTAAAATTTTATCATTTTTGAAAATCTAGGATCATAAAATAGAGCTTAGGAAAAATCTGGAGATTTTTAAAGTTGAATTATCACTTTTAAAAACAAATACATTGGTTTCGACAATAATTATTAATATAAAATAATATATTAAAAAAATTAAAATTTTAGAAATTTTAGAATCATGAATAAAAGGTTATGTAAAAATTTAAAGAATTTTTCACTTAAGTCATTATTTTTAATAAATCATAAATAGTTTTTTCGAAATAATATTAATTATTAAAAATAATAAAATTTATTGAAAATTCCTAAATTTGTTCTATATGTTTCTGAAATGATATAATATTTTTTTCAAATATAATATTAGTTTTTTAATGTAATAATTATTTTATATATAATAAACAATCCAAAAATTCAATAAATGTTAATTTAAAAAATGGATATATGTATGATAATTAATTTTCGAATTAGTAAATTCATATTATATATAAATAAAGGTACCATTTTTTTAATCATATATATATCTTATATGTGCATATATGCTATTATGAGAGAGAAATATATACTAATGTGTGTATATATATATAAATTTATTAATAAATATATATAAAAAAATTATTAATGAATTTTTTTAATTTTGTACGGTAAAAAAATTTGTCTATACGTAAATCAAATATTATAATAAAAAAATTACGCATATGACCGAACTGATTTGTGACAACCACATCTACCTACAAAATCTCACCTAACTAAACATATAGTAGAATATATTTAAACAGATATGAAATTGCTCGTTACAGGATCATAGAATGTAATTTAATTGCTCTAATATAAATTAAAATTATTAATTTAATGATGCCTTTGAATCCACGTTGGAGCAATGACTTCCCTTCCTTTTATTGTTTTTGATTCGTCAAACTGCAAGTTCGGAATCACCGACCTCTAACTATCAAATAGTATTATTTTAATTTGAAATATATTTGAGAATTTTGGAATGGATTAAGAGCTATGTTTAACCAGAAATGTATAAGGTAATGGTGGTCTAAAAGGTTAGTCACTTTCAATACTTTCCCTTGACCCAACTATAGTCACTCGATGGACGTCATGCCATGATTTGCCTTTAAGCAAAGCGGAGCTTTCATATTGAAGATCCACGTATTCTTAAGTCGAGAGAACTATGTAAATCAGTAACATTGATATTTTCTGTTTGACCTTAATTATATTAGCCAATAGAAAACTATCGAGTGAGTCATTCCATAGTTATACAACAACTATTAGTACGTAACCCCTAGGTGCCTCCAACTATCATGAGTAATACGCTGCCCAACATTTGAAGAGCATTACGCACTCCAGTCTTAATGGATACATCGATATGCATTCTCGATGCATCTTGACTAGAAACATCTAAAATGGTATATTTGTTTCGTTGTGATAAATTACTCATGGTTACAACACTTTGTAACTACTATCATAAAATATACCATTTATGGATTTTTCTATTAAATATACTCTTAATTAAGTTAATTAATTAATATAATCACATGATATCAAGTAAAATAGGAAGAAAATACCGCTTATTTCGAACAAGATTGGCCAACAAGTTAGATATATTTAACAAATTACATAATTGCCCCTATGGCATACCCCTAACTCCATCAATCTCGCACATGCACTTGGGGCCAATTATGGAATCTAATTCCAACTTCTCCAATCAGTTTTCTCAAAACCAATTAGGTCAGTCCCTCAGTGTATGGGTATGTTATTAGTTTTAATTATCTACTTTGTCGATTAACTATATCTAACACTGGTAAACTGCCATTATCATGTAGAAAGATTCGAAGCATATCTTTCGACTTCTAGAGAGCTTTAAGTTCTATCATGACCAATTTCATGACATTATTATCTTATAAAAATATTATGGGATTCTCAACATTTGGAATCACCTTTCGCTCAATTATAAATTTGTGCATTTATATCTATATGTATTGGTTTATTGTAGCGCTATTCAAGTTAATATTCTCAACATTTCTTTGAATCAACCACAATCACTTTTATTTTCAAAAAAATTAAAAGTAAAGATTTTAACTTGAATTTTATCATTGACATTTTATACTCAATATCACTTATAAAAGTTTGTGTCCAAACGTTCTATGATAACAAGTTCATTGTTTCTATAAACAATTCTCTAGTATTTCATAAAAACGCGAGAACACCTCAAACAACCATTTAGTGATATCAATTTGGAATTTATATTTGCTACATGTATCAACTACATAAACAAAACACAATATCATACACAACATAACCTGTATGATAATTCTTATTGGTAATGCAAAAGGAATCCAACTTACATGTTCTCCTTTTTATAGGGTGCTCTTGTATATCGTTTTGAGACAATGCCTATATCTTTTATGCTCACCATAAAAGACTTCATTTACAATCCAAAATTGAGTATTAAAACAATTAAAGTTGATTTTAATACAAGCATATTGTTAAAATCAACAACGTGATGTTTACTTATAGTTTAGAAATATCAATATACCTTTTAACGTTCTTTCTTATGAACACATGCTTCCTCTGCACTTTGATTGAAAATCAAACTTTTTGATATTTCTATCAAAATACTTATTCAATCTTGATGCTTATAAAATGATACGTTCGTATCATTTCTTGGATCATATCAAAAGACTCACAAACCATATATCGCTCCTACTGACTTCGAGGCATTTTTGGTTAATATGTGTAAACGGCTTTCTCTAAATCATTATTTAGAATTTTCCATTTCAATGCATAAGTACCAAACACTAAGTCTTATCGAGCGATAATCTTGTGAGTAAATCTGAATTAACTTGGTCATGTTGAATACCGAATCAGTTATGCTAATTTCAACTATTGAAATTTGCGGTATAATTCTTATCAACATTGCTTATTTAATTCGGACCACGTTAGTCTTTCCAATAAAGACACAATCTCGGCCGATAAATTACCTCTCATTGGTTGCGATCACCAAGATCATATTTTGATAGCGTACTTGGAATTCTTTCATATCCACGCATCATACCATATAGAGTAAACAATCTTAATGGTTTAATTGAACAATCGAGGGTAATGTATATTTTCGACATTAATAAGAAACTCACAGTTTCTCTTCGATGTACGGTAAACTTACCAGATATTCTAATCTAGTGTGTTCATTTAGGTTAGTTTGTTTCACTTCATCTCATATAATCAGTTCTATCTATGGATCAGATCCAATTCCATTAAACTACCAAAAATTTCTCAAAGAAATTTCTTCACAACGAAGTTGATATATCTTGAAACAACAATCGTTTCTTAGTGCAAACAGAATAGGGATTCATAAACGCTTTATGAACCCTTTTATTTATAAAACTGATTTTAGTTTACGAAAATTATATTCAAAACATAAATATGTCATTTGATGATAGACCTTTCCATAAAACCTTTTGGAGATTCATACAAGATCCCTCGTGAACAATTATTACGTGCAATGTTTCGACTAGCACAACCTGCCAACTCCTTGGCCTAGGATATTTTAGGATTTCTTACAAACCCTTATCTTTTATGATTTTGTAAATTGTTGTTTAGATGAAATAATATCAACCTTGTGTACTAATATTAAGTACATGACCTTATAGGAAGAAACTAACTCAACTTCACTCACTACTAATCGTAAATTGTCCAACAATGTCTGATTACTCCTTATCGATGCATCATTATGTATCACATGGAGGAGTGATTTTGAGATTGAATCTATATCTATTTTTAGGTACATTTGGAACTCTTTCCAATATACTCACTTATTTGACTGAATCTAATATATTCTATTGTAAGATATTTTATTTACTTTTCTTTTATATTCTATGATTTTATCATAAACTTACTATGTGCGTATCTAATACACAAGTTCATGTTGGTAATAAATCATCAATGAATAAGTATGTGGAACCCTTTTGGTATTAATAGACTTGTGATTGCATACATCAATATGTATTAATTCAAAGAGTTCGTCAACTCTTATGATGCTCCCACTAAATGGGTGCATAGCCATTAATTGTTTGAGATATAATTTACCTGTATCATATGATTCATAATCATATAGTAACATTATTTCTCAAAACTACGGCTTAATCTATAATTTCAAAACAACTGTAAATAATATTAGATGCATATGTATATTCGTTGCATCACTTTTACTATGAAAAAAAATTCCATAATATAGTTCTATTTCATAATGAATATTCATAATACTCATATTGAAATATAGTTATATCTATTTTTCAGTCAATACCAAAACAAACATTATTTCACAAATAATGTTCGACACATTTTACGAAAATAATTTTCGTGATTTGATGCAAATATTAGGTGCTATATGGCATGCTCCCACTATTTCCACCATTACTATATAATAGCGTGCTAAATTTATAGGTCCACCAGTCACTTAATATTGTTTACTTATTTCATATGCTACAACTAGTTTATAGAGGAGAGTTTTTTGATCAAATATCTTGAACTCAAAGAAATAAATGTTATAGAAAACAAATTCTATATGAAAATACATTTAGGAACAAAAATCATATTTCATATCCCAATATTAAGTATCAGTTATTATTACAATTCTTGTTTCCAATGTTTCTCTATGAAGCAGAAGTGACTATTCATTCTCTTTATTCCAACTTTACCTAAATTTCATATATTCTTATACATTCGCTTTTTCTTTCAAAATGGTCAAACTATTCAAAATAAAACCTTACTACAATATCATAGCAAAACTTTTACAATAGCGCATTCGATTATTCTTAACATTTAAGATATCAAATATATTGCACTTTATGTAAACCGATCAAGATGACATTTCAACGATCGAGTTCTTATATGTATCTCGTGGTTTATGGTCTTGTGTTACATTAACACAATATAATCCTTTTGAAATCATTCAAGTTGAATACGTGATCTTAAAATACTATTTATTGGTTTACTTCTAATGAATTAACTTCATCGAAACATTGTACCCTACAAACCATGACTATGCACCATATAACATTTATATGTGAAAGTACATGGATCAAATATCCATAGTCTTGAATTGCATTTAGACTTCAAAAGTTCATAAAATGCAAGTTCACAAAATGCAATACACGGTCTAAACCAAATAAACATATAAGCGACCAACTTACGAATGTATTAAGTAGTTGAAATTAGGCACTTGCATGGGTATAGAAACATTATATTACATGCAACTAGAATTATTAGTAAGTATATATTATATCTCTATTTGTCGACTTTCAATTCAGTTTTTTTATCCATGTTAATTGACAGACGTTTTATCATTCATATTAGATGCACAAATTTATCATTGTAGATAATTAGAAAATTATATAGCATATGTTCTTACAATATTAGAAAATGTTAAATGTTACCATTTTATTTTTCTAATTAGGCTTCCAATAATCTTTTATATTTCTCCAAACCCTAAGATGAAACATAGATGTCTTGCAAATTCACTAATGGGAGTTAGGATTGTTTTGGTATTCTAACCTTGAGCTTGCTCAACAAATCATAACCCCATAAACGATGGATAACTCCTTATCGGTTGTATCATATACAACTCCTAACCCATTTTTCCTTGTTCTAATCTCATTTCGACCTTGAGTTTGCTCAATAAATCGAAAGTGGTTATTCACTTGTACCTACCATATCGTGATGGCCTAAGTATAGTATATGTACCTTGAGTTTGTTCAATAAATACATATATTTATCTTATCTCATATATTCAATATATTAATAATACTACCCATAACATTCCTAGCTTGAGTTTGCTCAACAAATAAGGAGTATGTGAGTAATTTATTAATATATATATATATATATATATATATTGTAGAGGACAACATTATTGAATATTCATAATCTTTAGTATATATATTGAGTGATATTGACTTATAGAATAATATATTTCTTACGAAATACCTCAGCGATTCAAGTGTCAGACGCATCAGAAATTATGGTATGTACATTTACATATGTATTTATGTCTGAAGTCTATTTGGTATCTTTAATGTTCCACGTTTAGTTTATACAGATATCATATATGTTTTATTGTTATATAACTTTTATATTTCATATTATTTATATGATAGTCCTATGTATAATATATCATTAATTAAATCTTATCTAATTAATTTTAATTAATTAACTCTTTAATTAATTTTAAATTAGTATTCCAATACAACGTTTATATTGGACATATTTACTATAACATTTATAATGTATACGATAACCTTTATAGTGTAGCACATATATATCATATATACATATGTATTTTATTTAATTAATTAACCTTTAATTAATTTATTCAATTAAACAATTTTTATTAAAATTCATTAATTTCAAAATTTATCTTGTATACATATATTTATACTTACGTTATCTTAAACATTTCAACATAACACATATCGACATATGTAATACATGCAAATACGCATTAATTAATTAACACATTTAATTTATTTATTTTATTAATCTTATTAGTAATTTTAAAATTTGAAATTATTATATAAATATTTTCAAACATTTTGAAAATATCATTATCCTTTCAAACATTTTGAAAACTTATGTAGTATTATAATTTTTATAATAAACGTGTTTTATTTAAATTTAACTAAAATCTTTAACATTAATTTTCAAAACGATTTTGAAAATTAGCCCAAGGCCCAAATTAAGTTGGGCCTTTTCTATTAGGATCAACCTTTGGGCTCACTTCACCTTTCAGGGCATGCCGGTAACCAGGTAGGACAGGGTACTTGATTACCCAATTTCAATCCTAGACATTACCTTTCTAAATACCGTACTAAGTGGGCAAGCTTAATTAGTTTGCTCTAATATGACTAATTTAGATCGCGTATGCTATTAGGCTTTAATGCCAATGTTGGAACTGGAATAGCCCGTAGCGGAAGTTATGTGTGAATTTCAAAAAATTTACCCTGTTGGTTCTTTATTGGCCTATGAAGTCTAACTGAATTAAAGCATTTCAAAATTTCATTTAAATAAAATCATTTATTTTCTTTAAATTCAAATATATTTAGATATGAAATTAATTTTATTTGATTTAATTTATACATAAATGTATCATATACATATATGTGGGAGTGCATGTGTAACATAATAATCCGTGAAAAGTATAACATGCTCATATGTAGATTTTGAGATTTATATAGCAACAGACATATTGCCTCACTACATGAAAAAACACATTTTACAACATGAGTTTTGCAACAATTGATAAGATTGTTGTAGATGAAATAGGGCATTTACAACATTTGTTATAAAAACGTTGTACATAACTTTTTGCCACAACGCTTTTTAAACAAATGCTAAAATAAAATTCCACAACATCTCCAAAAATAGTTGTAAATAATAGTCTTCAACAACATTTACCTTATAGTGATAATTTATAATGTTTAATGCATGTTGTGAAGTGCTTAAATTAAATAATGTCTTTTGGATTCTGTAAAAGTATTAATAGTTTTCGTTATGTTTTGCAAGCTTATGCTGGCTAACAACTCATTTGAATATTGTCGAAGTGAATTTATTTTATAACATACGTACAATGTTTTTATGGAAAAAATTATGACAATTTTTTGAAATATGTTAACAGTGTTAAGTATAGCTCATTTTTATTAGTATCGGTTCGTGGATTTAGTTATGATGAGTCTCACGTCGCCAGATTCTTCAGGGAGATGATATATATGATATTTATCCGACCAACACCATTGTTCCAATGGTATGATCCTTCGACTTGGGTGTGAGAGGTCATAGTTTGAAACTTCCATAGCGTGACTCGAAACCATTGGATATATATTGACACGTAGTATGTTGTATACTAGTTAAGACTTATAGCACTGATATATAATACGATCTAAGCACCCAAGTTCAAAAGGAAAAAAAGATATTTTTTGTTACAATAAATTTGCCATAACCATGCATGTTTCTGGGGATATTTTGGCATATTTGATTGTGATACTAGTAGTGAAGATCATCCTTCAATGATCTCGCCCCATGGCACACAAAGAAATGCAGGGATATGCAGATGCAAGGGGGTGTCGAAACTTCAACATGGTTTCAAAGTGACGGCTTATTTCTTAAACTTTCAAATTCTCATACTTATATACCTTGAATACAAAATTCAAATTTTCAATTTTAAACTAGTATAATATCAGTTTTAAACTATAATTTTGAATGAAAAATCCAAATTTAATTTTTCTGACACAATGAAAAATTTGAATTTCAAAATTTTATATTTAATTGTTTCAAATTTATAACTAAAATTTGCAAATTTAAAATTCACATGTTTAAAATTCAAATTCAAATTACATAAATTAAAAGTTTGAGTTTTCAAAGTTTCAAATTAAGTTTTCAAATATATAATTGAAAATTTTAAAATTTGATAATTGAAAGTCAAAATATTATAAATTTTATATAAATCTTTTCATTTAACGAAGAAGGTTCGGCGATTATACATTTTACTTTCCAAAAAACCAAATTTGGAAGGAAAAAAAATCAAATTTTAGGACATGACTTTTCAAATTCAGTTTCATATTCAGATTTTGTCATTGACTTAAAATTTAAAATATGAAATTCAATTCTTGTAATTTCAAAATTTTGAATTCACTATTGAAATTGGATTTCCAAATTTTTTAATTTGAAATTCAAATTCCAATCTTGGGTTTTTCAACTAAAATTTTAGATTTGAATTTCAATATTTAAACCTAAAATTTGTATTTTCAAAATTTAAACTTTTAATTCCAAATTTGTTCTAAAACTTTTACAATGGTAAGTTTACTCACTGTACGGTTGTTCTGTTAAATTATATATTTTGTTGTCTTTGCTTTTGTTTTTAATTCCAAATACCCTACACCATCAAAACTAAATTGTGATATCATTAATCCATGTCATATTCTTTAATTTCTTTCTAAAACAACACAAATGACATGGATTGCGATATTGGCGTATTAGTTCAGAACAAATTCACCTGGGAGGGACAGTGACCAATTCATCATTTCTATTTTACTTTCTTCTTCTTCTCCGGATTTTCTTATACAAGACCCTAATCCAGCAATCAAATTCTTGATGGTTTTCATTTCCTTCGATCCAATTAATTCTTCATCAAATTTTCCAAGTCTCGTATCTATCAAGTGTTGGATACATGTGCAGTGTATAGATTTGTGTAGTTTTCAGATATTACAATGGGTCAATTGGAGGGATTTTTAGGGGTGAAGGAACGAAGGCGGCTCGAATTTTACCGATAGATGAGCTGCTAGTGAAGTTGTACAAAGAAGAGTGTCGTTAGCAGTGTTACAAATCAGGTATCATACATGTATTGAATGGTTGTTAATTTATGCAAGTTGATTTTTTTTGTTAGCTTATTCAATCATCAATTCATTTTGGTTGACTTTTGCGGCTAAATTGTAAAAGATTTTCTTCCTTTTTTATGATTTTTTTGGCACCATATGCAAACTATATAAAAAAATCATTCTCAAACAAGAATCAGTTGGATTTTTAGCTTCTACTATTGGTAAACGTCATTTATAATTTGCAAAGTTTCATATTTCATACTCCGATTTGACCGATTAACACCAGTAGTTCAATATTTTAATAACTTAAAATTTTCTATGTTTATATTCCCTTTCTCGAATTACATGCTACACATAAGACAATTCTTTTTTATACAGATATCATGTTTCATGCAAACCTACATCTGAAATTGCATGGTTATGTTTTCTTAGAAATTACTTCAGAATTCAAGTGGTCTTATTAATGAACTTGTTCATCATGATGTTTTACAACGTTAAGTGGTTGCATAATGAATAAATAACTTGTAACTTACACGTTAATTTCATTGACCAGCCATTGAAATCACTGCTTATTTTGATATATAGTATGCTGAAAGCATCACTGTACTTACCGACCAGCATGCAGCACCAATTTCAAAGCCAGTATTATCTTGCTTCGGTCTCTTATTTATCTTCTCATGTCACAATAGTGGTATTCTTGCTATGTTATCTCCAATAGCTTCTAACTTGTGTTTTTATTCTTTCTCATCTACAAGTGCCTACATTTAATAAACACTCCTGTCTAAAAATTCAAGCTTCAAAAGAAAAAAATTGAACACTTAAAAAAATACCATGCAACTACTTTTTTAGTTGCAATTTACTGAGATGCAATTCTACTGTAACTAAGTTGCAACTTAATTAGTAACTAAGTTGTTGCAACTCGTTGCAGCTAGTTAGCTATAACTGATTGCAATGAGTTGGTTATAGTCGGTTGCAAGATTCAGCCACTGCCAAATCCAGTCGCAATTGAGTTCAGGTTAGATAGATAATTTATCGTATGTATTCAGAGTACCAGGCCTTTATGGAGATTTATTTATGGATAATAATATTCTTTATCATATATAACATTATATTACTATCAAGTATCAACCCTACGATCTTTACTTAATGGTCAACTGTGTAAGAACATATAGATATAATCTTTATGCTTAAGATTCCAACATGTAAACAAATACGTGGATTAATAATCACCTAAACTATATATACCACGCCATAAGGTGTTAGCGTTTTTATTGCAAGAGTCATCGATTCCACTGGTAGGAAATATGTATGCATGCATTCTTGCTCATAAACATCATGCTTTTCCTTGTAGAGAAGACAAAGTGTTTTCCTTCCTTGAAAATGCATTAATGCAATGCAAATACTATAAGAGGAGAACCAATGAAACTAGTGACCATATATAAAAGATGATTTCCATGTGGATTACTGAAATTTAAAATTGCCTTTATAAATCCTTTGTTCTAACCGAGTATGATTTGCGTCAGAACAAAATAGGTGTACTATCATTTAAGTACATCATACTTAAATAAGGTAAATTCCAGTTAATTTAAAATGTTGAGTAAGTAAGATAATCCTACAAACCAAAAATTAAATCAAGCTAAAAGACATTTGTCTTAATAATTTGAAATTAATATAACGATGATAAGATATAGAGACATAACATTCAGTATATCCTTTGTAGCCTACCTGCATAATATGGAAACTGACATAAATGGAAAAAATATAATAACATATGTGCACTTATGTAGTTTGAAAGGAGATATGTGCTTAATTGCAACTCAAATGTTGTAATAGGTTCATGGCTACCATTCATCCATCTGCACGCCCATAAACCATATTTAGTATATCAAAAGTTTGGTTATATCTTTCGAATTTGGTTGACTTTCTGTGTAACAACCTGAAATTTAACCCGTAATAAATAATTCATTAATTAACTAAATAATAACATAACTTCATGAAATTATCGTAACTGAGCCACGGGCTTTCACCATTATGTCCGTGGTAATTTTCTGGTCATTCCATATATAGAATGTCAGAAACCGAGCTAATATGACCAAGTTATAAAATAAGCAGAAAACGAAGAAAAAGAAAAAAATTATAAAGGCAGGTTGACCGCCCAGTCAACCTGGGCACCAAGGCGGTCGACCGCCCGGTTGACCCGCCTCAACAATATGCAAATGAACGAATGTTCGTTCGTACGAACGTTCCAGAGCTTCTGCTAACGTGTTTTGCATTGTTCTGACCAATTCGGTATGTATATTTTTGCATCTGATGACTTCTATTCATCCTATAACGTAGTTGAATCCTATTCAATCTCCAAATCCAACGGTCCGAAATCCACCTCTACCCCTATAAATAGACTCGTAGACCTAACACTTTTACTCATTCTAGGTTTTCTCTAATTGGTAGGAAGGACCCTAAACGGAATAATTTTTCCAAAAGAGAAAATCGTTATAAATTAAATTATTCTACAACACCAAGTGGATTCGGGAAGACCCGAGGAAGAGCTTCGGACCGGAGGTGAGTGATTGTAGTTATTTAAGTAATTTAAAATAACAGGGTTTCCAATAATTGTAGTTTTACTATGATCTTTGGAATAGCATTTTCAGTAGTTTATTTACAGTTTTAGAATTATTTTCAATCTATTTGCTTTCAGCTATTCTTTTCAGTAATTTTAGTTAATTTCTGTTAATTATGGTTTTTCCATTTATTTACAGTTTACTTACAGTATTTTAGTTTATTTACAGTTATTTATACGTTATTTACATATTCTTTTTACGCTATGCATTTTCTTCTATTTTCAGTTTTCTTTTATTCCTCTTTCTTCTTGTGTATCGATTAGAATAGGATTAACATGAATATTGATTAAATTGTAAGAAAACTGAAATAATGGGATATAAGATGTAAATTTTAAAGACTGTAATATAAAGGAATTCGGCTGAAATTACGCCTAATTATGACGTTAATTGGATTGAATTAAAAAGATTGGCTTGGTTATAACTTAGAATTATAGCTAAAAGGAGTAAAAGATGAAAGAAGCTTAATTTCACACTTATACCTTGAGTTAAGTAATAAGCATGATTACAACGTAGGTTATAATGAGAAAAAGGACAGAATAAGGCATATTTTAATACTTAAGATAAATTAATAAGCACAAATAGTAGAGAAAAATGTAAAGGCTTATTTAAATAATTTACCTAAGTTAATAAGCAAAGATGGAAGTAGGACATGTACCAAATAGCATTCCCTATTAGACAAAACGGTGGTCCCATATTATCCTGAAGTGAGAAGAGGGCACGCTTATGCTAAGAATGATAGTAAGTGGTCAAATAAAAGTCCAAATCATGGGCGATTTGAATAAGGGGCGCGACTTATGCTGGAGTTTGAGGGGCCAGTACCAATAACATTTCCTCTATAGATTCTATGGACACACGGTGATCTCACGTTAGCCTGAGGTGGGATAAGTGGCACACTTATGCTGGAGTTTGAGGTAATAAGAAGACCCAACAGGTGGAACAAAAGGTAGCATGGTCATTGTGGCAGTTACGCGTGCGACTTCCATTCGGGTGCTAAGTAATAGCTATGAGTTCCAAATGCTTAGTATGAGTGTCTTTCGTAGACACCATTGCCTTCTGTGTAAGAAGCTATATATGTCGTCTAGTCCACAGTAATATGCTATGTAGGGAGTTATATATAGTATCTGGTCCACAGTAAATAAATGCCTTCTGTATATGGAGCTATATATGTCGTCCGGTCCACAATAACATTCTGTATAGGGTCTGGTCCACAGAAAGGTACTATAGAGTAGGAGGTTGATCAAAAAGGGTAGAATTAGGGTTACATCTTAATTACAGGATTAAGAATTCAAAGCGGAAATCAAGGACAAGTGCAAGCAATCAAAGTTAACCTATCTTATAAATTGAGCAATATTTAATCATACTTAATTCCAGTTTAATCTTTTCCTATTTCCTTTATCCTTATTTATGCAAGAACTGTTGTAGAGTCTATTACTTTTATCTTGCTTAAAGACTTTAGTAATTACTATTATTCACTAGACTTTTAGTCTAACCCACTCCTCTATTTTCGCTTTCCCCCCATAGGCAATCAAGAGAGAAGTCAGTAGATAGCCGCTGCTTGGAGTTTTCTTGGAGGAGATTTCAAATATGTACTTCTTTTATTTTCAGCTTCTGTTCTTTCTATGTACTGGCTTATTATAAAGGATATTATGTTCTCTGATTTTTGAGACTATGAATTTTTGTTTCACGAGACATATTGGATTTTCATATAAGTATGTGGTATTTGGTATTTGACTTATTTATGAAGCAGTTATGAAGTTTTGTTTTAATTAAGTTATTATTTTAAGTTTCCGTTGTTTTTATATATATTTGTCTTTTGAATCTTAGTTTTTGTTAGGTTTAGTTATATGTACAATGCATCCACGTCTTTTAATGTGTCCTTTTGGTTATATTAAGGGGTGTGAGGTGTTACATTTGGTATCAGAGTCTAAGGTTATAGGATTCCAAAAAGGTTATTTTAGAAAAAAGTATTTTCTGAAATAACTTGTTTTAAAAATTATTTTTTCGGAAAAGAACTTTTAAAAATGATTTTTAAGTCTAAGAATTTTTATAAAAATCCTCTCATAAGTCCAGTTCAATCTCCCTTTGACTCCTTTTCTTTTCATAGAATGACTGATGCCCCGAACCTTTCCGAGGGCATTCCAATCCTAACCTGGTTTTGTAGGTACTTACAAGCCATGACTCCAGAGGTGCACAGGCCAGCGCCAAATCCTGCACCAGCAGGTGGGAATCTCATCAACCCACCTGGCA
Source organism: Allium cepa (assembly GCA_030765085.1). Taxonomy (NCBI): domain Eukaryota; kingdom Viridiplantae; phylum Streptophyta; class Magnoliopsida; order Asparagales; family Amaryllidaceae; genus Allium; species Allium cepa. Next base: position 796,033,748 of record CM060929.1, on the reverse strand, counting down.
TCATCAATTTCTCTAAGCTTTGTAAAGATTTTCTGAGTTTGGAAAGGAATATTTTTTCTGGCAAGGAGACTTTTGTAGAGGATAGAGCTTGGTTAGGGACATAGAGAAGATTTTTGGTCTTTTAGGATTGGATGGTCAACAACGAGTTCAGCTAGCCCCTTGGCAGCTAAAGGAGGAGGCATCTTATTGGTGGGAGGTGATCGAGTAGGAGGGTCGAAATGTTACTTGGGATGGATTCCGAGAGTGATTTGATAGGAAGTTTCTGTCTCATGCGGAAGAGAGTGTTCAACTGGAGAGGTTTATTAATTTGAAGCAAGAGAGTTTGTTTGTTAAGGAATACATCAATCAATTCATCACGTTTGGTATGGATTTGGTGAACATGCCGCACCAGAAAGCTTTGAAGTTTGCGAAGGAATTGAATCAACCCCTTCAGGATTATTGCTGACTCATATACTGATGGGAGCTACTTATGAGTCTTTGGTCGAGATGGCGCTTATGTCAGATACAGTCAAGGAGGGAGAGTCTAAAGAGGAGGTTAAATCAAAAGGTTCAAAGAAGAAGTAATGGGGAAAAGAATAAAAAGAAGAAAAAGAAAGGTGATGGTCCTCAGAAGCATATTAAGAAAGAAATAATGTGCCATGGTTGTGGGAAGGTTGGACATATGGCCAAGGATTGCTGGAAGGAGAAGATGAAGGGTAAGTGTTATATTTGTGGGCAGCCTAGTCATATGAGTAGGAGTTGTGCCCAGGGAGCGAGTGTACCAGTTGCGTTGATTCAGGCGTGAGGCACAACACCTTCCAGTAGCATTTCAGAAAGAGGTAGGAAAGTCACAGTTGAAGGTTTGATTTATATATCTAATTTTCCCATTCGGACTTTATTTGATTCTGGAGCATCACACTCTTTTATCTCTGGTTTTTTGGTAGATTGTTTGCATTTAGACATCTTTTTAGTAGTAGACCCCATTTTTGTTTCAAACCCCATAGGAGGATCGACACTCTTGTCTATGGTTTGTAGGGGTTTGAAAATTTATATCATAGGCATAGAATTTGACTATGACGCCTATATTTTGGGATTTTTAAGGTATGAGATGATTTTGGAAATGGATTGGCTATTCGCATATGGAGCTATATTAGATTGTAAGAGGAGATCCGTTAGACGAGAGACATGCGTCAGTGGGACTTTCGAGACTTTTCTTGCGACCCGCAAGGGTCAGTTATGTTGAGCTTTCTTTAGTCCCTCGATTCATCATCATGAGAGTTAGATTCGGTTCCTGTCGATAGAGATTTTTCCAGACATCTTTGAGGAGGTTAGGGGACTACCCTCCCAAGAGAAAGATTGACTTCAGGATTTATTTTGCTAGCCAGTAGCATTACATATATGGAATATAACGCCTAGAGAGAGGAAAGAATTGAGCAAGTAGATCTACGAGCTTTGGAGAAAGGTTTCGTAAGAAGAAATATATCGGAATAGGGAGTGCCAGTCGTCTTCATTACCAAAGTAGGTGGTTCTCTTCGACTTTGCTTTGACTATAGAGAATTGAATAATCTCACAAAGAAGGACCATTATCCACCTTCTAGGATAGATGATCTTTTCAACCAATTAGTTGGCTCTTTAGTATTTTCCGAACTTGATTTAGCCATTGGATTTCATCAGCTTAGGTTCGTTAATGATAATATTGATAAAACCGCATTTAGGACATTAGACAGATTTTTTGAGTAGTTAGTCATGACTTTTGAGCTAACCAATGTCGCGGCCTATTTTATAGATTTAATGAGCCATGTTTTTAGAGATGTCCTAAAATAAAGTTTGTGGTGGTATTCATGGTCGACTTTTTGGTGTTTTGCAAGAAGTATGGAAGAGCATGTTATTTATCTAAAAGAGGTTCTTTGTACCCTTCGTGTTCATCAGTTGAAGAGCAGAGTTCTTGAAGTGTCACTTTTGAAGTACGTTTATTGGGGCATAGAGAATGTTTACACATGATATGGATTTAAGAAAGGGTTTTGTACATTTAGGATTGGGACTATGGAAATCCAAAGAGAGGAAGGAAAGGCTTAGAGATGTACAATAAAATTCACTAGATAAGTAGAGAAGAAAGTCCATGTGTAGGTAATTGCAGAAATTATAATTGTGTCAGACTAGTGGATTTGACAGTGATGCCTTAGAATAAATATGAGTATACAAGAGGAATGAGAGTAAATGCCTTTAGTTTAGGAAAAGTACTCCTAGGGTAGTAAGTAGGAAGATCCACTTTATGCCAAGCCCAATAAAATGAAAATTTTGAAACTAAAAAAAATGGAATTGTTTTTGAAGAATTATGGAGAGTGTGTGTATATGTATATATATATATATATATATATATATATATATATATATATATATATATATATATATATAACTCACTAGTTTCATTGTAAGTAGACAAAGATTTTAAACATAAAAACCTAGAGTGTATCAAATATCGAAAACGTAGATTGCAACTTTTATTGTTGTAATAAATATTTTCGTGAAAAATAAGTGGAGCATAGGCTATAACATTATTGTTATAGTAAGTGACTCTCAAGAAAAATATTTTTACATAGGTATATGGATTTATTTATTACTTTTTGGGTCATAGTAATGTTGTTTTAAACAACATCCGTTTTAACCCAAATAAAAATGTGTTTTAAAAGGTAATTTCTAAGTATATAAAAAATGGTTTGTAAAGTACACTTATTATAATAAGTATAAGGAAGTGTTTTTGTAGTTATGGAAATATTAAAACAATTTTGAAGATGAGTTTTTTTGAAAGGAAAATGTGTAAGATAGATATTAAGAAATATTTATCATGGAAGAATATAATTTAAACATATTTTAATCTATTTGAATGGAAAGAATAATGGTATGATTTTCTATGAAACCAATAAAAATGTTTTGTGCAAGTTACAAGGAATACATGAAAGAGATATACAAGGTATGAAAAACACTACATTTTGTATAGCCTATTTCAAAAAAATATAAAATAAGTCCATTGTAATTTCACATAAACATGAAATTCTCTTTTAAAAGGTTCACAGAAGATTTTAGCATTAATAACTACTCATAAGAGAAAGTAGTTCCAATACAATAAGGTATGAGACTGTTAGGTGTAACAAGAAGCTATTTTGAAAACACATAAAGGATATTTTAAAGATATTTTAAAAGAAAATGGTTTGGTGAAAAGGTAAATAAGTTTCTGAAATGAAAAACTTAATAAAAGTAAAATTTGAAAATTCAAACTTTTATATATAAAACTGTAAAAGTCTTTAAAAAAAAGAGAGATAAGTTTTAGACTAAAAAATTTGGAAGTTTTTCCCTCTAGGTTTGGGAAATAATATTAAGTGACTAAGCATTTTTGAAATTGATAGAAGCTGAAAAGATAACACTTTCAAATGCAAAGATTTTGGGATTTAATGTTGTAAAATTTTTAGAACCTTACTTTTTAAAACGAGGTGATAAATACCAAACCAAACTCTTAAATGTGGAGTAGATAAGAATCACTTCCTAAGAGTAACGGAAAAGGTGAAAGGAGATAGCAGTAATTACCTTTAGAAGTAATAATGGAAGTTTCCGTAAAGTGTATAGGACACTAGTAAGAACCTAGGAATGTTGATTCATGAAGAACAGTAAAATAAAATTGGTAGGATAGTAAGACAAGCATGGTTGAGAATAAGTATTCTTGATTTTGGAAGAACTTGGAAAAAGCATCTTTCTTTAGTGGAATTCATATGGTAGTAGTTTTCAAGCTAGCATTGGAATGGCAGCTTTTGAAGTCTTTTTGGGAAGGTCATGTAAGACTTCGTGTTGGTTGGAGTCTACAGAAAGGTTGCTTTTTGGTTCCGACATGGTCAGAGGATTTCGGAGAAGACTAATTTGATTAGAAGAAAATTCGTATCTCATATCCATGTCTCTTTGATAATAGGTTTTAGAATTTCCTTTTTCCATCTTTAGATTTGAATAAGTTCTTTCCTTTAGTATCCTTTGGGAGGGTAGAACTTAGGATTTAACCTATGGATCCTAGGATTTGATATAAACATGTTAATAAAACATGTTATGAATGATGTATGCTAGTTGTTGTAAGTGTTTGCTAGTGGATGCTAATAGATTCATAGAGGTACACTAGGCACTATTATTCTTTAGGGATCGATCTAACTAGGATACTATAGCATATGCATATGGATGTGTGCACATTTTTATTTTATTTCCATGGTTGCTATAAATGGATGTTTATCACATGATTGTTACATTTGGGTGATGTTTGTAGCATGCATGTAGAATTATCAATTATCATTAGAAAATTTTTGCATTCATTTGGATACATGTCACGGACATGATTGCATAAAAGGAGGTCAGCTGAATCAGTGGACCGCCTAATTTTTTGCATTAGTTATGGACATTTGCACTACACTAATTACATAAGCATCATAAAATCGCGTTAGAAAAACTTAAGAACAATGAATGAATGTTTGATGATTGAGTAGTTGGTTGTAGAATTGGAAGAAAATATTTAGTACATTCTTTTATCCTTAGAGATTTCAATGATGAAATCCCTTAAGGAGGGGAGAATGTAACAATCCGAAATGTAACCCGTAATAATTAATTCATTAGCTAACTAAATAATAAAATAACTTTGTAAAATTATCAAATTTAAGCCACGAGAATTACATCATTGTGTCCGTGGTAATTTTCTGGTCAATTTTCATATATAGAACATCAGAAACCAATCTAATATGACCAAGTTATAAAATAAACAAGATAAGCAGAAAACGAAGAAAAAGAAAAAACATATAAAAGCAGGTCGACCAGCCGGTCGACCTGGGCACCAAGGCGATCGTCCACTCGGTCGACCCGCCTCTACAATTTGCGAACGAACAAGTGTTCGTTCATTTAAACGTTCCAGAGCCTCTACTGATGTGTTTTGCATTCTTCTGACTAATCCGGTCCATCTATTTTTGCATCTGATAGCTCTTATTCAGCCTATGACGTGTTTGTATCCTATTCAATCCCCGAATCTAACGGTCCGAGATCCACTTCTACCCCTACAAATAGACCCCTAGACCTAACACTTTTTCTCATTCTAGGTTTTATCCAATTGGGTTCACCTTTCTAGGAAGATCCGTAAACGGAATAATTTTTTCAAAAGAGAAAATCAAATTAAATTATTTTACAATACCAAGTGGATCCGAGAAGACCAAAGGAAGAGCTTCAGACCGGAGGTGAGTGATTGTAATTATATTAAGATTTCTTTAAGTAATTTATAATAATAAGGTTTCCAATAGTTGTAGTTTTACTACGATTTTTGGAATAGCCTTTTCGGTAGTTTATTTACAGTTTTTAGAATTATTTTCAGTCTATTTCCTTTCAGCTATTCTTTTTAATAATTTTAGTTTATTTCTGTTAAATATAGCTTTTCCGTTTATTTACAATTTATTTATAGTAATTTATTTTATTTACTGTTATTTATACGTTATTTACATCTTCTTTCTACGCTTTGCATTTTCTTCTATTTTTAGTTTTCTTTTATTCCTCCTTCTTCTTCGCGTATGGATTAGAATAGGATTAACGCGAATATGGATTAAATTGTAAGAAAACTGATATAATGGAATATAAGATGTAAATTTCAAAGACCATAATATAAATGGAATTGGACTGAAATTACGCCTAATTATGATGTTATTAGACTGAATTAGAAAGATTGGCCTGGTTTTAACTTAGAATTATAACTAAAAGGAGTAAAAAATGAGAGAAGCTTATTTTCACACTTGGACCTTAGGTAAAGTAATACGCATGATTATAACGTAGGTTATAATGAGAAAATGGACAGATAAGGCTTATTTTAAGACTTACAATAAATTAATAAGCGCAGATAGCAGAGAAAAAATAAAGGTTTATTTAAATAATTTACCTAAGTTAACAAGCAAAGATGAAAGTAAGACCTATAACAAATTGCATTCCCTATTAGACAAAATGGTGGTCCCACATTAGCCTGAAGTGAGATGAGGGCACGCTTTTGCTAAGAATGGTAGTAATTGGTCAAATAAAAGTCCAAATCATGGGGGATAAATCACGGGGGATTTGGATAAGGGGCACGACTAGATATTATTTGGATGACGGGCCAATACCAACAACATTTCCCCTATAGATTCTACGGACACACGGTGATCTCACGTTATCCTAAAGTGGGACAAGGGGAATGCTTATGCTGGAGTTTCAGGTAATAAGAAGACCCAATAGATGGAGCAAAAGGTAGCATGGGGATGGTGGCAGTTACGCGTGCGACTTCCATTCGGGTGCTCAGTAATAGCTATGAGTTCCAAGCGCTTAGTATGTGTGTCTTTCATAGACACTATTGTCTTCTGTGTAGGGAGCTATATATGTCGTTTGGTCCACAGTAACATTATGTATAGGGAGTTATATATAGTATCTGGTCTGCGGTAAATAAATGCCTTCTGTGTAGGGAGCTATATATGTCGTCTGATCCATAGTAACATTCTGTGTAGGGAGTTATATAACATCTGGTCCGCAGAAAGGTACTATAGAGTAGCAAGCCGATCAAAAAGGGTAGAATTAGTGTTACATCCTAATTACAGGATTAGGAATTCAAAGCAGAAATCAAGGACAAGTGCAAGCAATCAAAGTTAACTTATCTTATAAATTGAGCAATATTTAATCGTACTTAATTCTAGTTTATTCCATTTCTATTTCCTTTATCCTTATTTATGCTAGAACTGTTATAGAGTCTATTACTTTTATCTTGCTTAAAGACTCTAGTAATTACTATCATTTATCAGACTTTTAGTCTGACTCACTCCTCTATTTCCATTCCTTCCCCCATAGGCAATCAAGGGAGAAGTCAGTAGATTGCTGCTGCTTGGAGTTTTCTTGAAGGTCATTTCTATTATGTACTTATTTTATTTTCGGCTTCTGTTCTTTTTATGTAATGGCTTATTATGAGGGATATTATGTACTTTGATTTTGAGACTATGAGTTTTTATTTCATGAGACATATTGGATTTTCAGGCAAGTATGTGGTATTTGGTAATTGACTTATTTATGAAGCAGTTATAAAGTTTTATTTTAATTTAATTATTATTTTAAGTTTTCACTGTTTTTATCTATATTTGTCTTGTGAATCTTTGGTTTAGTTATACCTACAACGCACCACGCCTTTTAATGTGTCCTTTTGACTATATTAAGGGGTGCGGGGTGCGGGGTGTTACATTCTGACTTATGAATTTCCCTTTTCGATTTATGTTAATAAATGAACAAATATAGAAATAAAGTTACTACCCTGCATGATTCAAATATTTTTTTAATGTAAATCAGGTAATAATTTTTTTCAACTATAGTCTTTGTGCAATTATGGTAACTAATTGAATGTTTTATAGTTTTCTTTAATTATCATTACCATAGCTTGCTTTAAAATTCTATGTAACATAAGTTTTATCTGTCAATGTATCTTTCACATAAGGAATGCTTTTCGTTTGAACAAATTTGGGATTCTTTCTAATGCCAAATTTTGGAAACAAGAAACGAGTTACAGGTCCCTATTTTTGATGTTGCTATAAAAAAAGTCCCTGTATATATAAGTATGTAAATTTAGTCTCTATTTTTTAAAAAATAGAAAACGTAAGGTGCTTTGCACTTTTCTGACAGAAAATACAAGCTAGCTTGCAACTTTTATCAGAAAAGCGCAAGATAGTTTGCGCTATTTTATTTTGAAATTTTTCTTAAAATTTTGAAATTTTCAGAAAAATTTGAAATTTTGAAAAGCGCAAGTTAACTTGCACTTTTATAAGAAAAGCGCAAAAAAACAGGGACTTAATTTACATACTTATTATCATAGGGACTTTTCTTACAACAACATCGAAAATAGGGACATTTGGTGCAAATCTCCAAAATCTCGCTATTTAATATTTAATAAATGTACATATTTGCTTAAGGTAATTACACAAATAATTTTATTTTATTTTTCATTTGTTAATTTCAAAGTAGTTACTAAAATACGGTCTTTAACATATGTGTTTTCATTAGTAATTAAGTAATAAAGGAACACAATGAAGAATAACTTATTTTCCTTTCACTGCGCTTTTTCTATCATAATAGGAAGATATACATTACTCATCCTTTGAATCAATTGTTTTCAACACGCTTTGCCTTATTTGCAATGAAAAATTGTTCTCAAAGATTAACCTAATAATGAATTTATTTAAATTTGAAATTAATATGGTGTTAATTTCCTTATTTTGCAACTACCCCTTTTTCTATGTGAATAGTTAGTTTCCATCTACTATAAACACGCATACACCTATCTATCAAGAACTACAAAGGTATTAGCAAAAATATAATGAATCACAAATTTGATAAAAATATGTACTTTCCCACATTATTCTTCAAGTTTATTCACTCTATTTATGCTTTGTTACAGTTTTGAATTTACATTAATTATCTTAATTTGTCTTTCTTATTTAACCCCTAATTAATTGGTTGTTAGATATGGCAGTCAATATATTGTTGCTTTTAATTCCATCAATGCAATTTTTGTTAATCTGCTTTTCTTCCCAACCAATGAAACATTTTAGAATAACAATTGTTTCTAAGTTGGAGTACTAAAAGGAACAATTTCAACTATATATCTCATACACTATTTATTTTTTGTTGTACTTGTATAATAATGACTCTGGTTTGAATTTTCATTATAATCATTTGTCACAATCTGGCAGTGCATAAAATATCATGGTAACAGATAAGTTGCCAAAGAACGTCCAGTAATAATTGGTAGTTATTTAATATTAATATGGGTAATCACAACCTTGGGTGATATTTCATACCACCCATATATGTTGAATATTCTCATAACTATCTATTTAAAACTGTGAAATGTTTATATTAAATGTAAGAACCAGCAGTCAGATCTTCAAAATCAACTCTTTAATTTGTTAAATATTATTTTGAGAAATTCTAAATCAATAAAATTAACAAAATAAACAAGTAAAGTGTTTTTTTAAGATCTGTTCGATGAAAGGTTATGTTGTGCATCCCACAATGACAAAAATGTAGTGATTGCAATCATTTATAGCTAAGATTTCTGTACTAAATTATATTTCTTTAATTTATAAAACCCATGGCACATAGTTTGTCCTTTACTTTAATGACTGAATATTAAACAGTTCATGTGGTATAACTAATTCATTTAGAATAATCCATTCTATAGTAAACAAGAGAAATAAAACATAGCAAACAGTATAAAGTGTTATACGTCTAGTATACCAAAACAGAAAATAATCAATTATAAACTCGTCGCACAAGTTTTTAACTCAGATTTCCACTACACTGGAATTCTGTAGTAATTATTATAACAATATGAATGTTGTAAATAAATTACAACAACAACGTTATACTATTTTGAATAAATAGTATAACCAGAATAACGGATAAAATATAGAATAATGTATATAAATATACAAATAGTCTAGAATTCTAACCGGAACTGAGGCTCGTCGTAACGATTTTCTTAAGAATTTTATTTCAAAATTCTCCCAAGATACAACAGACGTATTCTGCTCGAGATTGTAATCAGTATATCACTCTGTGATTTAGAGTATGGTAGCAGAAGAGAAGAAGAAGATTCGGTCTGAAAAATGAGTTAGGAAAGTGATCAGTTTTCCTTCTTATTTATAGTTGGTCCGTATCTCTTCCAAATGGTCGTGTCTGCACCCGTTCGCTCAAACAGTCGCGTCCGTACCACTTCGTACAGTCGCACCCGCCTGCTATTTGCTTCTGTTTGCCCGCGCCACTTCAATCGGGTCGCACCCGCTCATGCCGCATCCATTCGCCCGCGTCTGCTTCTCGCACCCGCTTCTGTTCGCATCTAACGGGTCGCGCCTCTTCAGTCCGCTTTATGAACAGTCGCGTCCGCCTTCACCCGCCCGCTTCTCTTCAAATTCCAGGCCCAGCCCAGTTTCAGCCGAAGCTCAAAACCGTTAAACGATGGCCTAGCAAAAAGAATAGTCATTTTAGACCCATACCCGGCCCGGTTCGGAAGGACGGCGGCGACGCGCGTGTGTGTTGGAGATGCATGACCTTCCTCCTCACAACGAAGCATACATTTGGGATCCCCAGGCCCCCAACCTTCTCATGAGAAAGTCATATATAAACCAATATAGCTTCAATAATTTGGCGATGTGGGACTTTGTATATTTCATTCATTTAAGGAATTCCAACATAAAGTACCTACTAGAAAAAAAATAGTTGATAGGGCAAATGGACACATGTTTATTGAAACTTCTAAAGGCCAAAGCATTTATTAAAAAATAATATATTATTGTCGAAATTAAAATTGAGGAAAAAAATAATCTCATGTGGAAAAACTAATTGAATTTTATAATTTTAAAAGTTAAATATACTATTTTCTTAGGAGGATTAAGAAGAGATTAAAAAGATGGATAAAATTAAAATTATCTTTTTTCACATGTTTCAGTTAAAAAAAAATTAAAATGTAAATGTATGCTATCTTATTCAAACAAGATTAAGAATAATAAAGTAGCATAAATAATCCCATGTGGATAAAGTAATAGAATTTAATAATTTCAAAAGTTAAATATACTATTTTCTTGGGTGGAGTAAGAAGATATTAAAATGATGGATAAAGTAAAAATTACCTTTTACCTCAGTTAAGAAATTATAAAAATATAAATGTATGTTATCTTACATAAATAAGAATACAAATATATCATAAAGGAGCATAGTAATCACAACCTTCTTCCACATTTTTTGTCTTGCTACCTCTTTAGACAAATTTGTGATTTCTGTCTTTGAAGCAAATGATGATGAGGTGAGGTCAGTTAGTTTTTGTCTGCAATTGTTAGCTTTGCCTTACCATCTCCACCATTGGGATTCGTGCTTGCTTTGGCCATTTATAGGGTGCATGCTCGTTAAATAATTTATTTTGAGATTGGTCAAATAAATGGTTTATGGAATTGTGAGTTTGAAAAAAAGGGGTTAGAACAAGAATAAAGAACAATAATATGGAGATAAAACTGAACAACAATGTAAACTCAAATCCTTTCTATGAGTTTTCTATGGAGTCGCCATTGTGATATAAAAATGGGGATGACTAAAACAATGAAGAGTGTTGGGACTGGGGTTAGAAAAATAAAATTAAAAAATTACCATTCCAAAAATTTACAATTCCATCGAGCTTGCCAACAAAAGTAAGCATTAGAAAGTAATCAACGTACGTAACAATAAGTATATCACATTTTCTTCTAGTTGTAACAGATTATGAATTTTTGCAACAATTTCTAAGTGTTACTAAGTAGATTAAATGTTACTAACTAGAAGACTATGTGCTAGTAAATAAGGATTTGGAAGTAGTGATATGAGCATTAAAGTATAAAACTCGGATGTTGTATGTTGTTTCATATAATTTTAGTTTATGATTTCAAACATATTTTAAAAGTGGATGTACGACTCGCAGTAAGAAATGGTTTTTTCACTAATGCGAGGAATGCTATTAAACTATATTTTGAGCCACTGGAAATGCATCATGTGCCTTCTAAATATCCATTAAAATTACAAGTTTGCCGTGTTGTCCATGATGAAGTAGCAAAACTCACAATTAGCACAAGCCTTTTGATATATCTTCATATTGAAAACTAAATACTATATTCTCTTAAGAGATCCACTTTGATGCAAGTAGTCTCACTGCTAGAAAGGCTTCGTATAGCGACGGAGCCTAGCGACGGCTAAAAAAAGCGGTCGTCGCTAGCCGTCGCTATACGCAATATACAGGTCCAAGCCGAGAGCAGCAAATTCACTATCTTCCTCCCCCAAAATCAATCTCCTTCCCCCAATCCGCCGCCCCCCGTCACCGCAGCCGCCGCTCCACCTTCCAACGTCTCCAAATCACCCAAATTCGTGTAGGTATGCTCCTAATCTCTCGTTTGAATGTAAATTTGATGTTTTTAGCTTTAGTTTAAACCCTAATTCAATTAGGATTTGTTGTTAAATTGGGATTTGTTGTTAAATTAGATATTAGTGATGTTGTTAAATTAGGTATTAGTAGTGTTGTATGTTGATTTGGTAGATTAATTAGTTTATTATCATGAACTTGAATTAGGTATTACATTAATTAGTTTATCATGAAGTTGAATAAATGGTTGATGTAGATAATTAGTGTTCGCGATCAACATGGTTGGTTGTGTTAGGTGAAAAAATAGTGTATATTAATGATTAACTTGGTTATTGATAAATTTACATGAAAGTATTTCATAGTTTATGAAATTGATAAATTACAAATTTAAGTTGTTAAGTGAATTTAAATTGACAAATTTTTATTTAATAATTAGATTTTTATTGTTTTCTAATTATCTATTTGATAATTAGACTTTATTGTTTTCTAATTATATTCATTGATAATTCTTCTATTTATCCTGTTGATTGAGCGACGGCTAGCGACGGTCATTTTAATAATTTTAGTGATGACTAGCACGGCTAGCGACGGCCAAAATGCAAAAGGTTGTATATATTGTAAAAAAATAAAGCTTGTACAAAAAATTAAAAAATGAATATGAGAACATTAAAAATTCTGCAAATATCTAAAAAAGATTTTAAAAAAATTAGGAAATGACTTTAAAAACAACTGATATTGTACTAAATCGATTTAGTAAAGAAATTAAGAAATGAATATAATAATAACAAATAGTCACATTATAAAATCTATGTCGTAAAAAAATAAAGAAATGAATATTGAACTAAAATTGTTAATTTAATGTTGAACTAAAATTTAAATACACAAATTTTTGAAATAAAATATAAATAGTTGAAACATTGTCTAAATTTGAAAAGAACAACAATGTTTGATAAAATTTAAAGAATTTTTTTTATCCCTTAGATTAGCTTTGGCCCTGTTTGACAAGTGTTGTATATGATCGTTATATGGATGTTCTTTTTGTAACGGAACGGACATTTATATTCATCTAATACAATATTTGTCGGATTTGTCCTTGTATTAGACAAGTTACAAACACAATAAAGTAATTACATATTATAAATCATTTCATTTTAAACGTTTACAAAATTTCGACAGCACCTCCTTTACGTTCCCTGTGTACACGCATTTGTGTACGATACAGGGAACATAAGGGAAGTGCTGCCGAAATTTTGTTGAACCGTTTAATCTGAAATGATTTATAAAATGCAATTACATTATTGTGTTTGTAATGGGAAGTAGGATGACTGACCACCGAAGTGAAAACCAAAATACCAAAAAATAAAAAAATAAAGTGAAGTTTATATTTTGAATTTTCTGCAACGATGAACTGATTACAATGGAGAATGGTTGAAAATTAATGATTTAAATTGTCTAACATACATTTTCAAATCAGGAAAAATGTTCAATTATTTTCTCGACCGTATTTGAATGTACGAAGTCAAAACTGGAAAGAAGGGATCAATAAAGCAACATTTCTACAACGGTGTACACGAATGTATTAAATTTGCTAAATCTAATAACCGAAACAATACAGAAATTCGTTGTCCGCGTAGTAAGTGTCAACTTTTGAAGCATTGGAAACCAGATATAGTTGAAGTACATTTGTATCAATATAGTTTCGTGCCTGATTATTATTTCTGGGATCGTCATGGAGAACTTATTGAACCTACGCCTAATACTGAAGTTTTAGAGGACGGTAATATGATGACGAATCCGATAGAAAATATGGTGGATGATGCAGCACGATCAATGTTTCCTACAACTGAAGCTGTCGATGAAGATGAAAATGTCGAAGAAGAACCGACTGCGGGAGCTAAAAAAATATACGATTTGTTGGATTCTGCTAAGAGGCCGTTGTAGGACGGATGTAAAAGCGGAACCAAACTTTCAGTAACCGCCGAATACATAATTATGAAATCAAATTCAACCTTACGGAGGCTGCATTTACAGCAGTTGTACAAGCTGCAAAACGACACATGTCACCCAATAATCTGATGTGCGATAGTCATTATAAAGTAAAAAAAATTGATGTCCGCTTTCGGTTTACCGTACGAGAAGATAGATGCATGTGTGAAAGGTTGCACGTTGTATTGGAAAGACGACGTTGACCTCAGAAAATGCAAAATATGTAACGAAGAAAGATATAAACCAAGAAAGAAGAAAGGAAAAGAAGTCACGTACAAGAGAATGCATTATTTACCCATCACTCCCGGACTTCAAAGATTATATGCATCTTCTGCTACGAACTGTCATATGCGATGGCATAGTGTGAGAACAGCGGAAGAAGAAACTTTGATACATCCATCCGACGGTGAAGCATGGAAACATTTCGATAAGACTTATCCCGCATTTGCTGCGGAAAGCCGTAATGTCAGACTTGGTTTATGTACGGATGGATTTTCACCATTTTCACAGTTTGGTAGTAAATATTCATCCTGGCCAATTATCGTTACTCCGTATAATTTACCTCCATGGATGTGTATGAAGACACCATATATGTTTCTCACCACTGTCGTTTCCGGCCTTCATGATCCAACCCAAGGAATTGATGTTTATTTACAACCATTGATAGAAGAGTTGAAGAAGCTGTGGAATGAAGGAGTCGAAACTTACGATGTATCAACGGAAAAAAAAATTCAGTTATTCGCTTTTTTGTTATGGACGATTAATGATTTTCCTGCATACGGGATGCTTTCTGGTTGGAGTACGGCCGGTCGTCTAGCATGCTCTTATTGTATGGAAGAAATACGAGCATTTTCGTTACGATATGGGAAGAAAGTTTCGTGGTTTGATTGTCATCGGTGTTTTCTTCATCCCAATCATACTTTTAGAAGAGATAAGAAAATTTTCATTGCTAACAGAGAAGAGAATCTAAAACCACCCAAGATTTGGTCAGGCGAGGAAATATACGAAATTGTAAGAGACTATCTAAAGATACATGAAACTGGAGTCCAGACTGAAATCCCATGAAAGTCAGACATTCATAATTGGTGCAAACAAAGTATATTTTGGGAGTTACCATATTGGAAAGATCTCTTACTCCGACATAATATTGACGTGATGCACAATGAAAAGAACGTGTTTGATAATCTGTTTAATACAATTTTGAATGTAAAGGGCAAAACCAAGGATGATTTGAATTCGAGGCTTGATATAGCAAACTATTGTAAGCGCCCGAAACTTCATATGAAGCCTAATGACAATAAAAAACTGAAAGCATGCTATGAGCTAGACAATAAGCAAGTAAAACTCGTGCTAAAGTGGGTGGAAGAATTAAGATTTCTCGATGGGATTTTTTCCAATCTTCGTAGATGTGTTGACTTCAAAAATAGTAAACTGAGTGGGATGAAAAGTCACGATTGTCATATCATGATGGAATATTTACTCCCCGTGACTTTCAAAGAACTGTTACCCGTAAAAGTATGGAACGTCATAACAGAGTTATATTTGTTTTATAAACAGCTTTGTTCGACAACATTAAAGGTGGATCGTATACGTAAACTTGAAGTAGAAATACCCATATTGCTATGCAAACTGGAGAAAATACTTCCGCCTGGTTTCTTTAACGTAATGGAGCATTTACCTATTCATCATCCATCCGAAGCACTTCTTCGAGGTCCTGTACAATATGGATGGATGTATCCATTTGAGAGGTAAATTAACATATGCAATGTTCATGTCAATTTCAAATTCAAATTTGTATATCTAATAGGTACATGAATCATCTGAAGAAAAAGATTCGACAAAAAGCCCGAGTTGAGGGTTCAATATGCAAATCGTATCTTGAAGAAGAAGCCTCATTTTTTTTCTCTCACTACTTTAAGGACGATGTGAACTTATCGTTTGTAACTGTTCCTCGAAATGAGGAAGTCGTTGAACAAAATTCTTCTCAAACAATGTTATCTGTTTTTAGACAACATGGTAGACCTGGTGGAAAATGTGCGGAAATATGGTTGGATGATAGAGACCACCATGTTGCGCACACGTATGTTCTTTTAAATTGTGTCGAAGTCGCACCATTTGTCAGGTAATAATTAATTCACTTGTAATTTACTTGTACGTACATAATAATAATAACACATATTACATATATGCAGTATCTACGAATCACAGTATCCATCTGGCGATCTCAGTAAAGAATTTGCCAAATGGTTTTTGAACTATGTTTATGAGCCGAGAAACTGTGTCGTTGATGAAGGCTAAAGACATCTTGCGATTGGACCGAAAAGAAATGTGAAGACTTATCCAATATTCTTCGTCAACGGGTTTAAGTTCAACACAAAAGATTACGGTGCTGAAAAATTAACATATAACAGCGGGGTATTTGTCAAATGCAGTGATGATCCAGATGAGCATTTAAAAGATTTTTACAACGTCTTAACACAGATTCTAGAATTGACATATTATGTTGAACCTTTAGAAAAGGTTTTTTTATTTAAGTGCAATTGGTTCAGTAACGTTCCTGGTTCCGGAATCAACGTGCATAAAGAGTACAAACTTATTGAAATAAGGCATGCATCACACTACTATAAGTACGATCCTTTTGTATTAGCCAAGCAAGCGTTACAAGTTTATTTTGCTCCGTATCCATCTTTGAAAAGAGATAAAGCGGATTGGTCCGCTGCTTTCAAAACGAAACCAAGGTTTACGTTTGATGGAAATAATATTCCAGATGAAGCAGCATATCAAGCCGATCTTGAATCAAATACAGAAATAATAATAACTGATGATATTGATGTAGGACCTTTGAATGATGAATCGAACGTCCTATTTGATGCATTCGAAAGTACTGAAGAAAATGAGATAGAATACGAGACTGAATCAGAAAACGATGAAGACCGATCGTTATTGATATAATTGTAATGTGATAGTGATTGAAACATGCGATGTAATAGTAAATTTCTGTAATTGTTCTGTAATGATCATTTAGTTAATTTTTATCCATGTTTTGTACTAGTAAATTTTTATAATTGTTCTGTGAAAGTGATTGAAACATGCCATGTGGTAGTGAATTTCTATTATGGTTCTGTGATGATTATTTATATAATTTTTATCCATGTTTTGTACTAGTAAATTTTTATAATTGTTCTGTGAAAGTGATTGAAACATGCTATGCAGTAATGAATTTCTATTATGATTCCGTGATGATTATTTATATAATTTTTATTCATGTTTTGTACTAGTAAATTTTTATAATTGTTTCTGTGAACGTGATTGAAACATGCTATGTAGTAGTGAATTTCTATAATTGTTCTCTGATGATATTGTTTTTCTATAGCAGATATGCCTGGCAGAAGACGGAGTGTAGGTGGTGGTGGCACGTCATCCTCGTCTCCCGGTGCAGGTGGTAGTGGCACTGCACCGGACTTACATCCGATTGCAAAAGTTGTTCCTAAAAGTGCTGGGTAAGTATCAATTTTATTTAAAGTATAAGTTTTAAAATCCACTAAATATGTATATCATAACTTTTGCAGTGGCTTTGAGGTGGAAGCATCAGATTATATTTTACAGGTTTCGAGAAAGGCATTTCAGAGCCGGATTGATGGTTGTTGGCCTCGCTGGGACGACATCCCCCCTCATGTCAAGAACGCTATACACGCGGATTTACTTGTAAGTAGTAGTTTGAATTTCAGTTGTAAATTAATATAATGTATATAACTTAAAATAATTTTAATTTACAGGCTGCAGTCCGCGTTGACCCTGATGACTTGGACATTTTTTTAAATCACTGGAACAAACGAATGAGGAAAAATTACAGGGATACATTGTCCAAGGCTAAGAATGCAGGGAAAAAGCCGAACTGGATGGGTGGAGGTGTATGGAATGAATTTATTCAGCTTAGGAACAGTCCGGCGGTAATAGTAAGTAAAATATGTTTTCTTTGTTATTTAAGTCTAATATAAATCTCGCAAGATATATACGTGATAATTTATCTTAATTTGTAGGAGTTATCTGCGCGGAACCGGGCAAACAGGAATAAAAATCCTGCATTGCACCGTGGTGGCTCCAAATCCTTTCAGGAGCACAAGAGAGAGTTGGTAATTAAATTTATAAACTGTGTTTACATTTTATTACAATATTTTATAATCAGATTAGCAATAATATTTATATATTTTCAGGCCGCAAGATACAACCGCGTGCCCACTATGGCCGAGTTGTTCAAGGTCACGCATGTCGTGGAGAGGACTGATGAAGAGGGCAATGTTTCGTACGAGTAGACGGATGACAAATCACAATCCGTAATGGTAAATTAATTTACTGTTAATAACAATATTTTGTCTTATTTTATTTTCAAAATTTTGAAATTCGGTTTTTATCGTGTAAAACAACTGTTTATAATCGCAGGAGAGGTACGAAGCAGAGCGGGCTCGTGTAGCACAGTCCACTGGTCGGGAAGAGCTTATGTTAGAGGAGGAGAACCATATTTGGGATGCTATTATTGACCCGCCTTCTCGGACCAGTCGACGGTATAGCTATGGAAATGTGGAGGTAAATTTTGACATGTACTAATATATAAATTAACTTATGCATGTGAATAGTTAAATAATTTTAATAATATTATATATATATACTAATATATAAATAATTATGAATTATTTTACAGGCGATGAGAATGCATAGTGCATATAGGAAGTCGCAGCAAGAGGCGGAGATTGCTCGGTTGAGAACGACAGTGGAAGAAATAAATGATTGGAGAAAGAGATTCTTTTAGCAACAGCTGGATGAGCGGATTGCGGCTTATTTGCAACAGCATGGGAGGATGTCTGGAGAGGACGACAGCGACGGCGAGGAGTAAGTATGTTTGTTTGCTTATAGTTTAGTATATACACATTTTGGTTGGTTTGGTGTATATATATTTTAGGATATTATGTATATATTTTGATGACTTCTAGTTGATGGATTTGGTTAGATATTATGTATATATATGTCGGGATATTATGTAGAAATTTCGGTTACTATGTACATATTCTGGTTAATGGATTTGAAAATGAGATTTGGTTGGATTTGAAAATGAGATTTGGTTGGATTTTATATTGTTTGAATGTATAGTGATGTTATATGATGGATATATGATGGTTATAGTTGATGAATATAGTGTATAGCGGTTGTTTGGTTCAGATTGGTTGAAGTGTATAGGGCTGTGCAGGTGCATAGAAATTACCCAGGCTAGCAACGACTATCTGGTTCAGGCTAGCGACGGGCAATTGGTTAAGATTAGCGACGGCTAGCTACGGTTAGCGACGTCATTTAGACGCTCAAAAAATTTCCACATGGCACATTTGCCGTCGCGAGCCGTCGCTATTTATGTGACGGAGCCGTCGCTATACTATTGGGCGACGACCAATATAGCGAATAGCGTCGGCTTGCGAAGGTCGGCGACGGCTAAACGCCGTCCCTATCTGGTGCCGTTCTTGTAATGTCTTAGGTATTCATTTTTCATATGTTAGCTTTTGACTTTCGGTGGAAGTTTCGTCTATTTTCTATGATCCTAAAATTCTAATATTGATTATTGGAATTATTTCATTGCCTGGAATATAATATGATTTAGTGAGAAGCAAATGCTACAATATAATAATGAAGAATATTTGGCTTTGGCGACACTAAGTTCCTCAAAATAATTTTACAAATCAAAATATATAGATGATAGTTTATTTCCCAAGTGTACAATTGTACATGACTTTGCATATTATACATGATAAATTTGTTAAAGATAGCACATGTTTAGAAATAAGTCTTCCTAGTTTATTGGTCAAGAAATACATTAATGGCTTAAGTTTAGAAAGTAGTCAGTTATTTTATTTTTCTATTTAAAAGCTTTGTATTACCTATCGGTTAACAAGAAAGCAATAACAATGTAGTCTCCTTCGGTTTAAAGTTTAATCTCTCTTCCTCTTCTCTATATCAAATCCTAACAAAATTTGATTATGACACGATTTGAAAGTTTTATTGTTATGTACACATCAGCATATATTTGTGGATAATGAATATAGTTTACATCTCCACTGGATTAGCATTTGGTTGCGAATTACCTACAATTTATAGAATAATAACACATTTAATCATCCATGCAAAATGAGTTCCGAGAAGTGCGCAGATCTATGCTTAAGGACTGAATAAATATAGATGCTGAAGCATATCTTACAACAGATATTTCAAAAAACAAGTCAATATAAGGCTTTACCGATACAATCATGGAGTATAATGGTTTTGTTATTGGTACGTTAACTTTTACTTTAATAGCTGAAATTTCAATCGCCAAATTGTACAATAAATAAATAAATGACCTATCATCCTTAATATTGCATTAACTTGATTTTATTAAAGTTGCTGAACTAAGAACTGATTGTGCAAATATTACAATACAAGTACATAATTTGCTATATAATTTGAAGATCAAAATATACTATATTGTTTCCTTTCAAGGTTTCTTCTTTATACTATCGTTTTCATTGCCTGTGATGATCGTAAATTGAAATGAACAATATTTTTTTATGCGATCCAATGGTAGGAAATTAGAGCACTTGTATAAATGAGTAGTCCAGACTTTGGCACTTTAGTCCCACATCAACTATAAAATTATAACCCATACTGAACTATCTATATAAACAACATAAGCTTGCCAACTTATTCAGAGTCATAACTCATTTCTCAGCTTAGTGAGCCAGACATGTGAAAGAATGGGCCGAAAAGCTCATAATTTTAATTGACTTGCATATATATTGGCCTTTTTATGACTCGTTAGTAATGAAATATTTTGATGAAATGTAAGTACTAAAATGATTTGAAATTGTAAGTCAGCCTAGGTGGATCCAAGTACTTTCTCAACGATTAAATCACTTAGAATAGGTTCTTAGCCACATAGGGAAAGTGGAAGGTCCCGCCTACTGCTTAGGTGCTGCCTAGGCCGTTTCTTATAATCCTAGCTTGAAATACTTCAAATTTTCCTGTAATAATCAAGTTCTTTTGAGAAACTTATACATGCTTAGGTTCTAAGGTGTACGAAAAAGTTGTAAGAAATTGAGTTTCTGTCTATGAAAAACCCTACATTATATGAACAATATCCAAGATAAACAAACTATTTTCACATATTACCTTTGTTTATCTTCACAAACAATAATTAATATTACATTTTTTTCTCCAAACTTTCTATGTTTACAAACAGAAAGGATGAGAGAACATCAACTGCAACGGCTTGACAATTATACTTATGATCGTTGTCTATTTTAATTATGATTGCACCGTTACCCTTTATGCTAGGCTATAACTACTTTATGTGGTCTTTAACGCAAGGATCGTAAACGAAGAACATTGTTTTCATTTTATGAGACTCTATGATCTTGACAAGGCATTTGTATGGCTAAATATTAACTTGCATATAAATGGTTCGGTTTTGTTATTTTAGATAACTTGATTGAATTTATCATTTATACCTTTTAATTAATAAAAACGATTATAATAAATGATTACATTTGTAGACACAAATGACTTTATTTTACATTAATTGTTCATTGCATTTGGCAATCACAAAGGGAAGACGGTTTGGTGATATGTTTACAGCATATAAATTCGCAAGGCAATTTAAACTTTGTATTAAACAAAACTAGCAATTGAATTCTTTCTGTATGTTGCGATATTAACATGTTATGCTCATCGTATATGTATTATTTAGAACATAGGTGTACTTTTTAAAATGATAAAATATTTTTTTCAAGAGCAATGAACGGAGCTACTTTTGCTATTTTGGACATCTTGATGTTTCAGCAGGTTGTTCAAGCATGTGCTATTTCTATTTTACAAAAGCTCTTATGTTAGTTAATGTGGCAGTCAAATATTTTAGTAGGAAATCAAGTGTATACCATGTTTGATGTAATAGTTTATTACCACGCTCATGTAATATAACTTGTTTTTATGAAATAAAAATGTTCTTATTTATGTTGTATTGATGATAATTTTTACAACGACCGTAATATGTGATGATTTGTGGTTTAACGCATTACTTCATTTTTTGTGTTACATAAACATTTTTATGAAAATTTATAAAAATGCAATTTGTAGCGTTTATAGTATTTTCTCTAAACTTATTTACAATATTTGCAAATCATTATTATTATCTAATTTACAACATACACACAAAACATGCAAATAGACACAAGGAAGAAGAAGTTGCAAAAAAAATTAGTCCTAGAGACAACAAGTTTGCTTTTTAGTCTGAAGGAAACTTTTTAGTGTAAACTGAAAATGATAGTTACAACTATCATTCTGTGATTTACACTAAAAAATGTCTCTCAACCTAAAAAATAAACTTCTTGTCCCTGAAGCTAAATTTTTCTCTAACTTTTTCCTTCAGCTAAAAACCCCTACACAAAATGCAATGAATTATGACACTAATAATGTTTTTCAAACATCGTTGAACTAAGTGATGCGACGTCTTAAGAAAGTAGCCCAAACAACAACTTTAAATTGTTGTCTAACGATTATATATTATATTTTCTTGACATTGCATATTTCAGCGCAACAACAAAATAGAAATGTAGCCAAATCTATGCACTACAACACTTAAATAGTATTATAATAAAGTTGGTCATCATTTTATAGATTTTCACAACGTTTATGAAGTGTTCTAGTTAAAAAATTTACAACACTTTTAACAACCTTTTTATAAAAAATTTAAAAAAAGTCAACCCCTTTACAACTAGGATATAACAACGTTATGAAAAACGTTTTAAAGTATTTTAACAACATTTTATTAGTTGTTAAAGTAGTTTTTTCTTGTAATGGCTCATTTTGCATGTCATGTATGTTGTCAAAATATGTGCATGTATACGTGTTACAAAACACACACACATGTATGTACAAATATATTATATATAATATATAAACATAAAACATTTATATGTAGATAAATATATATATAGAAAAAGAGAGAAAAATTATTAAAAATTATTTATAATTAAAAATTAACTTAGTTTTGAAAACATAATAATTTTAGTGTTTTAATTTGTATATATTATGAATAAAATAATGTTTTCATCCATAAATAATTAACATAAAATAATATATTGATGAAAATTTAAATTTTCCAATTTTTGAAAATCTAGGATCATAAAATAAAGCTTAGGAAAATCCAGAGATTTTTCAAAGTTGAATTATTATTTTTAAAAACAAATACATTGATTTCAACAATAATTATTTAATATAAAACAATATATTATTGAAAATTCAAATATTACAATTTTAGAAATTCTAACATAATAAATGAAAGGTTGCAAAAAAATTTAAAGAATTTTTCAATTAAATTATTATTTTTAATAAATCGTTAACAGTTTTTTCGAAATAATATCAATTTTAAGTTCGCACGCATTTAGTAGGTCGGTGATTCCGAACCCACTCCAAAATTCCCAAATTTATTTCAAATTAAAATATCGAATAGTATAATTTTAATTTGAAATAAATTTGAAATAAAATAGTATTATTTTAACATACATACATACATATACATATACATACATATATATACATATATACATACATATATATATATATATATATAATGTTGTATTAGAGAGAAAAGAGGAAAACATTTTTACCCATTCTCGCTTTATCTCATCTCATTATCTCCAAGCCAATTCCCTATATTTTAGCCACCCATAGACCTTCGCAAAACCGAAATTTTGCAGCCCTAATGATGAGTCTCAAACCTATCTAAGCCCAAGCCAAAATACTATGCAATTAAACTTAATTTAATCGCTTGTCGATATCGTATATCGACTGATGTATTTATAACTGTTATAAATATATATAATATTATTTATTTCTCAAATCATGTTCAAATTTTATAATTCATATTTCATAAATGTTAATTAATTTAATTAATTTATAACAATTATAAACTAATTAAATTATTCGGTCTTAAGGAAATTCATCATTTAGGCTGTGTAACTCTTGAGTATAAACTTGATCAGCGATTAACGTCGAAATATTCTAATGTTAACGTTCGCACGCATTTAGTAGGTGGTGTGACATTATGGCCAAATTTATCGCTTTCTCATTTTCGGTAAAACCCAATTTCGGTTTAATAAGCGTTACTCGGTTGTGACATTTGTTTACACCGATTCTGTTCGTCAAAACTCTATCACTTTGGACTTATGGAATTTGATAATGGTCAAAATTCCAACCTCATCCACATTTAACTTTATAGTCTAAATATAAAATCCTTGGTTCAACGATAACAATTATTACTAAAGAAATGCTCTGGCCAAAGATTTTGACTTTGAGTTGACTATGATACTAACCGCATATAACTGAGGAGACAAATCCACTCTTGAATAGTGCTTCACTTTCAATACTTCCACTCAACCCAACTATAGTCAGTTGATGGACGTCATGCCATGATTTGGGTATAATCAAAGAGGAGCTTTCATATTGAAGATCCACAATATTCTCAAGTCAAGATAACTGTGTAAATTAATTACATCAATATTTTCTGTTTGACCTTGGTTATATTAACCAACAGAAAACTATCAAGCGAGTCGTTCCATAATTATCCAATAACTATTAGTGCGTAACCCCTATGTGCCCCCAGCAGTCATGAGTAATACACTGCCCAACATTTGGAGAGCATTGTGTACTTCACTCTCAACGGATACATCGATATCCAGTCTCGATGCATCTTGACCAGGAACATTTAAAATGGTATATTTGTTTCGTGGTGATAAATTACTCAGGTTACAACATTTGTAACTACTATCACGAAATATACCATTTATGGATTTTCTATTAAATATACTTTTAATTAAGTATTAATATAATAACATTATATCAAGTATTTAATAGGAAGAAAATGCCTTTTATTTCGAACAAGATTGGTCAACGAGTTAGATATATGTAACAAATTACATAATTACCCCTAGAGTATACCCCTAACTCTATCAATCTCCCACTTGCACTTGGGGTCAGTTATGAAATCTAATTCCAACTTCTCTCATCAGTTTTCTCAAAACCAATTAGGTCGGTCTCTTAGTGAACGGGTATGCTATTATGTTTTAATTATCTACTTTATTGATTAACTCTCTCTAACACTGATAAACTGTCTTTATCATGTGGAACGATTCGAAGTATGTCTTTCGACTTCTAGTGAACTTTAAGTTCTATCATGACCAATTTCATGACACTATTATCTTATAAAAATATTATGGGATTCTCACCATTTGGAATCACCTTTGGCTCAATTATAAATTTGTGCGTTTATATCTATATACATTGGTTTATTGTAGCGCTATTCATGTTAATGTTCTCTACATTTCGTTGAATCGACGACAATCACTTTTATTTTTAAACATTTTCAAACTAAATATTTTAACTTGAATATTGTCATTACATGTTATACTCAATATCACTTATAAGAGTTTGCATCCAAACGTTCTATCATAACGAGTTCGTTGTTTCAATAAACAATTCTCTAGATTTTATAAATACCTGAGAACACCTCAAACAATCATTTAGTGATATCAATTTGGATTTTATAATTTCTCCATGTATCAAATATATAAACAAAAACACAATATCATACACAGAATAATCTGTATGATCATTCCTATTGCCAATGCATAAGGAATCCAACTTACATGTTCTCCTTTTAATAGGGTGCTCTCGTATATCTTTTGGGACAATCCTTATATCTTTTATACTCACCATAAAAGACATCATTTACAATCCAAAATTGAGTATTAAAACAACTAAAGTTGATTTTAATACAAGCATGTTGTTAAAATCAACAACATGTTGTTTACTTATAGTTTAGAAATATCAATGTACATTTTAATATTCTTTCTTATGAACACATATTTCCTCCGCACTTCGATTGAAAATCAAACTATTTGATATTTCTATAAAAATACTTATTCAATCTTGATGCTTATAAAATGATACATTCGTATCTTTTCTTGGATTATATCCATAGCCTCACAAACCCAATATCACTCGCACTGACTTGGAGGCATTTTTGGTTAATATATGTAAATGGCTTATTCTAAATCATTATTTAGAATTTTCTGTTTCAATAAATAAGTACCAACACTAAGTCTTATCGAGCAATAATTTTGTGATTAAATATGAACTAACTTGAGCATGTTGAATGCGGTATCTGTTATGCTAATTTCAACAATTGAAATTTGCGATATAATTCTTATCCACATTGCTTATTTAATTCCAACCACATTAGTCTTTCTAATAAAGACACAATCTCAGCCGATAGATCACATCTCTTTGGTTACGACCACCAAAATCATATTTTGATAGTGTATTTGGAATTTTTTCATATCTGCACATCATACAATATAGAGTAAACAATCTTAATGGTTTAATTGAACAACCGAGGGTAATGTATATTTTCGACATTAATAAAAAACTCGTAGTTTCTCGTCAATGTATTAGAATACTTATCAGGAATTCTAATGCTACGTGTTCACTTAGGTTAGTTTATTTCACTTCATCTCATATAATCAATTCTATCTATGAATCGGATCCAATTCCATTTAACTATCAAAAATTTCTCAAAGAAATTCCTTCACAATGAAGTTGATATATCTTGAAACAATAATTGTTTCTTAGTACAAATAGAATAGGGATTCATAAATGCTT
Organism: Allium cepa; assembly: GCA_030765085.1. Classification (NCBI taxonomy): domain Eukaryota; kingdom Viridiplantae; phylum Streptophyta; class Magnoliopsida; order Asparagales; family Amaryllidaceae; genus Allium; species Allium cepa. Next base: position 796,007,098 of record CM060929.1, on the reverse strand, counting down.
TATGAATCCTTTTATTTATAAAACTGATTTTAGTTTACAAAAATTATTTTCAAAACATAAATATGTCATTTGATGATAGACCTTTCCAAAAATGCTTTTGGAGATTCATACAAGATCCCTCGTAAACAATTATTACGTGCAATCTTTCGACTCGCATAACCTGCCAACTCCTTTGCCTAGGATATTTTGGAATTTTTTACAAACCCTTATCTTGTATGATTTTGTAAACTATTGTTTAGATGAAATATTATCAACCTTGTGTACTAATCTTAAGTACATGACTTTATAGGAAGAAACTAACTCAATTTCACTCACAACTAATTGTGAATTTTCCAACAATGTCTAATTACTCATTATCGATGCATCATTATGTATCACATGGAGGAGTGATTTTGAGATTGAATCTATATTCATTTTTAGGTACATTTGAAACTCTTTCCAATATACTCACTTATTTGACCAAAACAAATCATTATATTCTATTGTATGTTATTTTATTTACTTTTCTTTTTTATTCTATGATTTTATCATAATCTTACTACATGAGTATCTAATACACATGTTCATGTTGGTAATAAATCATCGATGAATATAACAAAATATGTGGAACCCTTTTGGTATTAATAGACTTGTGATTGTATATATCAATATGTACTAATTCAAAGCGTTCGTCAACTCTTATAACGCTCCCACTGAATGGATACATAGCCATTAATTATTTGAGATATAATTAACCTATATCATATGATTCATAATCATATAATAACATTATTTCTCAAAACTATGGCTTAGTCTATAATTCCAAAACAACTGTAAATAATATTAGATACATATGTATTTTTGTTGCATCACTTTTACTATGAAAACAAATTCTATAATATAATTCTATTTTATAACGAACATTCATAATACTCATATTGAAATACAGTTATATCTATTTTTTAGTCAATGCCAAAAATAAACATTATTTCATAAATAATGTTCGGTACAATTTACGAAAACAATTTTCGTAATTTGATGCAATCATTAGGTTCTATATGGCATGCTCCCACTATTTCTGCCATTACTATAATAGAGTACTAAATTCAGAGGTCTACCATTCACTTCATATTGTTTACTTATTTCATATACTGCAACAAGTTTACAGAGGAGAGTTACTGGATCAAATATCTTGAACTCAAAGGGTTACCTGACACTTTGGACCGGCTACAAAACGACAGTTGCAAAGGTGGTAGTTGGCACTAGACGGGATTCTGACCAAGAAGAGATTGGAGATATAAGATTTGATGCATTCAATATGTTTCGGAGTTAATGTACAGCTCGGTCAAAGAAGGGAAGAATATGTTGTTGGGTCAAGGCGGTCGGAGCACATGGCTCGGTGAGTGTGGTTCGAGACGTGTGGCTCGGTCAAGGATGTAGCTCATGCATGGCTCGGTCAGTGTGGTTCGAGACGTGTGGGTCGGTCAAGAACATAGTTCACACATGGCTTGGTCTAGGTGCTTAGCGGATGCCACTCGGTTTGAATTGTTCGGCACGCCTTGTTTGGTTGTAATAGTTCGGCATGTACGGTTCAGTCTTGATGGTCCGGCATTTGTCGTTCGGCCTAGATAGGTTAGTAGCTATCAAAACTGAAAGGGAAGGTGGTGTAGTTCGGTCAAGAGTGGTTTTCGGCACGTGTGGTCAGTGTATCGGGTTCGGTGCACGATGAGGAAATTAGCCCATACGAAGGACCATGTAACGACCCGTAATTTTAACACCTTGAAAATGAAATATTTAATTATTTTAAATATTCAAATGTAGAATTTTCAAACTTAAACAATCATGTTTTATATGATAAAAAAGAATGGTAAACTTATTTTTGATATTGAATAAAGATTTTGGTTTTCCATTGTAAAATTGACAAAATTCGGATTCCGATAAAGTAGGATAAATATTCGAGAAATTTGTTTAAAGTATATATAATTCCTTTTAAATGTATATAATCAATATCAAACTAATTTTATAATAATGGTAATTTAATTTATAATGGTTCGATAAATATATAAAACTTGTTTTATAAAATTGACAAATTTCGTCGCATATCGATAAATCGATGTCGTATTTTTATAAGAAGATTTGGATATTATTTTATATTATTCTATAAGTCAAATATGCTTGTTGTAATTATTTAATGATAATAAGAAATTTATTTTGATGTTTGGTTTACATGAATAAATAGTTTAACAGAAACATCAAAATGCGACCGTAAAATGTTTTGTTGGAAATCAATGTTTTGTTCAAAATAAGTTGCCGCAACATTATTGTAACTTTGTTAACATGTTCTAATATATATATTACACATTTTAATAACTAAATATGTTTATTTTTACAAAATATAATTATAAATCTTCTAGAAGTCATTAGTAAAAGTAAGTAAGAATTAACAAAAGTAAGAAAAAGTAAACATCAAATCACATCAAATCAAAGCCAACATAATTATGATATTCTTTACTTAGCCTTTAACTTACCAAGACATAAAATATGAAGTAAAAGGATGATGTTAAGTATTGAAAAAGTGGAAATTGATTTAAGTTGAAGTAAGGTTAGTTTGGTAATTTGGTAAAAGGTTATTTTGGTAAATTACCACTTCTTTCCTTTTCTATAAATACTCACCTCCTTCTTCACTTTCATTCACATTCCTTCTTCTTTTCACAAGATTCTTCATATTATTCCTCTTCTCTTCATGGCTTTCAATCCAAAGAAAAAAATTATAAAAAATAATGTCAAAATATTCAAAAGAAATCAATGCTTATTCTCTTCAAATCAAACTCCTCTTTGCTCCATATTTTACCTCTTATTCTCTCGGCTATAACTACTTCAAAATCGAACCAAAATGCAAAAAAAAAAAAAAAATTAATATGTTTTTTTTTTCAATGGCTACAACTTTCTATCTGACCACTTTGTGCAGTTGTTTGCATAAAGATGTCAAAATCCATTTCTTTCCGGTGCATTCTCTGGTCCAGTTTTTAAGCCAGAGAATATGCCATTTTGTTTTGATCATAACAGATCCAAACTAATTTTTTTTTTAAACCATGTAAAATTCCATTGGAAACAACTTTTATGTTGATCAATTTTCCAGTATTGAGGTTTGTATACCTGAAACTCAATTCTTTGAAGTGCATTTTTGGGCTTCATTTTTATCAATCCGACAATACCTCTTCTTCGTTCTATCATATCTCTCTCAAAAAACTTGAAATTAAGTGATTAATTTTTTAAAATTCAAGAGAAAATAATTTACAACTTTTCGGTTAACAATTTTTTCAAATTTTGAGAGTAAGAGAGTCAAAAACAAGAGAGAAGATGACCTATTTTTCGGATCTAATTTTGAGAATTCAAGTTCAAAGCTCTACCACTTCCTCTCTATACTTTCGGCCAATCTCCATCTCAAACCTTGGCCAAGAATTAGGAAGGATGAATTAGGGCTTATTTTCATTTGTTTTAAGCACAGTAGGAAGTATGCGTTAGGTCTCAAGTTCCTTGTCTTAAAGTTTAACGGAGTGGAATCCAAAGTGAGTACAACTCACCCTTTCTGAATCACCGATATTTTATATAAGTGAGAATAAATTTAATTTATGATGATTTATGATTGTTTTGATGACACACACACACATATATTGATTGATATTTGGATATATTCCTGCCTATTGGAGCAGATAAGACCTACACGTTCTCGTGTATAAGCGGATGATCTTTTGTACGCGCGTCTGCCTCGAAGCGGAGATTGTACACATATTCTAATATGTATATTTGTTGCAGGTGACAGATTGGAGGGATCCAACTAGATTCCTCACCAGTATTGGTTTCATTTACAAATATTGTGATATATGCTGTTATCATGTGATATATAATGTTTTGGATGTTGTGATTGATTTATTTAGTGCTGATGTAGGCCTATTTTTGGAATTTTAAAAATGTTAAAGTGATGATTTCAAATTAAAAAGGATTTTTAAGTGATTTCGAAAATAGATGTTATATATATTTTGAATTGTTAAGTAAATGGATTATTTTAAATAAATAAATATTATAATTTTTATTGTTATACAAATTATAATTTTTGTGAAATATATCGGAATGTGATTTTTGAATTATGGAGTTAACTACTTTTATAAAATAGTTTAAAATGAGAATTTTGAATTTACTATAAATGGTTTACATATAAGATTTATAAAATTGATATTTTATAAATCAAAATAATGGAATTATAAACGAGCTTTGTAAGTGCTAAAATGGAGTTATGAATGGATTTTATAAGTGAACAAGATTTATAATTGATGATGTTATAAAAAGGATGAATTTGTAAATAAATGATTTATTAGAAATTAACTTATAATTTTGATTTTGGGATGTAAATGAGATATATATAGAATTGGTAAATAAAGGGATTTTATAAGTTGAAGTTTTTATAAAATAGAAATGGAATTCATAAACGTTGTTTTATAAGTGCGAAATCAATTGAATTTGATGAATTAAATAGTGGAAGTTTATTAAAGGAATTTCATCCACGATTTTGGACAGTGGATAATCCTTTAATAATAAATATGTAGAAATAACGAATTCAGCAAAGGAGTTATATTTACGATTTTGGACAGTGAATATCCTTTAAATTAAAAGTGTAGGAAGAATGAATTTTGTTGGAGAATTATATTCACGATTTTGGAAGGTGAATAATCTTTTAAATTAAATAAAAGTTTTGAAAAGTGATTTTTTTTAAATGAAGTTAAATGATTTAAAGATGTTTTAAAATGTGTAAGTATTGAACGCATAGATTTCAACATTCATTGTTGAAATAGACATTTTCGAGAAATAAGGAAATGATTCACTATTACCCTGTTGTTATAGTAAATGATTTTCGAAAGAAAATGTTTTGTATAGTATTTGGGATTTATGTATCTACCTAATTATCGGATTCCTATACTAACGATTTTGGATTGTCGTAATGATGTTTTAGGCGACGTTCGTTTTGACACAAATAAATGTTTTCAAAGAGAATGTTTTCCTTAAAAGAATAAAATATATATACTTAATCATGATTTAAGTCTATGCAATATTTTTCTAAGTGTTGAAAATAAATTGATTGTGAATTACTTATTATTAAATAAGTATATGGAAATGTTTTCCAATATTGAAATGGTTTCGAGAATATATCTTATTAAAGATAATTTGAGTGGATATTTGGCAAATGATTTACTTAATAAAAGATTAACTAAAAGGGCTTGGTGATTGCTTATGGTGCTAAATATTTGTTTGTTTGCTTTAAAACTTAAATAATCGACTATCAAATTTGGCCATTTTAGTTCCTCGGCTTGGTGTGGGAACTATTTAGTCATACACTTAATACGTAGCCTTCTGTATAGGCTTTATTATCGTTTGTGTTGAGGATGTTGATTCGTGTAGTGCGGAGTATTAATCCTATCTATCGAGCTTCCTTCTTGGCCTGAAGGATAGAAAGTTGAAAGTTGGAGACGTGATAAGTCTGTGAGACTTAGTTTCTGTGTGAGGTTGAGAAACGCTTTTACATTGTTGTTGCAAAGAGACCGGGATCAGATTTATCTGAAAACCACTTCGGACCAACGTATATGCGTTTAATTAAGTAGGTAATTGATGATATTGATATTCAGGATTTTCATAGTGGGGGACTGCTTGTTGATCATTTAGGGTTAAAATCCCAATATACATTCAGGAGCAGTGGTCTCTTCATTATGAAATATCCAATGCAAGGACTATTCGCTAATAATCCTAGGGATTTTCCGACAGGATGTGGTAGGAAAGTACCATCGGTTTATCCTGTTCCTGGACAACTTATATGGATGTTTGTCTGACATTGCATTTCTAAAGATTACGTACATTGATTTTTACAAACGTACATCAGTAGGGGCAGAGAAGGCAACTTCTCTTAGCTTAACACCCTCCTTGAGACATATGAGCTTAAGGGTTGTATTTTTGTGGAAGACAATTAATAGTCAACGAAAACGGCCGTGTGGCATTCAAAGTGATGTGATTTATGATATGTGAAGGGCAATCGTTACCTCAGGCCTCATCAATCGAAAATGACCAAAACAGGGTTAGATGCGGCAAGGCTAAGTGGATCACTCCCAAGTAGGATATGATCATCATCTTCTCGATATATCTTTACACGCTATGACGTCGTGTATCTGATTATTGTGGTTTGTATGCTTAGAGGGACCTCTGAAAAGGTCGGTAACGACCGGAGGATGATATATTCGTTACTAACAAGTTAGAGAGGTGGGCCAGTCTTGTGTTGGTAGAGGGCAGATGTTCTGTGCCTCGGGACATCCATTTAGAGGTGAATCCATCGGAAGGTAGTCCTTCCACCTGGTCATTTGTATGAAAATACAAACTCCACTATGTACCTGCCATTTTGATTGTATTACCCATTTTGGGCTATATGCTGGAATTTAATCAATGTAACAATTTCGGCTATGATTAATATTATTTGTATACTAGATACTATTATAAAATAAGAGGATTTGAAATAAAGTGTTTTAGTTATCGTAAGGTAAAAACATGTCTGTGTTTATGTGTGGGCTTGTCTTACGAGATACTTTTGTTTCGATAAAGGAAAAGTTTGATAATTTAATAAATTCAGTTGAGTGTGTTTCTCACGCTGGTTTACCAGACTGATCCGGGTGTTCTTCCCTTTCAATGCTCAGGTCAGTATATTTACAAGTTCAGATTTGATTCTTTTGGAGCTTCAGTAGGAGAGCTGGAGATCTTCATTCTCGTATACACGTATCTGTTTTAATTATCCGCTGCATTGCTGTTGTTTATATCATCGGCAATTACGAGGGAATGTTATTTTAACTTTTCAGGCAGATAACTATTGATTGATTATTGAACTCTGATTGATGTATGTATATATAGTTTCTGTTTTGTAAAGATCATTGATATGATATTATATGTTTTCCACTGCGATGTGAGATTATGTATTGTTCTGTTTGGTTCTATCTTCTCTCTTTCTTCTCTTCTCTTCTTCTCTCATCTTTTCTTTCTCTTGACTTTTCATCAGTGAGTGCTTTTTGGGTCGGGCATGTGTGGATTACAGTCGATTTAAAGGGTATGGATTTGTGGGTCGTCACACGTGGTATCAAAGCTTAGATTTTGTATATTCCTAAGCTTTGATGTGTACTCAGTATAGATAAGGACAGTAGCACCCTAGATTGAGCTTGAGTGTATTATGTATATGAGCGCGTATTTGTTAGTGATTATAAAATGTTTTTTATTGTGTTTTCTTATCTGTTGAGTTGTTTGTGAATTCTGGTCGGTATGTGGGACGCCATGTTATCGATAGAGATTTTCAAACACTTAAACAAGGCAAGTCGACATAGTATTATTTTAAATTGGGTAAATGAAATAATTTTTCCTCGATTATATTTTATATATAAAAGAAACAATTTTTCAGAAATCATTATAGTGTATCTAATTGATTGTTTGATTGTTGAATATATAAATATATATAAGTTAATAAAAGCTGTTTGAATAATCTAAAAAACAACAACAATAGTAAAAGAATGAAATTATATATGCAAGTGAATTATAAAGTATGGAATTATAATTAGTATGATTTACAGATGTGAAATAATCTTATATATAAGTAATGGAACAACCTGGGTATATTTATAAATATGAGTTGTAAATAAAAATGGATTTAACTAAGAATTTGGAAATGTTGAATTCCATTTATTTTGAAAGTCGTTTTTCGAAACCAAAGAGATTATATTATTACAAATCTAAATAAGATAAATGAAGTTCGAATGATCTTATATAAGTGAAGTAATATAGTGAAATTATATAAGTAAAATATTTATAAATGTGATTTATAAATAATAAAAGGATATTTTAAAAAGAATATAAAGCACTGAATTCATTACTCACTGGGAAATAATAAGGGTGATGACAGCAGCATCATAAGCATCATTTTCGAGTTTCTACGTGATGGATTCACTACCAATAGTAAATTGAAAATTTAAGTTTTGTTTTGATAAACAAATTTAAATTTAAAATCCAATTTGAAATTGATAAATATAAGTAAAATGAGTTTTGGGCTTATAATATGAAAAAAAGTTTAACTTTGGTAAAGTTGAAATAAATTTGAGTTAGTATAGTGAAATATGTGATTTGAAATTTAATTAAAGGAAAGTTAAATAAATTGAATTGGATTTGAACCAGATTTGATAAGTTATTGGCATGAAAATTAAACGTAAGGGGTAAGCGATTATATAATATGAATTTGGAAGTTTAGATAATTAAGTTGTATAACTTGTTAAAATGTTTAAAAAAATTTGTTAACAAAATCTGAATTTGAATAAGTGATATGAAATTTGACTTAAGTAAAGTCAAACAAAATAGAATTTGAACTAAATTAGTAGTGAACTTAAGTTGTATAGTGGAAGTAAATGCAAGTGAGAGTGAAATGAAATTTAACTTACGTAATGTTTAATCAAGTTGATTTTGATAAATAAAATGAATATGCAAAGTAGAATTGAATAATAAGAAGTTAATAAAGTGAAGTGATGAATATGAAAGTTATATAATGAAATTCAACTTTAGTTGTAAAATGAATTAGCAATCGAATTAATGAATGGATTTGAAAACTTAGAGAAGTTGTTATAAGAAATTTAGCTAAATGATTTCGAGAAAGTTAAACATTTAAGTGATTTTTGTAATCCAATCTGAACGAGTTGTTTTGAAAAGTTAATGGATTCTGTGACTTTTTCTTACTTGGTAATTTCGAGGACGAAATTCTTTTAAGTAAGGGAGAATGTAACGACCCGTAATTTTAACACCTTGAAAACGAGATATTTAATTATTTTAAATATTTAAATGTAGAATTCTCAAACTTAAACAATCATGTTTTATATCATAAATAAGAATGGTAAACTTATTTTTGATATTGAATAAAGATTTTGGTTTCCCATTGTAAAATTGAAAAAAGTCAGATTCCGATAAAATAGGATAAATATTCGAGAAATTTGTTTAAAGGATAAATAATTCCTTTTAAATATATATAATCGATATCAAACTCATTTTATAATAATGGAAATTTAATTTATAATGATTCGATAAATATATAAAACTTGTTTTATAAAATTGACAAATTTCTTCGCGTATCGATAAATCGATGTCGTATTTTTATAAAAAGATTTGGATATTGTTTTATACTATTTTATAAGTCAAATATGCTTGTTTTAATTATTTAAAGATAATAAGAAATTTATTTTAAAGTTTGGTTTACATCAATAAATAGTTTAACAAAAACGTCAAAATGAACGTTTTGTCGGAAATCAATGTTTCGTTCAAAACAAGTTGGCGTAACGTTCTTGCACCTTTATTAACATGTTTTAACATATATTATATATTTTAATAACCAAACATGTTTACTTTTACTAAATATAATTAGAAAACTTCTAGAAGTCATTGGTAAAATTAAGTAAGAATTAACAAAAGTAAGAAAAAGTAAACATAAAATCATATCAAATCAAAGCCAACATAATTATGATATTCTTTACATAATCTTTAAGTGGCTAAGACATAAAATAAAAAGCGAAAAGATGATGTTAAGTATTGAAAAAGTGGAGATTGCTTAGGTTGATAATTTGGTAAAATATTATTTTAGTAAATTTACCACTTCTTTCTTTTTGCATAAATAACCACCTTGTTCTTCACCTTTATTCACATTTTTTATTCTTCTTTTCACAAGCTTTTTCATCTTCTTCCTCTTCTCTTTAATGGTTTCGAAGACATAGAAAAAATTTATAAAGAAATAATGTCAAAATATTCAAATGAAATCAATGTTTATTTTCTCCAAATCAAATTCCTCTTTTCTCCACATTTTACCTCTTGTTCTTCGGCCATGACTTCTTCAAATTCGAACCAAAATGTAAAATTATTTTTTACCAATCATGTATTCTTCCAGTGGCTACAACTTTCACGTTGACCACTTTATCCTGTTGTTTGGATAAAGATGTCAAAATTCCACTTCTTTCCAGTGCATTCTCTTGCCCAGTTTTTAAACCAGAGAATATGCCATTTTGTTTTGATCATAACAGATCCAGATTAAGAAATTATTTTTTTAAAACCATTCGAAATTCCAGTGACAATGACTTTTGTTTTGATCACTTTTTCTAGTTTTGAAGTTTGGTATACCTGAAACTCAATTCTTTGAAGTGCATTTTTAGGCTTCATTTTTGTCAACCGACAATACATCTTCTTCATTCTATCATATCTCTGTCAAAACGAGTTGGTATCAAGTGATTCTTTTTCTTAAATTCAAGAGAAAATAATTTACAACAACTTTTCGGTCAACAAGTTTTTCAAATTTTAACAGTAAGAGAGTCAAAAACAAAAGAGAAGATGACCTATTTTTCGGATCTAATTTTGAGAATTCAAGTTCAAAGATCTACCACTTCTTCTCTATACTTTCGGCCAATCTCCATTTCAAGCCTTGGCCAAGCATTAGGAAGAAGGAATTTAGGCTTATTTTCATTTGTTTCCAAAGCATGGTAGGAAGTTTGCGTTATATCTCAAGTTCCTTGCCTTAAAGTTTGACGGGGCGGAATCCAAAGTGAGTACAACTCACTCTTTCTGACTCACAAATATTTTTATGTAAGTGAGAATAAATTTTATTCATGGTGATTGATGATTGTTTGGATGATATATGATATTATATATATATGTACTGATTGATATTTAGATATATTTCTACCTATTGGAGCAGATGAGACCCTATAGGTTTCCGTGTATGAGCGAATGACCTTTTATACGCGCGTCTGCCTTAAAGCGGACATTGTACACATATTCTAATATGTATATTTGTTGCAGGTGACAGGTTGGAGGGATCCAACTGGATTCCTCACCAGTATTGGTTTTATTTATAGATATTGTGATATATGTTGTTATCATGTGATATATGATGTTTTGGATGTTGTGACTGATGTTATTGGCGCTGTTGCAGCATTGGGCTTATTTTTGAAAATTTAAAAATGTTAAAGTGATGATTTCAAATTAAAAGGATTTTTAAGTGATTTTGAAAATAGATGTTATATATATTTTGAATTGTTAGGTAAATGGATTATTATAGATAAATAAATATTATAATTTTTATTGTTATAAAAATTATAATTTTTGTGAAATATATCGAAATGTAATTTTTGAAATATGGAGTTAACTATTTTTGTAAAATAGTTTAAAATGAGAATTTTGAATTTGTTATAAATGGCTTATATATAAGATTTATAAAATTGATATTTTATAAATCAAAATAATGAAATTAAAACGGTCTTTGTAAGTGCTATATAAATAGATTTTATAAGTGAACAAGATTTATAATTAATGATGTTATAGAAAGGATGAATTTTTAAATAAATGATTTATGAGAAATTAACTTTTAATTTGTATTTTGGCATGTAAATGAGATATATATATATAATTGGTAATTAAAGGGATTTTATAAGTTGAAGTTTTTATAAAATATAAATGGAATTCAAAAACGATGTTTTACAAATGCAAAATTAATTGAATTTGATAAGTTAAATAGTGGAAGTTTATTAAATAAATTTCATCCACGATTTTAGACAGTGGATAATCCTTTAATAATAAATATGTCGAATTTGGTAAAGAACTTATATTCACGATTTTGGACAGTGAATTATCCTTTAAATTAAAAGTGTAAAAGAAAGAATTTTGTTAGAGAATTATATTCATGATTTTGGACAGTGAATAATCTTTTAAATTAAATAAATGTTTTGAAAAGTGATTTTTTTAAATGAAGTTAAATGATTTAAATATGTTTTAAAATGTGTAAGTATCGAATGCATAGATTTCAACATTCATTTTTGAAATAGACATTTTCGAGAAAGAAGGAAATAATGGACTGTTATACTGTTGTTATAGTAAATGATTTTGAAAGAAAATGTTTGTGTAGTATTTGGGATTTATGTATCTATCTAATTATCGAATCTCTATACTAATGATTTTGGATTGTCGTAACGATGTTTAACGCGACGTTCGTTTTAACCCAAATAAATATTTTCAAAAAGAATGTTTTCCTTAAAAGAATAAAATATATATACTTATTCCTGATTTAAGTATATGTAATATTTTCTAAGTGTTGAAAATAAATTGATTGTGAATTACTTATTATTAAATAAGTATACGGAAATGTTTTCCAATATTGAAATGGTTTTGAGAATGTATCTTTTTAAAGATAATTTGAGTGAATATTTGGCAAACGATTTAATTAATAAAATATTAATTAAAAGGGCCTAGTGATTGCTTATGGTGCTAAATATTTGTTTGTGCTTTGATAGTTAAATAAATGACTATCAAATTTGGTCATTTTAGTTCCTCGACTTGATGTGGGAACTATTTAGTCGTACACTTAGTACGTAGCCTTCTATGCAGGCTTGATTATTGTTTGTGTTGAGAATGTTGATTCATGTAGTGCGGAGTATTGCTCCAATCCGTCGAGCTTCCTTCTTGGCCCAAAGGATGGCAAGTTGAAAGTTGGAGACATGATAAGTCTATGAGACTTAGTTTCTGTGTGAGGTTGAGAAACGCTTTTGCGTTATTGATGCGAAGAGACCAGGATCAGATTTATATGAAAACCACTTCGGACCAACGTTTATGAGTTTGATTGTGTAGGTTATTAATGATATTGATATTCAGGATTTTCATAGCGGGGGACTTCTTGTTGATCGTTTGGGGTTAAAATCCCAATATACATCCAGCAGCAGTGGTCTCTTCATTATGAAATATCCAATGCAAGGACTATTTGTTACTAATCCTAGGGATTTCCTGACAGGATGTGGTAGGAAAAGTACCTTCGGTTTATCCTGTTCCTGGACAACTTGTATGGATGTTTGTCTAACATTGCATTTCTAATTATTATATACATTGGTTTTTACAAACGTACATCAGTGGTGGCGTAGAAGGCAACTTCTCTTAGCTTAACATCCTCCTTGAGACGTATGAGCTTAAGGGTTGTATTTTTGTGGAAGGCAATTAATAGTCAATGGAAATGGCCGTATGACATTCAAAGTGATGTGATTTATGATATGTGAAAGGTAATCGTTACCTCAGGCCTCGTCAACCGAAAATGACCAAAACAGGGTTAGATGTGGCAAGGCTAAATGGGTCGCTCCCAAGTAGGATATGATCATCATCTTCTAGATATATCTTTACATGCTATGACGTCATGTATCTGATTATTGTGGTTTGTATGCTTAGAGGGCCCTCGAAAAAGGACAGTTTCGACCGGAGGATGACATATTCGATACTATCTAGTTATAAAGGTGGGTTGGTCTTGTATTGGTAGAGAGCAGATGTTATGTGCCTCGGGGCATCCATCTAGTGGTGTACCCATTGGAAGGTAGTCCCTTCACTTGGTCATTTGTATGGAAATCCAAACTCCATTATGTATCTTCCATTTTGATTGTATTACCCACTTTGGGATATATGCTGGAATTTAATCATTGTAACAATTTCAGCTATGATTAATATTATTTGTATAGTAGACACTATCATAATATAAGAGGACTTGATATGAAATGTTTTAGTCATCGTAAACCAAACAGAAGTTGTCACTAGAACCGAGTTTAACGAGCTGATGAGAGAACTTGTGGAAAGTAGGAGATAGCTTAATAAGTAGATTCAAGCTAATCCAGGTGCAGGGACCACCACCATCCTAAACCAAACAGAAATTGTCACTAGAACCGAGTTTAGCGAGCTAATGAGAGAACTCGTGGAAAGTAGGAGATAGCTTAATGAGTAGATTCAAGCTAATGCCAATCTCTTAACCCAACTTACTCAACAACAACATCAAAATGCTGGAGGAAGCCCCGCTACCTACTCATCATCTGAAAGCTCCGCTTTGCCTGATGAACATTGCAGATGTAGACACCGTAGAATTGAAACAACGCAAACAGGCACAGTAGATCAATCCAACAGGAATGGTCTAGGTTCTCTACCTGGAGCCGTAACCCCTCACTTGCATCTAGGAAACCGTTCTCGAGTTAGAATGGGAAATTTAGGATCTAGAGCGCGAGTGGAACCTGACCGACCGACTAACCAGGGACGCAATGAAGCGGGTCCCTAGGACGCTTGTTTGGGAGATCACCAATCAAGGAGGCACCAGCCGGGACGGTCACGTAGGATGGAGTCCAACTTGCCACCTCCTATCCAGACCCCGGACTTGTCAGCCATGGTCAGACAACTGATGAGGGAAAATCAAGGCTTATCCAACGATGATTGGGGCATAGATAGAATTCATACTCCATTCATAGATGCTATCCTACAGGATGAATAACCTCGAAAGTTTACTATGCCGACTATTCCAACATATGAGGGGAAGACTGATCCGCGATAGCATATAATGAGATAGGAGTGGATGATGGACTTGGCTAGGACGAATGATGCGACTAAGTGTAGATGTTTCCCAATACCTAATCTGGAATCGCTACCATGTGATTCGCCAAACTTCCTCCACGATCGATCTCCAGATTTGATGATTTAGTGACGAAATTTATGGAGCAGTTTAGAATTCATACCACTCATCCAAAGGACGTAATGTCTTTATCCAGTGTAATTCAAGCCCCAGGGGAGTCATTAAAGGAATTTTTGCAAATATTTCACGTTGCAGCTATTGAAGTCTGCAACCCGAATGACCATGCTATTCCCATGGCCGTGATGCGAGGAGAATATCCGGACTCAGAGTTTGGTGATTGGCTGGCAGGAAAACCTCCGGCTACCCTGGAACGTTTTTATTCAAAGGCACACCAGTTCATGAGAAGGGAGGAAGCCAGTGGACGAGGCGAGGCAGTGCGCCAGGGCCTAGCAAAGAGGCGGTGTAAAGTAACACTGTGATAAAACAGGCTGGCGACAATTTTGGAAAGGTCAAGGTTAATGTTCAAAACAAAGCCGAGAAGTCTAAAGCGTCTGGAAGGGAAAATTCCAGAAGAAAGAGGGAAGCCGAAAAGTGGAAGACAAGGATCCAAACCTATAACAAATACACTCTTCTGAATGCATCTCTGGAGAATATTTTTTTGTCAACTTGTAACACCTTCCAATATCAGAAGCCGCTCCCAAAGGAATCCACTGAGGAACAAAAACAGACTGGAAAGTACTACTGATTTCACGAGACCTACGGGGATAACACTGAGGAATGTAAACACCTCCATGGTGCTATAGAGAAACTGATTCGGCAAAATAAGTTACAATGGTTTGTTAAGAATCCACAAGAAGGCGGACAAGGAACGTTAGACCCCAGTCACGGGCAGGCTCCACGCTATCCTGAAGAATCTGCTCGGACTGTAGGTAGACTAATCATAAACACAATAGTTGGTGGGCCTCATCCAGCAGACAAGAATTGGCAAGAAATGGAACGCTATGCTAGTTCCTTGAAATATGCGGACTTTGAATGCTACTCGAACTCGAAAGATAGGATTCCAACGAAACAGCAGCGAATGATGACGGATGATATAGTATTCAAAAGTATAGATGCCGATCGGGTGGAGGCACCTATCATTGACCCGATGGTCATCTCGGCAACGATTGGGACAGCGATTGTGAGAAGGATATTGATTGATTGCGGGAGTTCCGTTAACATTATATTCAAAAAGGTGTACGACCAAATGAAGATGGAGGCAAAGGATCTGAAATCATCTAAACCCACATTCACGGTTTTAATGGAGCAGCCACTGACGCGATATGTTTTGTTGAATTACCAGTTGAATTAGGAGAAGGTGAACGTAGGAGGGTAGGGATCCTACCATTCATCGTGTTGGATGTTGATTCCCCGCATAATGTTTTTCTAGGCCGACCAGCCCTGGCGGAGTTTCGGGCAGCTTTGGCCTCGTGGTGTTTGACTTTGAAGTTTTCGACGGATAGAGAAGTTGGGGTTGTACATGGCGATCAGGCGATAGGTCATGCATGTTATGTGGCTGAGCTGAGAGAGGCCCAACAGAGAAAGAAGGGGAAGGTTGTGGACAACTCTGTCCATATCTAAGTCATGCAAAATTGACAAGTAGCGCCGAGCCTTGGCTCGGGCAGCAGGCTCGGATCTATAGAGACATAGATCCGAGAGACGATGATGAAGAACTTAAGGAGCCTAAAGCTGCACCGGCTGAACTAACGATTGAAATTTCAGTTAGCCAAGATGACCCATCACGGGTGCTTAAGATTGGATCACAACTCGCTCCCTCGATGACTGAGGACCTAACTGATTTCCTCCGAGCGAATCTGGATGTTTTCGCTTGGACCCACTTTGATATGTGCAGGATTTCTCCCGCCATCGCAAGTCATATGTTGAACATTGACCCAAAATATGTACCAGTGAAATAGAAAAGGAGAGGAATGGACCCGGAGAGGTATGTTGATCTCAAAGAGGAGGTGGACAAACTCAAAGCTAATGGATTTGTCCATGACGCACTTTACCCTAAATGGGTTTCTGATCCCGTACTAGTGAGAAAAGCAAATGGGAAATGGAGGACCTATGTTGATTATTCAGACATGAACAAGGCATGCCCTAAGGATAGTTTCCCTTTACCCAGAATTAACCAGCTAGTCGACTCAATAGCCGAAAACGAGTTATTGTCATTTATGGATGCATATTAAGGATACAACCAAATCCCAATGCACATTCCAGATCAGGAACACACTAGTTTTGTCATGGACATCGGGTTGTATTGTTATGTGGTGATGCCTTTTGGGTTAAAGAACGCAGGAGCAACTTACCAACGCTTAGTAAATCAGATGTTTAAAGACCAAATTGGTAGAACAATGGAAGTCTGTGTGTATGACATGCTCGTGAAGTCACGGCAGTCAAATGACCACATTCGAGACTTAGCGGAGATGTTCGATATACTTAGATACTACGGAATGAAAATCAATCCACTGAAGTGTTCCTTTGGTGCTGTGTCGGGAAAGTTTCTGTCTTTGTTTTCAATGCATGGGGAATTGAAGCTAATCTAGAAAACATTCAGACTATTCGAGACATACAAGCATCCAGAACAATAAAGCAAGTACAAAGCCTGAGTGGAAAGGTCGTCGTGTTGAGTCGGTTCATATCCAGAGCGACCGATAAATGTATTCCCTTCTTCGATGTGATAAATCAAGGGAAGAGAAATTTTGAATGGACACCCGACTGTGAGGATGCCTTTCGAGCTTTGGCGAGACATTTTGAAAGCCCCCCATTCTGTCAAAGCCTGTAGATCATGAAGTGTTATATGTATACGTGGCCGTGTCTCAGCATGTCATCAGTACGGCCTTGGTTCGCAAGGAGGACCGAATTTAAAAGCCAGTATACTATGCCAGTAAACGTCTAACGGGAGCAGAGAGAAATTACCCTAAAATTGAGAAGCAAGTCTACTATTTGGTGATTGCATCATGCAAGCTTCATCCATATTTTCAGGCACACCCGATCAGTGTATATCCCGATCAACCTCTACGAGAGGTGCTCCAACGACCCGAAACCTCTGGAAGGCTGTTGAAGTGGAACATTGAGATGAGTTAATTCGATATCACCTACCAGCCATGGAGGGCTATCCAAGGGTAGGCGCTAGTGGATTTCATTGCAGAATTCACCATATCAGACGAGCCAAGCAGTAAGGATGTTATTCCCCCTATTCGATGGAAACTATATACCGATGGGGAATCCACGACCATTGTTCTGGGGCTGATGTTATTCTTATAACTCCTAAAAACATATCGATTTTTTTTCTTTAAAGCTCAATTTCCCAGCTACGAGTAACGAAGCCGAGTATGAAGCATTGATTGCTGGCTTAAAACTTACCAGGGAACTTGGAGTAAAATCGATTGAAATCTTTTATGACTCACAGTTGGTGGAGTGTACCAAGTATGGGGAGACTATCAAGCAAGGAGGCACAGACTTGTCCCATACCTTACGCGGGTTTAAGAGCTGTTGGCAGACCTTGAATATTATGATATTTCACACATCCCGTGCGAACAAAATGGGAAAGCTGATTAATTGGCAAAATTCGCAAGTACGGGTAATGCACAACAGATGGGATTAGTTCCTGTCGAAATCTTACATGCTCCGAGTATAAACGAGATGGAAGTAGATTTAGTGTTAGAAACATAAATCGGGAAGGAGTCATGGATAACTCCATTCAAGCAATACCTGCTATACGGGGTTTTGGCCGAAAGGAAGAACGAAAGACAACAAGTCATTCGCAAAGCTTCGCGATATGTAATGCAGGACGGAATAATGTATTGGAAGGGATTCTCGGTCCTCTTACTTTGGTGCATTGCCCACGGTGAGATAAAACAGGTCTTAAAAGAGGTTCATAAAGGAGAATGTAGCGACCATACTGGGAGGTAGACATTAGCGAAAAAGATCCTCCGCTATGGATAATATTGGCCAACCGTGAATCGGGACGCCGCAGACTATGTGCGAAGATGCGACAAATGTCTAAAATATGCAAAAATCCCAAGAGCTCTGCCAACAGAACTCATACAAATGATTAGTCATTGGCCATTTGCAATATGGGGAATCCATATAATCGGCTCCTTTCCAATCTCTAAAGGTAGTGCAAAATACACAATTGTTGCGGTCGATTACTTTACCAAGTGGGCGGAAGCAGAGCCCTTAGCTACGATCGCCACAAAAGGTCGTTAATTTCATTATGTGAAACATCATATGCCGTTTTGACCTCCCACGAACTATCCTTACAGACAATGGAACTCGGTTCGAAACTAGGGAATTCAAAGAATTCTGCCAAAAATATGGGATCGATAAAAGGTTTGCAATAGTCACTTACCCTAAAGCCAATGGACAAGTCGAAGCCATAAATAAGAAAAACAAATCAATATTGAAGAAACGTTTGGAGAAGGTAGAGGCAAGTGGGTGGATGAGCATCAGACGGTACTCTTGGCTTACAGAACCACCCATAAGTCCACGACTGGCCACACTCTATTTACTTTGGCATATGGCATGGAAGTTGTGATACCCATGGAACTTGAATTCCCTTCACATCAAGTAACTTATTATGATCCCATGATGAATCAGAATCTCTTGCTGGAATCACTGGACTTTGTTGACGAAAAACGTGAAGAAGCTGATTTAAGGGCGGCTACATATAGGCATCGAGTTGCTTGATATTATAATGAAAAAGTCCGATCGAGAATCTCTGATGTGGGTGATCTCATTTTGAAGCGAGTTTTTCTGATCCCGTCGCACATGAATCCCATGTGAGAAGGTCCATACGTCATTGAACGGAAGCTTGGAGAAGGAACCTTCAAGCTAGCGACTGCCGATGGCATGACGCTCTTTAGAGCGTGGAATAGCGAGCACTTGCTTCATTATTACACTTAGTTATTTCCTTTGCATTTTAATAGTAATTGTTTCCATTATGTTTTTCTTTGGTTTTTGGCATGTAATAAGACAATTTAGTTGTTACTATTTGATTACTGATAATAAAGGCTAGAAGCCGCTTTTTTATGAACTGTTGATGTTCCATGTACGATAATTCCTTGGCAAAAAATTAAATCACATTATTTTGTCTGACGTATGAACATGCACACAAAACTAAAGGTCAATCAATAAACAACTTAAAAATCTCTAAGTCCACAGAGTACATACTAGAGTACTCTGAGTCCCCAAAGTGCGGATTAGAGTATAAATGAATTAAAAATTTCTAAGTCCCCAGAGTGCGTACTAGAGTACTCTGAGTCCCTAGAGTGCTTACTTGAGTACAAACGACTTAAAAGTTTCTAAGTCCCAAAAGTGTGGACTAGAGTACTTTGAGTCCCCAAAGTGTGGACTAGAGTATAATCGATTTAAAAATCTCAAAGTCTTTAGAGTGCGGACTAGAGTATAAACGACTTAAAAATTTCTAAGTCCCAGGGTGTGGACTAGAGTACTCTGAGTCCCCAGAGTGCGGAGTAGAGTATAAATGACTTAAAAATCTCTAATTTCCTAGAGTGCGGACTAGAGTACTCTGAGTCCCCAGAGTGCAGACTAGAGTATAAATGGCTCAAAATCTCTAAGTCCTCAGAGTGCGGACTAGAGTACTCTGAGTCCCCAAAGTGCGGATTAGAGTATAAACGACTTAAAAATCTCTAAGTCCCAAGAGTGTGGACTAGAGTACTCTGAGTCCCCAGAGTGCAGATTAGAGTTTAAATGACTTAAAAATCTCTAAGTCTCTAAAGTGCGGACTAGAGTACTCTGAGTCCCTAGAGTGCGGACTAGAGCAAAATCTATAAGCCCCCAGAGTGCGGACTAGAGTACTCTGAGTCCCCAGAGCGCGGACTATAGTATTAATGACTTAAAAATCTCTAAATCCTCGGAGTGCATGCTGGAGTACAAATGATTCAAAAACATCTAAGTCCCTGGAGCATGGACTAAAAGTATTCTAAGTCCCCAAAGCGTGGACTAGAGGATTTACGATTCCAAAAATTTCCAAGTTATATAGAAGTGAACAGGAGCTTGTGTATCGCACAAGATTTCGAATTTCGGCTATAAGTTATATAGTAAGCTGAACAAAGAAAATCATCGAAAGCAAAGAAACAAATTTTTATTCACTAATCCAAAATAATGTTCCACTACTTCTTCTATACTCGGATCCAAAATTCTATTTACAACGATTAAATAGAAATAACTACATAATTCAGACTTATTCGGGTTGAATAAGGCACGATCGGATGGTTATTTTTTGATTTCTTTTCCTTCCTCAGTTTCTCCGAAGGCTCCTCGTCCGAGCATTTCCTTTTGGATGCCTTGCTTCCTAGTGAGATGGTTCTCGAGAAAGGAGGAGGAACTTCCAGTGGCCTGGTCCCACCGGGGAGAATGACTTTCAAGGGCCTATTCAGGGGATCGTCCAATTCCACCACTTGGGGCTCAGCCTTAATTTCATCTTTCTTCTTCCCTCTTCCATGATTTTTTCCTCCATGCTCAGTTTTGAAGTATGTTTGGAGGTGCCTGCGATTTCGACTTCATCATGTTCATCTGTAGGTGAAGGGTTCTCGAGTTGGTCCTCATTGAGCGCTCCGATCATTTGAGCATCGGGTCCGGAGGCATTCCCATTGTGAGATGCCTCTCCCAAATTATCTTCCTTCTCCATGGCGGCATCGCTCCTTGGAGTTGGTCGGGGTCAGAATGGCCTGCACAAGGTTATAAAAGACAAATGTTAGATTGCATTTATTACCCGCTAAGAAGCAATGGTTATTTGAACTTTAGAAAGGAAGGTTAAGTATCATTCACTGGCCGACTCTCAGCTGTTTTGGGAGTCTCACCCTCTGGGATAGGGACAAAATGTGGATATCAAGATCGGGTTTCTATGGATCATTGTTAACAACAAGCTTTTCGAAAGGATCGAGTGGAGAGCGACTGGTCGGCTGAGCAGAAGAAAGAACTTGAGATTTAGTTTCGGATGGACCAGCGGCGTCGTCCTTCCCTTTTGATGAGGAGGAATCTCTTCCATAAAGGAATTTGGCTGTAGATAAGTTGGAAGGCTCGTTTCCTCGAAGCACTTCCTTCACAAGAGAATCCTCGTCAACCTCCTCGGTGCCTAGCTCTACTCGTTTGATTTTTATCAAGGTGTCTCATGCCTCAGCTAATGATTCGAGGTAACCCTCGCCCAGAAAAGATAGATCTCGATACATGAGAACTCGAGCATTGTATTCAGCAATAAGCTGATCAAATAGGCATTTGATTTCTTCTCTCCCGGCTTCAGCAACTGCATCAAGACGAGAGTCGATTTCTGTCAATGCCATTCTTTTGCCTTCTTCATGGGCTGCATCCTTTAATACTTCATCTTTGGAGAGCTCCTTATCAAGTTTTGTTTTTAGAAGTCGTGTAGTGACAATCTCGTCCAATATCGTTGCTACTCATCTTGAGCGGTAGTTTTTTCTTCCTTTTCTTTGAGGAGTAGCTCCTCTAATTCTTTGACTCGTGGAGTGAGGACATCCTTCTTCTTTTGAACGAAGTCCTTTTCTAAAGCTAAAGCGCCACAATATTGAACCGCTTCATCAATTTCCCTTCTGTGGGTAGCTTCCAAACGACCGACTGCCTCGGCTGTATCTTTAGCGATTTGTAGGCAGTTTCAAGTTGAGATTTGTATGAGGAAAGCTCTTCATCTTGGGCTTTGATAATGTCTTTATCATGGATGGCTTCAAGTTTCAAGCGATTGATCTAATACTGACGTCCTATGGAAACTTCTGAAACTTTTTCAACCAAGTGAAAAAATGCACCGTGTTGGACGTAGACATTGTTGCTGCAAGTGATGGTTCTTTGTTTGACATGCTCCAGAATTGGATGAATCGTAGGAAGAAATTTTATCCCGTCGAAGCATATCTACAGAAACATGGCTTTAAGTTTAGCTAATCTTTCGGCTACTGACGGATCATGTGCAGAAATTGGAGGAGTTTGCTTAGCCAGAGCCATAGATTTTTTATGAGGCTCACGAGATTGCCTCGTGCTGGATGAACTAGATTGTTGGTGGTGGGGAGCTTTAGATTGAGACCCCTTCTAAGAAGATTTTCCCTATTGTTCTCTGAGTGAGGGGGAGGATCGTTGGGGTATGAAGAATGGCTTTATGTTTTTCTTCGAGAAGACGACGAGTCTTTAGGACGGTAGCCCCTATCGCTGCTATCATCTCTTTCTCAGCATCTACCTGACCTCGAATCCTGACTGGAGTGGTGAAAGATAAAAGACCCACGAAGGCGGTCGAATCCATGAGTGCGCCCCATATCACCGGCACAGAAATCAAGTAAGGACGTGCTAGCAAGAATAATATGATGGCTGAAGTTTAAGTGCAAGGTGAAGTGTAAGTGTTCGTGTGTGTCCTAGTGATTCCCCTCGATGGATCAGTGTCTTTTGTTTTACTTATTGGGGTTGACTCTCCACGTTGACTAGCCAAATCGTCTACATCGCCTCTCATGGGCGGATTAAGCCCCATATCTCCTGGGTCGTTAGAACCATAATTCAGCAAGTCATGGGGATGGTCAGGTCAGAAAGAACTTCCACTAAACCCTCTGGATGTTAGGGAGACGATTTTTTTCGACGGGATGATGGTAAATTTAGAAGTCCAACCAACTGTTTTCTTCTTCAGTTTATAGCCTATGCTTTTTTGCCTCTTCGAAGGGGGAAGCGATTTGGTGACGTCAGGTACGTCGGTTATAGGCGCAATATCAGTGCCTAAGTACTCATCGGTCATTTTTTCCACCTCGGCCGCCTTTAATTCACCTTCTTCAGACATATCGAGGGTTCTTCCTATAGAGGGCATCGAAGGCCCAGCTTTCTCTTTGCCTTTTTCCGAGGCAGGCCTGGTTGTAGTGGTGTTGGAAGGGAGACTTATTCGACGGCCTTCTGTAAACAATCCGAACTTTAAAAGCGATTCATTGGAAATGACTAATTTGATTCCAGGTCTCCAGCGGGAACATCCCAAATGGCCTCGACGGCCTCAGAATACCCGGTGCCTTCGGGACGCGGGCTGATACATGTGGAGGTCAAAAAGATTTTAGAAAGAATGCACTTTGTGCCATAGACAAATATTAGTCCAGAAATGGAACTTACTCCCATCCATCCAGCTTCTCGCAAAGCCACGAGGTAGCATACGTAAAACCATTGTTGTTTATACTGTGAAAATTTGCTATACACCCCGTCAGGATCTGACACTTAGAGTGTGGCTCAAGGAATATGAAATACGGACTGTCAAACCATCTTTTGAAGAGATGGATGTAGCGGATGTCACTGGGAATGGGAAGCCTGAATAGGATGCTCATGAAGAGAATAAAAGTGCAATAGATGAATGCATGACTATTGGGATGTAGCTGTGCCAGGGTGATCCCGATATACTGTAGCACTTCACGGAGAAATGAGTTGAAAGGTGGCATACTATCAACCCAGCACATGAATTTATTGCATGTTGTATATCCAACTGGCGGCAGGCGAGGCCGATCTTCCCCCGATGGAACTAAAACATCGTTGAAAAGGATTCCATGAATTGTGCATAACCGACAAAGAGCGGTTTCACTGATTTTTGAATTTTGGGAATCAGTCGGATTATCCAGGATAATTGCTCCATCTATAACGTCAGGGGCTGGGCCAATAACTGCAGCGGATGGATCCGAAATACCATGTGTGGAGGTTGTCGGTAGGTCCGAAGTACATACTACCTCCTACTGAGAGCCTAGATCAGGCTTATTGGAAACTATAGCAGAGCTCGATTTTCTAGACATCTTTAAAGAGCAATGGATGTGGACAAAATCCTGTTTAAACTATACTTGAAAGATAATCGATATCAGATATAACGATGATAATATATCCCCCCGTGTTGTGTGTGCACTAGTGCTACGAGTCAAACGTGAGTGCAGGAAAAGTTAAAGTTCAAAGCACAAGTGTGTTTTGATAGAATTTTAAGCTATTGTCCTCAAAAACTGCCATCGCTGACTGTCTCTTATAGTTTTTTCTATGGTTGACAGTAGTGGTTTTGGAGTCGGACATTGGCATCAAAGAGTGTGAAGACTGTTGTTCACATTTGTTGAGTTAAGTTTGAGTTTAAGATCGTTCAAGTTACAAGGAAGTTACTTCAAGTCAAGTTCTTTGGCTTGTATGCTTTGTTGTCTGTCATGCTTTATCCAATTTGCTTAAGATTAGTTATGGAGATAAGTTACTCAAATGCGCCGTATGTTCGGGTTAAAACACTTTTGATTACCAAGACCGACCCACTCGCTCGCTACTTCTCCTTAAATGTCGAACGACCTCATTCGGACTTGTGTCGAGCCTCGTTCATAGTACGTCCTACCGACCCACTCCCTCTTTCTATACCCGACGACACTCTCTCTCTCTCGCACTACTCCCACAATAGGTCTACCAAACAACAAAATTCCACCCAAAATACCGACCTGAGGTTGTCACTCAGCCTATGCCGTCTAAACTTACAATCTCCTACCGACCCACTCACACTCTCTTCTCTCTCGTTCCCTAATCGTCGAACGACTTCGTACCAGATCACCAATTTAGCCCTATTTAAATAACCTAACAACCACTCTCCCTCGCTCGGTGGCCCAATAGGAATCTACATCCTAGAGACCATTGATATCCTTTTCTTTTTTCTCTCCACCTCACGAGCCTCAAAATATGTTATAACCATACCGAGCTCCTAGACCAAGGCATGTTCCTTTCTCCAATTCGTCCTCCCTCATGTGCAATAACTCCTATTGATCATAATCTAAAGAAAACTCGTGAACTAGAGCTTCATACAAAACCCCTAATTTAAGAAGATGGATCGAGTGAGAGATTCATACCTATAGGAATGAATTGAAGCTTATAGGAGCTGTTGGATTTGCGGTCGAAATTCGTTTAGGTTTGTTAACATAGGGAATTGCGGAGCAAGCGTCCTGGAGTCGGGAGGAAAAAGGAAAGTTGAAGTAGTAGCTGAGGTTCGGGGGAAGGTAAGTTAGAAGGTATTATAGGGATAAAGTAAAAGTAAAGGGAAGAAGAAAGAAAGAGCTTTTATATATGGAGCAAAAGGAAGGCGAATAGGCAGGCACCTTTAGAACCGGTCCATGCACTTTGGGTATGTCGTAGGGAATAAAACATAGATCAGGCAAGCAGAGGGGGTCGGTGATGGCATGCTGAATTGTTTTTTACTGAGGATGTTGAATGAGTGGTTCGGTCTTTTACATGATGGTCCACTCGTTACATTAAAAAAAGGGAAAAAGAAAGATGAATAATAATAAATAAATAAAGGTGCATGTATAAATATGTGCACCTATAATATTCAAAAAATCCCCCATGATTCAACCTTCAAGAGGTTATATTAACCCAATTTTTGAAAAGATAGAAACGAGACTTAAATGATAGATAGTCATCATTACGAATGAGCTAGATTTTGAAAGCAGGAACCGGTTACTGATTCAAAGCATGTCGCGTCGCTTCACACGACACACTTTGGGGGACAAATGTTACCCGGCACTTTGGGCCGGCTACAAAACGACAGTTGCAGAGATGGTAGTTAGCACTAGACAGGATTCTGACCAAGAAGTGATTGGAGATACAATGGTTTGATGCATCAATATGTTTTGAAGTTTATGTACGGCTCGATCAAAGGAGGGAAGAATATGTTGTTCGGTCAAGGCGGTCGAAGCGGATGACCCGGTCAAGGATGTGGTTCACGCATGGCTCGATCAGTGTGGTTCGGGACGTGTGGCTCGGTCAAGGACGTAGTTCACACATGGATCTGTCTAGGTGCTTAGCGGATGCCGCTTGGTTTGAATTGTTTGGTATGCCTTATTCGGTTGTAATAGTTCGGCATATACGGTTCGGCCTTGATGGTCCGGCATTTGTCGTTCGACCTAGACAGGTTAGCAGATATAGTTCGTGAAAAGGGAGTTGGTGTCGGTTGGTTAGGAGTGGTATGGCACGTGTGGTCAGTGTATCTAGTTTGGCGCATGATGAGGAAGTTAGCCTATATGAAGGACCACTAACGACGTGAGGAGGTTGGCGCTGCTTTGCTTCGAGATCCCTAGCGAGTTACCTCCGAGTCCTTTAGGAGTTTGCTTCGAGATAATTGCTCAATGATCACCGACCGACCATACTAGGTCGGCATTAGTCGTTCGACAGGAAGTAGTTCAGCATGCTTGGTTCAACCGATACAAGATTGCCATATATGGGCCGAGAGACCTAGTTTTTGGTCCTGCACATGATATGAATCCTAACTTCGTCTATAAATAGAGAAGCAGGGGTACAGCTAAGGGGACCATTTTTTCGAGAACTCTGGAGATACTCTGCCATTTTCTACACTAGCTTTCTTTCAGTTCAAACTTATATTCGAGCTATTTGTTTACGGATTGTATCTATGTCCAAGTCTTGAAGGAAAGAAATAAAGATTATATTAACAGTGGACGTAGGCAATTACGCCGAACCACTATAATTCTGGTTTTCTTATTCTGCAGTTAGTTTTGCATACATCCCTCGCTTTTAATTTATTTTCTCCATTAATCTCTCTACATAATTCTACTCAAGGGTGTTAGTGACCAATTTTGGTGCTAACACAAAAAAAATGTTATAGAAAACAATATTCTATATGAAAATATATTTCGGAATAAAAATTATATTTCATATTCAATATTAAGTATCAGTTATTGTTACAATTCTTGTTTTCAATGTTTCTCTATGAAGCAGAAGTGACTATTCATTCTTTTCATTCCAACTTCACCATAAATTGCATCTATTCTTATACATTCGTTTTTCTTTCAAATGGTCAAAATATTCAAAAGAAAATCTTACTACATTATAATAGCAAACCTTTTACAAAAGCGCATTCGATTATTCTTAACAGTTAAGACATCAAATATGTTGCACTTTATATAAACCGATCAAGATTACATTTCAACGATCGAGTTTTTAGACGTATCTCGTAGTTTATGGTCTTGTGTTACATTAATAGAATATGATCCTTTTGAAATCATTCAAGTTGAATACATGATCTTAAAATACTGTTTACTGGCTTACATCGGATGACCTAACTTCATCAAATATTGTACCCCATAAACTATGACTGTTCACCGTATAATATTTATATGTGAAAGTACATGGATCAAATATCCATAGTCTTGAATTGCATTTAGAGTTCAAAAACTCATAAAATGCAATACATGGTCTAAACCAAATAAACATATAAGCTACCAACTTACAAATGTATTAAGTGGTTGAAATTAGGAACTTGCATGGGTATAGAAACATAATATAACATGCAATTAGAATTATTAGTAAGTATATATTATATTTCTATTTGTCAACTTTCCATTCAGTTTGTTTATATATGTTAATTGACAAATGTTTTATCAATCATGTTAAATGCACAAATATATCATTGTAGATAATTATGACAATATATAGCAAATGTTCTTACAATATTAGAAAGGTTAAATGTTACCATTTCATTTTTCTAATAAGGCTCCCACTAGTCTTTTATATTTCTCCAAACCCTAAGATGAAATATAAAAGTCTTACAACATCGCTAGTGGGTGTTAGGACTCGTTTATTTTGGTATTCTGACCTTGAGTTTGCTCAACAAATCATAGCCCCACAAGCGATGCATAACTCCTTATCGGTTATATCATATACAACTCCTAACTCATTTTTCCTTGTTCTAATCTCATTTCGACATTGAGTTTGTTCAACAAATCGAAAAAGATTATTCACTCATACCTACCATATCGTGATGGCCTAAGTATAGTATATGTACCTTGAGTTTTCTCAACAAATACATATAGTTATTTTACCTCATCTGTTCAATATATTAATAATACTAAACGTAATATTCCTAGCTTGAGTTTGCTCAACAACTAAGGAGTATGTGAGTAATTTATAAATATATATATATATATGGTAGAGGACAATATTATATTGAAGATTCATAATCTTCAATATATATTGAGTGATATCGACTTATAGAATAATATATTTATTATGAAATACCCCCAACGATTCAAGTGTCAGACACATCAAAAATCACGGTATATGTACATTTACATATATATTTATTTCTCAAGTCTATTTGGGTTTCTTTAATGTTCCACATTTAATTTATACACATACCATATAAGTTTTATTGTTATATAACTTTTATATTTCATATTACTTATATGATAGTCTTACGTATAATATATCATTAATTAAATCATATCTAATTAATTTTAATCAATTAACTCTTTAATTAATTTTATATTAGTATTCCAATATAACTTTTATATCGGACATATCTACTATAACATTTATAGTGTATACCACAACCTTTATAGTATAGCACACATATATCATATATATGTGTATTTTATTTAATTAATTAACTTTTAATTAATTTATTCAATTAAACAATTTTTATTAAAATTTATTAATTTCAAAATTTATTTTGTATACATACACGTATACTTATGTTACCATAAACATTTTAAAATAACATAACATATACCAATATATGTAATACATGCATATATGCATTAATTAATTAACATATTTAATTAATTTTGTTAATCTTATTAATAAATTTGAAATTTGAAATTATTATATAAATTTTTCAAACATTTTGAGAATATCATTATCCTTTCAAACATTTTGAAAACTTATGTAGTATTATAATATTTATAATAAACATGTTTTACTTTAAATTTAACTGTTAAATTTAAAATCTTTAACAATAATTTTCAAAACGATTTTAAAAATTAGCCTAAGGCCCAAATTAAGTTGGGCCTTTTCTATTAGGAGCAACCTTTGAGCTCACTTCATTTTTCGGGCCATGCCGGTAACCAGGTAGGACATGGTACTTGATTACCCAATTCCAATTCTAGACATTACCTTTCCAGGCACCGTACTAAGTGGGCAAGCTTAACTAGTTAGCTCTAATATGGCTAATTTAGACCGCATAGGCTATTGGGCTCGGATACCATTGTTGGAGTTGGAGTTGGACTAGCCCGCAGCGGAAGTTATGGGTGAATTTCAAAAAATTTACCCTATTGGATCTGTTATTGGACATATGAAGTCTAACTAAATTAGAATATTTCTAAATTTTATTTAAATAAAATCATTTATTTTATTTAAATTCAAATATATTAAGATATGAAATTAATTTTATTTGATTTAGTTTACAAATAAATGTATCATATGTATATATGTGTGAGTGTATGTGTAACATAATAATCAATGAAAGGTATAATATGTCCATATGTAAATGTTGAGATTTACATTGCAACAGACATATTAGCTCATTTTTATGCCATGTATGTTGTCCAAATATGTGTCTGTGTATGTATTACAAAATATACACACACATATGCATATACAAATATATTATATATAATATATGAAAATAAAACATCTATATACAGATAAATATATATAGAAAGAGAGAGAAAAACTATTAAAAATTATTAATAATTCAACATTAACATAGTTTTTCAAACATGATGATTTTAGTATTTAATTTGTATATATTATAAATAAAATAGTGTTTTCATCCATAAATAATTAACATAAAATAATCCATTGATGAAAATTAAAATTTTACAATTTTCAAAAATCTAGAATCCTAAAATAGAGCTTTGGAAAAATCTGAAGATTTTTCAAAGTTGAATTATTATTTTTAAAAACAAATACATTAATTTCAGCAATAATTATTTAATATAAAATAATATATTATCAAAAGTTCAAAATTTAAAATTTCAAAAATTTGATAATCATGAATGAAAGGTTATAAAAATTCTAAAGAATTTTTTAATTAAATTATTATTTTTAATAAATCATAAACTGTTTTTCTAAAATAATATTGATTATTATTACTGAAAATTCATAAATTTTTTTATTATGTTTCTGAAATGATATAATATTTTTCTAAATATAAAATTGAATTTTTAATGTAATAATTATTTCATACATAATAAATAATTCAAAAATTCAATAGATGTTAATTTAAAAATATGAATATATGTATGATAATTAATTTTTGAATTTTTAAATTCATATTATATATAAATAAATGTACTAAAAATTTTAAATCATATATATATATATATATATATCTTATATACGCATATATGTTATTATGAAGGAGAAATATACACTAATATATATATACGAATTTTATTAATAAATATATATAAAACGATCATTAATGGAAACTTTTTTGATTTTGTACAGTATACAACATTTGTCTATACATAAATCAAATAGTATAATAAACAATTTATGCACATAACCAAACCAATTTGTGACAACCACATCTACTTACAAAATCTCACCTAACTAAACATATAGTAGCAATATATTTAAACAGATATCAAATTGCTTATTATAGCATCATTGAATGTAATTTAATTACTGTAATATGAATTAAAATTATCAATTTAATGATGCCTTTGAATCCAAGTTGAAGCAATGATTTCCCTTCCTTTTACTGTTCTTGATTCGTCAGATTGCAAGTCCGGAATCACCGACCTCTAACTATCGAATAGTATTATTTTAATTTGAAATATATTTCAGAATTTTGGAGTGGATTGAGAGTTATGTTTTAACCAGCAATATATAAGGTAATGACGGCCAAAAAGGCTAGTCATTATTTTTAGAGATACATACATACATACATACATATATGGGGTTGTATTAGAGAGAAACAAGGAAAACCTTTTTACCCATTCTTACTTTATCTCAACCCATTATTTCCAAGCCAATTCCATATGTTTTAGCCACCCCTAGACCTTCCCAAAACCAAAATTTTGCAGCTCTAGTAATGGACCTTAAACCCATCTAAGCCCAAGCCAAAATACTATGCAATTAAATGTAATTTAATCATTTGTCGATATTGTATATCGATCGATATATTTATAACTGTTATAAATGTATATAACATTATTTATTTCTCAAATCATATTCAAATTTTATAATTAATATTTCATAAATATTAATTAATTTAATTAATTTATAACAATTATAAACTAATTAAATCGTTCGGTCTTAAGGGAATTCATCATTTCGGCTGTGTAACTCTTGGGTGTAAATATGGTCCGCGGTTAACATCGAACTATTCTAATGTTATCGTTCACATGTCACTTAGCAGGAGGCGTGACATCACGGCAGAATTTATCGATTACTCGTAATCCAATTTTAGTTTAATAAGCGTTACCCGATTGTGACATTTGTTTACACCAATTCTTTTTGTCAACTATATCACTTTGGACTTATGGAATTTGGTAATGGTCAAAATTCCAACATCACCTACATTCAACTTTATAGTCTAAATACAAAGTCCTTGGTTGCTCTGGTCAGAAACTTTGACTTTGAGTTGACTTGAGTTGATTGTGATGCTAACCGCATATAACTGAGGAAACGAATTCTCTCTTGAATAGTGTTTCACTTTCAATACTTCCACTCGACCCAACTATAGTCACTCGATGGACGTCATGTCATGATTTGTCAATAATCAAAGCAGAGCTTTCATATTGAAGATCCATGGTATTCTGTCGAGAGAACTGTGTAAATCGGTCACTTCGATATTTTCTGTTTAACCTTAGTTATATTAACAAACAGAAAACTATCGAGTGAGTCGTTCTATAGTTATCCAATAACTATTAGTATGTAACCCCTAGGTGCCCCCAGCAGTCATGAGTAATACACTGCCCAATATATTTGGAAAGCGTTACGTACTCTAGTCTCAGTGGATGTATTGATATCCAGTCTCGATGCATCTTGACTAAGAACATTTAAATTGTTATATTTGTTTCGTTGTAATAAATTACTCACGGTTACAACATTTTATAACTACTATCACAAAATATACCATTTATGGATTTTTCTATTGAATATACTTTAATTAATGTAATTAATTAATATAATCACATTATATCAAGTATATAATAAGAAAAGATAGAAAAGGATATCTTTTATTTCCAACAAGATTGGTCAGCGAGCTAGATATATGTAACAAATTACATAATTACTCTTATGGTATACCCCTAACTCTATGAAACATGTCTTTTTTTCGAAATTTTGTACTTATGTAGCAATATATGGATGTACTACAAGTTTTAAGTAGTAAGTAGCATATTACAAGTTAACATATGTTGAATAGTTCAAATCACATTATGCATGATTCGAAAGACTTCACAAACCAAAGTCAAAATGTCTAACCACTAGGACAGCGGTGATGGACAACATTGATTATTTTGCATAAACATTCATTGCTACAGAAAAAAAGCAAATACAATAATAAAATAAAAGCGGCAAGGGTGCACAGAGAGTTTACCAGCGACTTTTGGGTTGAGGTGCGTGTATGTGAGAACACGGACTAATTCAAGTGAAGTTATCTACGACTATCGAGTGAAGTTTTCTTATAATGATATTTTTCACACATCAAAAATAATTATGTATGTACATATCGTATACTTAAAATACTTGATGATTGAAGAATATTATTCAACTTCAGCTTCCCTTCTACAATTCGAAATCTCCACAACTTTAAAATTCCCTGATAACACTGTTTTTTTTCCTCGAACTCATCTTCTCATGGATTCAAAAACCAAATACAAACTGCAGTGTGCAAACACGCTACAAGCGTAGGTATAGATAATGACCAATTTGAAGTCACGTTCGGAAAACATTCTAAGTCCATCAAAATCACACAAGCATCATCATTGTGCCTATTTTCTTCGCATCCAAACAGTTTTCAACATGCATAAACAGGTAGCAGTCTTTCCTAATATACAACACAACACTACAAACACGCTTCTATAAGTTTCTGCATGCACAAACAAGCAGCTATGTTTCCTAATTCAACACAGCCAACCATGCTGCCTCTGCTAAAAACCAGAGAAATCACCCAGAAAAAAAAATTAAAAAAATTGATACCCATACTTCTAATTTTCAAACTACTATTGTACAACTGCGGCAAAGCAATCCAAAAAAAAAGCCCCCTACATAAAAAATGATAATCTAACATAAGATACAAGTCAAGCGTTAATCTCAGAATTGCACTGGTTTTCACGGTGGCAGTTCCTTCTGCTCCAAAAAATACCGGAACAGCTCGTTCTTTCAAGTCTCTCCTCGTTCAGTTTATCTTCATTGGTGATACTGCTTTGAGACCTGCGTGGGGATTGCTCTCTTCCACCTTCATTTTCGACATCGGGACATGGATCATCATCGCAAGTGCACGAAGGAATGGGTACAGATGGAAATGGAGTGCAGGAAAGAGGGCACACGACCTCAGAAGAGACAGACGCCACACGGTTTCTTCTGATTTCCGATCTGCAGGTCAGCGGTGAGCCCAAAAGACGAGGGTGGGAAATGCATGATGTGCATAAATTTAGGGTTAGGTTTTGCTTGAGTTCTTTTGAGGATGCGGTGGGTAGTTTGACGAACGAGATGATTCCGCTTCGGCACAGAGGGCATGGGATCGATCCTGGTGGACCCACCATTTCCGATGTTATGTTGCTTGTCGAACAGAGGTAGAGCGCACATTTTACACATAGCTGGTGGGCACAACCTGGATGGATTCAATACTCAACTTTAGCTGCAAAGCTTTTTAGTAAATATGAACCATTGAATGTATTTAAATTTGAAGAGGCGAGAAGTTTCTAAATGTTCAAAATGTCGTAGAGACTTTCCTCATGATAAAAGCAATGTCTAAACTATTCATATTTCGCTCAGTCTAAAACTTCATTATGTGAAAAAAATTGGCGTGGAATATATGCGTCTATTCTTTGAGGTTAACACACGGACCTTCGGCAGCTACATTGCATGCTCTTTCCAAGCAAACAGCACAGTTATCAGCATCATCGCTAGCAGTAGATGACTGCAACCCATACTCCCTGAATTTTGAATAAAAAGAAAAAAAGTATTATCAATTCATGCTTCAGATTTTCAAAGCATTAAGAATATATTAGGAAAAAAAAACTGTAATGAATCTTCAAATAAATATATTGACTATTCAAATCATTAAATAACTTAAAGTTTGCATTCTTGCAGTTTGCAAACCAGTTATGTTCATCAAGGCTTGGATGCCAGTTTCAGCAAAAACTACTGATTCGATCTGCATCCTTGCATTTCTCTACATTTTGCATCAAACACGTGTTGGATGAGAATCAGCAAATCCACAATTACACCCAAAAAGCTGACTTGCTAAACAACAAGGTTACGTTTGCCACACAGTACTTAAAAACTTAGAAGTCATGGGCAGATGACGACTTCCAAAATATCAAACATCTTCAGAAAAAAAAGGGTGGAACACAGTGCTAGGTGGCTAGACTCTCAGCTATGGCAAAGGTTAGGGGTCATGGTTAGAATCTAACTTTGCTTCAAAGTAAATATATTCAATGAGAACACGTTCAAGGCTTGGACCCAAATCTGATGAGAGCGTGTTTGTGTTTATCTTCCTTGAGGACAAAGCACCCATTCAATATTTTTGGTTGAAAAAGTCAAGTAGAATCCTAAATGCTATCCTCATTTTATTTCAAATTTACAAGGTTATATTTAATTTTTACAACTCATCAAGTGTGTTATTTTAGTTTGAAACAATGCAAGTTTGGTTCTTGCACCTTTAGACATAGTAACAATGAAATTAACGCACAAATAATTCTTTGAGACATCTACCCTAATAATACCAGAGAAATAATATGCAAATCATCTTATGAGAAACCATATGAACGATAACATAACATGATTTTTAAAAGAAATCAGTAGTAAACTGATGTGGTAATTACATGGAAGATTCAGAAAAGACATGACAATTTCATTAGATATATCTCTAGCAGTTTCTATTTCTTATAGACGCTGTAACCAACAATATCTCTTAAACCAGCAAACTTGAGAAATAACTATTTAACGATCCAACTCTTTATCATGACCATCCATAACTATGAATTACACACACACACATACATACATATATGTATGTACGTACATATGTATATGAATATATCTGTATATGTGTATGCATGTATGTACATACACACATACATGCATACATATAACATATATATGCATATACATACATACACACACATACACACAGCATGCATATATACATACATATGCATATACATATACACACACACATACATACATACATATATATACACACATATATACATATACATACACATATATATAAACATATATATCACACAAATATGGTTTACACAATAACTATGAATATAATCAACATAAATAGCTAATATGTGAATTGTAGATCAAATCGTTTTCTTTATTAACACTAACTAGACTTTGAGACAGTACAATACGGAAACCATTTTTTTTTTTTACTAGAACTTGCTTAAAGGTAAGGTCTTTACTTTCGCACACACAAATATCATTTACTTTAAGCTATAAACATAATTAACAAAAATAGCCAATATGTGAACTGTAGATTCAAAATCATTTTCTTAATTAACACTAACTAGACTTCGAGACAGTACAATAAGGAAACCATTTTTGTTTTGAACTTGCTGAAAGATAAGGTCTTTACTTTCACACACACACAAGCATACTCGTGCGCACATGCACAAGATCATAGTAGGAATTAGCCTCCCCTCGGAATAAATAAACATTTAATAGGTATTGACCGATACTCAAACCTATAGTTGGGGAGAATACATTGATTTTCCTTATTATGATGCTAAAACCGAACCTATTGAAATGCATGAATCATGAATGATGGTAACAAAATAATGTACTAAAAACAAAGATTTAGGATGTCGGTATTCACACTAATAACATACCTGGCTATATTGAGAATGCTCATAAGTGGTAATGCAAGATATTTAGATGGTGTAAATGTAGGTATGATTGAATCTGAATTGGGCATGAGCAACGGCTCTAAAGAATGGCGACCCCACATCTTTGCGATATCGAGTGGAAGCCACCTGAAAATTGTAAGCTGACATTTCAACCTAACATATAAAAAAAACCAGGATTGAATATATCAAGAATGTAGCTAGAAGTTCACCCATTGCAATTAAGTGCCAACCGACTAGCGCCTCTTGAAAGAAGTATCTGCACAGGAAAATACATGTGAAATAATTCAAATAACGCGATAAATTTCATAAATACAGAGCATTCTTAATATAGCCACAAAATTGTTTGGTTCCAAAAGGAGGTGTTTATTCAAGAATTTTACCTGACAGCACTTCAAACTGCCTCCACAGGCTGCATAATGTAATGGAGTGCTTCCAGCTCCTGTCACATTCACAAATATACCAATATTTGAAAAATATACAAACAATTGCAATTTCTGATCAATCTGAGTAAACGAAATTTAACCTTTTACCTATCAAATTAATGGATGATCCATACTGAAATGTTACAGCTGAAACGCTTGCATGTAAATCAAGCAAAAGTTGCACACAATCAGAATAACCATTCAATGCTGCCATGTGTAAAGCCGTGATTCCACCATCAGCTGGTTTGTTGACAAATCTCACTAGAGCACTGCATAGAAAAACAAAATATATGAATATTGTATGTATTCTTGTTGAGCTTGGCAACCGCTGTTTGAATTTGGTGTTACATCAGTCCATTCTAAGTCGAGATGCATAAAGTAAATAAATTGTGATTTTAGGTTAATAAGGCTCAGTTCCCTCAATATCATGATATTTAAATTCACATATGTTTTCTTTCTCAATGGAAGTTAAAAAACAGACAAGGAATTAGGAAAATAGCAATTATTCCTAATTATTTAACTAAAAATTCAGGTATCTGGAAATATAAACTTAACAGAACAAAAAAAAAAAAATCTCAAGAAACCTCAATGTAACATACGCTGGATCAAATCTTCCTGTAGAACTATTAGGACTGGAATCTCTGCTTTCTTCTCCATCAATGTTCTCAGCAATCTCATCCACAACACCATAGGGAACACTAGGAACATAATCAGAAACTAATAGCCTTATGCATCTCACATGTCCATCCATTGCCGCGAAGTGCAACGCGGTCCTCCCGCTTAGAAAATCCACTCTCGTTACCTTAACAAATAACAGCCAAGTCCATCACAAGCTTTTAAACCGATACATACATACGTCTAATATATATATATATATATATATATATATATATATATATATATATATATATATATATATATATATATATATATATATATTCTTTGGAATATTTGTGGTGCGTTTTTTGATCCAAACGGCATTATTAGCCATTCGTAATGTCCTTCACAACATGTGAATGCAGTCCAAGGTATAGATTCAAGATGCATTTTGACTTGCCAAAATCCTGATTTTAAGTCGAATTTAGAAAATCAGTGTTTTTCTTGTATTGTATTTATTAATACGTCTTTGTTTGATATACAATATCCATCTTCATGGGTATTGTCATTTAATCTAGTATATTTTTATATACATTTTAATTCTTCTGTAATCTAATTGTCATATTCTGGAGATCCTATTTTTATTGTTATATCAGGATTCATTATATCCAATTTGCACTGTATTGGGTTTCTATCCCAATGTTTTAATGGTTTTTCTCCGATAATTTCTATTTTTTCTAATCTTGCAATGATGTTGTCTATATCATCTGTAGAAATTAATAACTTACTTATTTTCCTTGGGTTCATAAGTTGTATATTTTTTACAAATCCTTTTCTTTTATATTCATAATTTGTAATAGATTCATTATTTTCTACAATAAAATCTTCTATAATCATACTATTTTCTGTATTATCTTTTTTAGATGTTAATTCACTTTTTTTGTTTTTTGTTTTGCATTGTCCAGGGATTGGGCGATTACAATTTTTGTTTACATAGACGATATACTTATTTTTTCTAAAACAAAACAAGAACATATATCACATTTATATAGTGTACTAAAACTAATAGGAGCCCATGGAGTAATTATATCCAAAAAAATAGTACTTTTCAAAAGTACTATAGAATTTTTGGGAACAAAAATAGGTAAAGGACAAATTGAATTACAACCACACATAACAACAAAAATATTAGAATTTCCAGATAAAATTGAAGCTTTAAAACAATTATAAGCCTTCCTGGAACTTGTAAATTATGCTAGACCATACATAAAAAATCTATCAAAATACACTGAACCACTTTATAACAAAGCGAGCCCTAAAATGAAAAGAGAATTCAATATAAAAGATACTAAACAAATTAAAATAATAAAAGATTTAGCAAGAAAATTAAAACCGTTAGCCTTACCCCTTAATACAGATTACCTAATAATAGAAACAGACAGATCATCCCATGGATGGGGAGGAATTTTATTAAACAAACCAAGAAAATATGAAACAAAATCTACAGAAAGAATTTGCAGATATGCTTCAGGAATTTACAAAGAAAAAAGATATTTAACATCATTAGATTATGAAAACTTGCAATAATTTATATCCTTGAAGCGTTTAAATTATTCAATCAGACCGGATTGCGAGGCTATAGTAAAGTATTCAGAAAATAAAAAAGAAATTTTAAATAACAGATGGTTAAATTTTAAAAATGCAATATTCAATTGTGGTACAAAAATAAACTGGAAACGTATAAAAGGAAAAACAAATTTCCTGTCAGACAAACTTTTCAGAATATTTCTAAACCAAGAATTAACAGAATACAATTGTATGTACGGAGAACAAAATACAGACATGGCATCATCCAGCCAAGATAGCAAAATATTCCTCAAAATATACACACAAAACAAGTTTAAAACAACAGTCGGCTTACAAAAGATCAACAGACTTTGTTGGACAACATTTCTACAGATCCTAAAGATAACAAACAAAAACTTAGCATCACGTATACTTTGGTAAACGAATTCCAGAATAAAACAAAACAGAAGTATACTCATTACTGCTTATTCAATGGACTAAACGCTGGAATATATTCAACTTAGGAAGAACTGGTCCCAAAAATTAAAGAAATAGAAAAGGATCCAACATTTGAAATCCTAAAATAGGTTACACAGACTGGGAAACAGCTAAAAAGCTATGGAAAGATAGTTTGGAAATAACTATGTTATTTTCAAAAGTATTAAACAAATCTTGGACATAACTACAGGAAAATTCATCAAAGACGAACCATCACAAGATGAAATCAGCCTCAGACGGTCTCATACAAACAGAAAACCGTAGAAGAAAATAAAGGGAAAATGGTTCAACTTGGCCATATACCACAAACAAAGCTAATCCAACCTACCATTACAAACCAAAACACTGTGTGTTTTGCTGACTCTTTTGACAAAGAAATCAAACACATATATCATCCTTCAAAAAACACAAATTCATCCAATTACAAAAAAAATATACGAATTTCTTCTAAAAAGCTCAGGAATAGATATCAAAGGATTAAAAATAAATTGGAAAATTATCAGAAACAAAATAATCCCCTGCATAAAGAAGTTTGAAGATTGCAAAGACCATATGATAGATTGCAAGTGCAACATTATAACCTCAACACCTCTTCTACAAATAAACCTTCCACAATACCGGTATATCGTCCATGAAAATATAATTCTAGATCCAGTTATTCTTCTTACATATGGATTAGTATAAAAAATGTATATTGGAGAATGGACAATGACAGAACTTCTGGAACCCCTCTTCAATAGCAGATTACTTTATAGAAATCTTGGAGACAGAATTATGCTTGGAAATATCATCTACATCTCCATATTTAGGAATGAACCTCATAGACCCAGCAAGGCTATAATCAAAATCAAAGCACAGAAATTTAACCCAGAATATCAAGACTGGACCGAAGAAAAACAAAATGGTAAACTAACAAATCAAGAAATCAACTAGATGACATGTGAAAATTACAGAGCATGTCTTAAGACACAACATGTTTTGGACACAAAATGATGATAATAAATTCAAACTTTACGCCGAATCATTAATTATGAAGATTTATATTTCAAACGAATTCGAAGAATTCGGTTATAAATTAAGGCCATTTGACATTTACCATCCTAAAATGAATATGGTCAATAACTTCAAGAAACAGATGCTACTGAAAACTGAAAAGGAACGCTACAAGATTGAAGACGAAGACAAAGACGAAGAATTGTCTCAATGATCAAGGAAACCCCACCAAAAGAAATATTATTCACCCACAAAAAGGACACTACAAATTCCATTATCTTCCCACTAAATCCACTTTAGACAAGATGTGACCTTTCCTGTGTGACAGACTAACCAATGAAGAAAGGAAGAAATGCTCCACTACTAAATAAAAAAAAGAAAATAATTTTTACCGGCAAAAAGATAAACATTCATTTTCTCCACTATCTATAATTTTACAGATGTAATATTCTTGTCTTTTATCCCCATAAAAAAAATTCCAAGTGCTTGTACTATTATTCTGAATGGAAGGCCTTTTTGCCTTCGGTTGTAAGCTTGTAATGGACATATGTCCATAATAATGTGTGCAATCTTTGCCTATATATGGCAAGTCGGTATAGTTGTAATCATCGAAAATCATTGTATCAAAACCCATTCTATTAAATAAAAGATTGAGTTTTCTTTTAATGGCTGATCTCCTTCTCTGTTACTTCTCCAACAAAGCGATGCATAGTTAAATAACTTCAGACATAAATCAAGAGAAATGTGAAGAGATCTAGATATGTAATTTTTTTCACTTATCTTCTTAGTATGATGCTAGATTGATGATGTTCTATCTATGTTTTAAGTTCACTGAAATAAACTTTAATTATGGATTAATGCAAAAGACGTAAGCTCGTTAAAGATTGAAAAAAGTACCGCCTAGGCATGAAGCCGTTAGGGGAAAAAAGGTAAATCCAGAGTGACAAGGTGAGGAAAATCCATAATTAAGATTATTTTATAATTTTAAAACACATAATGAAAGAGAAGAAATGAGGAAGAAGATAATAAAAAGAAGATTTACCTATGATAAATTCACTAAGTATCTTTAAATTATGCCTGAACTTTCGCATAAAAAACTTTCACTAAGAAAAGAGATTTATTCATGGAAAACATGCAGAAATATTTAAAGGACAAATTCATATTATACATAATAAATATTATGAAAAGTAATAACAGCGTTACAGAAAACCAAAAACATGAAATAATAAATATTTTCAAACAAAAATATACCATATAACCAATCAATGTTTTTGATTATGAAACAAACTTTATAAAAATATTCAACAATTTCAGTATATTTAGAGAACCTAGAAATTTTATTATAACACCCAGATTTGCAAAATAATTTTACAAAGAAAGGAAAAAAAATATAAATACAAAAAATAAAATAGAATATAAAATAACAGAAGATAATTATTGGGAAAACTAAAATGAGCAGTTTTCCAAAAGTTGAAAACATAGAATCATTACACAATTATTTAGAACAAAAATTCATGATAAATTTTTTTAATTATACTAAAGCAAACAAAAATAAACGAAAATCAACAGTATGATATAGCAAAGATTTTAAAAAAAAATTACGAAAAAAAGTTTTTAGAATTAACAGATGATCACAAATTAGATAAAATCAAGATAATAAAAAAAATCTAGAAAATACCTTTTATCTAGTAGAAAGTAAAACATAAATACAACTTATATATAGAATGATTAACTTAATATGTGATGAATACTATAAAATACTAAGAAAACAAATACAAGAAGAAAACGATAATTACTTAAACAGATTTGAAACATATGATATAAAATAAATTCACATAATGAGTATTATTAAAAGAGGAGACTATAAGATGTTGAACATAAAATTAGAAGACTCTGAACAGACACAAAAGACAAAGTTCTTAATTCCTAATTCAATAATCAACTTACTGCACCCTTGAATTTAAGATCTATAAGTTGCCAGTAAGGTAGTCAAAAATGAATAGACATTTTCATCAGTACATAGAAATTCTAGTTAATATATTAGATTATACTATAAAATTTATAGCAGGATATGTCTTTGGAACAAATTTTATAAACAATATAATAGACATTTTCATATACTTAGAAAAAATTCAGAAAAACATCTGAAAATTCCACGCTGTGAAGTGTCCTGTAGCTTCCTGTATACCCCCTCTCTTTGTGCATTTCTGCTATTCTATGATGTTATTTACATTTGAGTTGTTATGTTTCGTTTTGATAGATCCATTAGCCATTATAGTTTTGTATTAAATATTTATTGGATATGTCGATCCACTTAAGAGAAAAAATAGATAGCACTTATCGACGTATTCAGTAGATAGTTAAGATAAGGCTATGGATGGTCGCTCATATCCAGCTCCATTTTCCGCATTAACAGACGGTATTATCTCGTAATACTCTTTGTTAATGTATTAAATATTTATTGGATATGTCGATCCACTTGAGAAAAAAATAGATAGCACTTATCGACGTACTCGGTAAATAGTTAAGACAAGGCTATAGATGGTCGCTCATATCCAGCTCTATTCTCCGCATTAACAAATGATATTATCTCGTAATACTCTTTGTTAATATAGGTCCCAGCGTGTGGCGTCACAGCTTAGTACAAAACAAAGAGGGGGTATATAATAAGCTACATGACGCTTCACAGTGTGGAATTTTCAGATGTTTTTCTGAAATTTTTTTAAGTATATGAAAATGTCTATTATATTGTTTATAAAATTTGTTCCAAAGACATATCCTACTATAAATTTTATAGTGCAATGTAATATATTAACTAGAATTTCTATGTACTGATGAAAATGTCTATTCATTTTTGACTACCTTACTGACAACTTGTAGATCTTAAATCTAAGGGTGCAGTACGTTGATTATTGAATTAGGAACCTTTTCTTTTGTGTCTGTTCAGAGTCTTCTAATATTATGTTCGATATCTTGTAGTCTCTTCTTTTACTAATACTCATAATGTAAATTTATTTCATTGTCATATATTTCAAATATGTTTAAGTAATTATCGTTTTCTTCTTATATTTGTTTTCTTAGTATTTTTTAGTATTCATCACATACTAAGTTTATCATTCTACATGTAAGTTGTATTTCTGTTTTACTTTCACTAGAAAAAAGGTATTTTCTAGATTTTTAATTATCTTGTAATTTGGGATCATCTGTTAATTCTAAAAACTTCTTTGCATAATTTTTTTTACAAATCTTTGCTATATTATACTGTTGATTTTCGTTTATTTTTATTTGCTTTAGTATAATTAAAAGTTATATCATGAATTTTTGTTCTAAATACTAATAATTCTATGTTTTCCTTTTTCGAAAAACTGCTCATTTTAGTTTTCCTAATCATTATCTTCT
The DNA here is from genome assembly GCA_030765085.1 of Allium cepa. Taxonomy (NCBI): domain Eukaryota; kingdom Viridiplantae; phylum Streptophyta; class Magnoliopsida; order Asparagales; family Amaryllidaceae; genus Allium; species Allium cepa. Next base: position 795,963,323 of record CM060929.1, on the reverse strand, counting down.
GTTATTTTATATCCTTTTTTATTTTTTGTATTTATATATTTTTTCATTCTTTATAAAATTCTTTTGCAAATCTGGGTGTTATAATAACATTTCCAGGTTCTCCAAATATACTGAAATTGTTGAATATTTTTATAAATTTTGTTTCATAATCAAAAACATTAATTAGTTATGTGGTATATTTTTGTTTGAAAATATTTTTATTTCATGTTTTTGGTTTTCTGTAACGCTATTATTATTTTTCATAATATTTATTATGTTTAATATGAATTTGTCCTCTAAATATTTCTGCATGTTTTCCATGAATAAATTCATATTTCTGTATGTTTTCCATGAATAAATTTCTTTTTCTTAGTGAAAGTTTTTTATGCGAAAGTTCAGGCATAAATCAAAAATACTAAGTGAATTTATCATGGGTAAATCTTCTTTTTATTATCTTCTTCCTCATCTCTTGCTCTTGTAGTATCTGTTTTAAAATTATGAAATAATCTTAATTATGGATTTTTCCTCACCTTGTCATTTTGGATTTACTTTTTTTTTCCCTAACGGCTTCATGCCATGGCGGTACTTTTTTCAATATTTAACGAGCCTACGTCTTTTGGATTAATCCATAACTAAAGTTTATTTTAGTGAACTTAAAACATAGATACAACATTATCAATCTAGCGTCATACTAAGAAGATAAGTGAAAAAAATTACATACCTAGATCTCTTCACCTTTCTCCTGATTTATGTCTGAAGTTATTTAGCTATTCATCACTTTGTTGGAGAAGTAACATAGAAGGAGATAGGCCATTAAAAGAAAAATCAAGCTCTTATTTAATGTAATGGGTTTTGAAAAAATGATTTTCGATGATTACAACTATACTGACTTGTCATATATATAGGCAAGAATTGCACACATTATTATGGACATCTGTCCATTACAAGCTTACAACTGAAAGCAAAAGGGCATTCCACTCAGAATAATAGTACAAGCACTCGGAATTTTTTTACGGGAAGATAAGACAAGAATATTACATCTGTACAATTATAGACAGTGGAGAAAAGGAATCTTTATCTTTTTGTCGGTAGAAATTTACTTTCCTTTATTTAGTAGTGGAGCATTTTTTCCTTTCTTCATTGGTTAGTCTATCACACAGGAAAGGTCACATCTTGTCTAAAATTGATTTAGTGGGAAGATAATGGAATTTGTAGTGTCCTTTTTGTCGGTGAATAATATTCCTTTTGGTGGGGTCTCCTTGATCATTGAGATAACTCTTCTTCTTTGTCTTCGTCTTCAATCTTGTAGCGTCCCTTTTCAATTTTCAGTAGCATCCGTTTCTTTAAGGTATTGACCATATTCATTTTAGGATGGTAAATGTCTAATGGCATTAATTTATAACCGAATTCCTCGAATTCATTTGAAATACAAATCTTCATAATTGGTGATTCGACGTAAAGTTTGAATTTGTTATCATCATTTTGTGTCCAAAACATGTGTTCTAAGACATATGCTCTGTAATTTTCATAGATTATCTGGTTGATTTCTTGATTTGTTGGTTTACTATTTTGTTTTTCTTCAGTCCAGTCTTGGTATTCTGGATCAAATTTATGTGCTTTGATTTTGATTATATGCCTTGCTAGGTCTATGAGGTTGGTTCCCAAATGTGGAGGTGTAGATGATATTTCCAAGCATAATTCTATACTCAAGATTTATGTAATCTGTTACTGAAGAGAGGGGTTCCGGAAGTTCTGTCATTGTCTATTCTTCAATATGCATTGTTTCTATGAATCCATATGTAAGAAGAGAAACTGGATCTAAAATCATTTTTTCATGGACGATATATCGGTATTGTGGAAGGTTTATTTGTAGAAGAGGTGTTGAGGTTATAATGTTGCACTTGCAATCTATCATATGGTCTTTGCATTCTTCAAACTTCTTTGTGCAGAGGATTATTTTGTTTCTGATAATTTTCTAATTTGTTTTTAATCCTTTGATATCTGCTCCTGAGCTTTTTACAAGAAATTCATATATTTTTTTGTAATGTGATGAATTTGTGTTTTATGAGGGATATATGTGTTTCATTTATTTGTCAAAAGAATCAACAAAACACACTGTTTTGGTTTGTAATGGTAGATTGGATTACCTTTGTTTATGGTATATGGCCAAGTTGAACCATTTTCCTTTTATTTTTTTCTACGGTTTTCTGTTTGTATGAGACCATAGGTCTGAGGCTGATTTCATCTTGTGATGGTTCGTCTTTAATGAATTTCCCTATAGCTATGTCCAGGATTTGTTTCATACTTTCGAAAATAACATAGTTATTTCCAAATCGTCCTTTCATAGTTTTTTCAGCTGTTTCACAGTCTGTGTAACCTTTGTATTTTGGGATTCCATATCTTGGATCTTTTTTATTTCTTCAATTTTTGGGACTAGTTCTTCCCAAATTGAATATATTCCAACGTTTAGTCCATTGAACAAGCAGTAATGAGTATATTTCAGTTTTGTTTTATTCTCGAATTCATTTACCCAAGTATACAGGATACTAAGCTTTGGAATATTTGTTTTTCCTTTTATATGTTCCCAGTTTATTTTTTACCACAATTGAATATTGCATTTTTAAATTTTAACTATCTGTTATTTAAAATTCCTTTTTCTTTTTATTTTCTAAATATTTTACTATAGCCTCGCAATCCGTTCTGATTGTTATTTCTTTATAACAAATAATGAATAATTTAAACGCTTCAAGGATATAAATTATTGCAAGTATTTCATAATCTAAGGATGTTAAATATCATTTTTCTTTGTAAATTCCTAAAGCATATCTGCAAATTCTTTCTGTAGATTTTGTTTCATATTTGCTTGGTTTGTTTAATAAAATTCCTCCCCATCCATGGGATGATCCGTCTGTTTCTATTATTAGATAATCTGTATTAAGGGTAAGGCTTACGGTTTAAATTTTTTGCTAAATCTTTTATTATTTTAATTTGTTTAGTATCTTCTATATTGAATTTTCTTTTTCCTTTAGGGCTCGCTTTGTTATAAAATGGTCCGGTGTATTTCGATAGATTTTTTATGTATGGTCTAGCATAATTTACAAGTCCTAAGAAGGCTTGTAATTGTTTTACATCTTCAATAAATTTTATTTGTTATGTATGGTTGTAATTCAATTTGTCCTTTACCTATTTTTGTTCCCAAAAATTCTATAGTATTTTTGAAAATTTCTATTTTCTTTTTGGATATAATTAGTCTATAAGCTTCTATTAGTTTTAATACATTATATATATGTAATATATGTTCTTGTTTTGTTTTAGAAAAAACAAGTATATTGTCTATGTATACACAAGTGTAATTGTTACAATTTTGGAAAATGTTATCCATTTTTCTTTGGAATATTTGTGGTGCGTTTTTTATCCAAACGGCATTACTAGCCATTTGTAATGTCATTCACTACATGTGAATGCAGTCCAATGTATAGATTCATGATGCATTTTGACTTGCTAAAATCCTGATTTTAAGTCGAATTTAGAAAACCAGTGTTTTCCTTATACAATATCCATCTTCATGGGTATTGTCATTTAATCTAGTATAATTCATAACCATTCTAGACTGTCCTCTTTTTCTTTCTGATTTCTTTTGTACTATATAGGCAGCTGTTCTATGTTTAGAACCTGTTTTTCTTATAACGTTTAAATCTGTTAATATTTTTATATGCATTTTGAATTCTTCTGTAATCCAATTGTCATATTTTGCAGATCCTGTTTTTATTGTTATATCAGGATTTATTATATCCGATTTGCACTGTATTAGGTTTCTATCCCAATGTTTTAATGGTTTTTCTTCAATAATTTCTATTTTTTCTAATCTTGAAATGATGTGGTCTATATCATCTGTAGAAATTAATAACTTATTTCCCTTGGGTTCATAAGTTGTACATTTTTTATAAATCCTTTTCTTTTATATTCATAATTTGTAATAGATTCGTTATTTTCTATAATCGTACGATTTCTATATTATTATTTTTAGGTGTTAATTCACTTTTTTTGTTTTTTGTTTTGCATTGTTCAGGATTGGGCAATTACAATTTTTGTTTTTGTCTTTACTCCCACCTCGCTTCTCAAGCGCAAACTCTGATAAGATAAGGGGTTAAAGTTGTCTTTTTTGAGATCTTTATGTAATCTTTATTAAATGCAAAGCTTCCATTATCATTTAATAAAAAATCTAGTCCTAAGAATAGTTTAATTCCTTCTAGGTTTAGTTTTAGTACCCATATTTGTTTTAAATTATATTGTGATGGCCATTCATCACAAGTAGTATTGAATCATATTTGTACATTTTTTATGACATCTGCAATTATATTTGTAGTACCATCAAATTGTATACTTTGTTTGGATTTTTCTGCTTTTGTTATATCTTTCGGAGGTATTAAACTAGAACAAATAGTTGAACTAATGGCTCCAGTATTTATGAAGGCTAATACTTGTATTTCAATTCCTTTTATGTTTATTTTTGTTAGAACTCTCAATTCTTTTAAATTTTCTGTATTACATATTAAAGGAATATTTATAGGTTTGTCTGTATTATTTAGATTCCTATGGTTATGTTCATATGTAACTTCTTCATCTGGATTAATTACTATATTTTTTCCTTTATCTATTGTTTGTAGTTATATTTTAATCTCTTCTATTTCTAATTCAAAATTATTCATTCTTTCTTCAAGTATTTTTATTCTTTCTTCATTTATTTTATTTTTGTCTGCATAGACAAGTTTATTTTTTTTAGGTAATTCTATATTGAATTTGGTTTTTGCACATATATGACATATTTCCATCATGCATTCTGTACATTTAAACATTTTATCAAAGGCAGGGTACCACGGACAAAACTCAAATTTTGTTGAGTCGGTTTCCATTTTATGTTTGAAATTATGGATACATAATTCTTTGTTTACCATATTAAATAAATATTCATTTGGTATATTTTCTTGAAAATCTGTTAACTCGTCAATTAAAGTATAATTTGATGTTTGTGTTTGTTCATGTTCTTCAAGTCCTTCTAAGGAGATTATAGAATATATAGTTGACGTTTCAGAAACATCAGATGTTATTTCTAATAGATCTTCTTTGACTGAATCTACAAAATTAGATTCACGAGTAAATAGATTTGTTTCTTTGGACATGATGAAGAGAGACGTTTTTTTTCATTACATGCAAAACATGTAATTGTATTTGTATATGTCTTTTTAGGATTGTACGTCCTAACATATTTTTCTTTATTAAGATATGGTTTTCTAGCATTTGGCTTCCTTAAATAATATTTCTTAGCATATCTTTTCTTAAATGTAGGTTTTTTATCTATGTTATAATTTCTTGCTCTATATTGTTGTGGAGTATATATTTGTCTATAAAATCCATAGTTTTTCTGTTTTAATTCTCTTTGAATTTGTATGTAAGTGCATTTCTTTTTTAACTCAGTAATTATGTGTGATATTTTTATTCCTATATTATAATATCCTTTCGGGATATTCTGGTAATGGTCAACCCAAGATTTATGTATTTTTTTTCCTAAATCACCTTGTAATTTGAAAAATAATCTATCACCAATTTCTTTTGAATAATAGTTTCCCGAAATTGTTGCATAATGTAAAAATTCCTTTAGGAATTTTATCATGTATTTCCAATCTAAAAGTTGAATTTGTTCAAGATCTCTCATGCCTTCTTGTTATCTAATTGTTATTCCCGTGTTTACATCTCTCCCTGTTATTATTTTATGCATAGTATATGCAAAATTATATACGTTACTTGTGAAGTTATTTCTATTATGTTTTCTGGAAAATTTAATTTATAGGCTTCCCATATTGCTTTGGCTATATCGTACAAATAATTTTCTGCTATACGAATCATTTCTTCACCCGTATTTATATTTGTATATTTTGCTGCATAGTCTCTTGCTATGGCGGCAGTTCATTGTTCTAAATATGTACCTAATAGTTGTGGATGACATTCAGTAACATTTAGGATTACTGAATTGTTTTTATAAAAAGTTGTTTCATTTGGTAGTCTTTTACCTATTGTTTTCAGATTTTTGTTTTCATTCGTATAAGCATTTACTGGTTGTCTAGGAGGATGTCCTAAGCCGTAAGGCATGGTTTCGGGATCTCTATTTGGGTATGTCAATCCTGAGCTTCCAGTTTCTTCATGGAGATCTGCTAAGTCTATATGTTCTGTAAATTATGTTATTACATCTTCTAATTTATCAGGTATTTGCCCTTTCTTTTTTATTTCTTGTGAATTTTCTATAAAAAAATTCAAGGTTATGTATTTCTTTTATTCTTACATTATTTTCATCGTCAATATATACAAATGTATTTTCATTAATCTGGTTTGTTATTCTCATTTGTTGTTCTATTTCATATAGTTCGAATGGTTTAAGGACCATTCCCAGTTCCTTTGGATATATTATTCTATCCATTTATTCTTTTATTTAATTCTTCAGCTTCCTCATCTGTTTCTATTTTTTGTTGGTTCGACGGTCCATAATCTTTGAATCTTATAGACATAGATTTATTTAGATTATTGTATGTTACAACATTATTTGATTTTAATGTTGTTGTATTATTCGGATTTTCTATATTCCATTCATGGCAGCAAGAATAAAAGAATCTATTTCCATTGATTTTATGAAACTTATGCATGTTGAACATAAGGCTTATGACTTTATCTAATTTTATTTTTATTTTCGGAATACACTTGGACATGCACTTTTCTAAGAATGTAATGTCCAATAATATATTTCTTCCTATAAAGTTTTCAAATTCTTTTGTTTGTATTATAATTTTTATGTGTTTATAAAAACCATTTGATGTCATTGTAAAATTTGGGGCTATATAAACAATACCTACGTTATTGTTCATATCAACTTCCATCATTTCAAATATGGCTTTATCTATATCTTGGTGTCTATCATCTATTAATATTAATAATAGTTTAGTCCTTTTTTGTCTAACTAATCCTCTTATGTCTAAGACTATTAGTCCTAGGAACATTAATTTGTATTTTTGGATTTTTAATTGGTTTATAGCTTCTTGTGACATTAAGTTTATTATTTGTTGGCTTTCATTAGTGATGGAAATGATTTCTTCTCCATGGTGTCTGTATAATCCGGTTACTATTGTAAACAGTAATGTTCTGTATAGTTCTCTAGGATTTAATGAGTCTAATTGGTTATTAGAGAAAATTTCTATATCTCTATCTAGATTAATTATTTAATCTAATTGATTTTGTGTATTTGTAGTTCTTCTTAACATATTATCTATCCATCCTATGGAGGATAAATTATTAGTTTCAGTTTGTCTATCTATTATGGTTCTAGATGGTCCTGTAAAAGATAGTCTTCCAGTATTCATAACTGATCAAGTTTTTTATACATGAGAAAATTTATTGTAGTCTTTTTGCTAGTAATATGTGTGGTAGGATCATTTGGCCCTAAGCTCATTTTTTGTAAACTTTCTATAAGTTTGTTTATTTCAAATTCTTGTTCCTTCCCATTCTTATCTATATCAAACATTTTAGTTTGAATGTTATCTATTTTATTTTGGATTTGTGTTAGCATTGCAATAATTGTGTTGCATGATAAACAAATTGTTTTATCACTTTTACTAGGAAAGTCATCTATATTGTATCCAGGTTTTATATTAGGGCCAGTGAATCTATAATTAGTTTATATATATTTAACTGCTTCTTGGTAATGTTTATTTTCGTAACTCGTTAGTTTAGTACAATGTGCTTTATTTCTATTAGCATTTTTTTAGTCCGTTGGATTTGTGATTCAAATTGTTTCTTATCCTTTTCTTTTCTGATTGTTGTTTTAATTCTAATATTAATTGTTTAGAACGTATTTCTATGTCTTTAGGTTTGTTTTCTTCAATTGGATTTTTTAGTTTAATTATATCATTTTTATTGGGGAATTCTTTTAATTTTATGGCTGTGAATTTGTTTTTTAATTTTTCTAGGGTTATTTCAAAATTATCTATTTTGTGTAAATTGGCTTTCAAACATTCTTGGTTATTTGAAATTTGTTTTAACATTTTATTTCTTTCAATTATGCCCTCAAGTACTCATTGCATTAGGTTGTAATGTTTTTCATTATAGAGGTTTAATTTTTCACTTAATTCTATAATTAAGTGTGTTATAGTATTCATATGTTCTGATTCAAAGTGTACTCTATGGGTGTGTGTGTTGAATCTTTTATAATAACATGTGTTTTTATTTATCTAATGTAACAATCCTATATGTATTTGTGTGTGTATATGAATAAATCTACACGTACATTGCATCTGAATAGAAGCAAAGTCTGCACAACTTCCCAATGCCCATGGCGACAAGCTTGCATCAATGCAGTCTATAAATAAAAAGAATCCAATGATTTATCCACAATATTATTATTCAAAAGTGCAAAAATAAACCTAAATGATCAAAACCATCAAACCTGTCCACAATAATTTCTCGAATTCACATCAGCCCCTTTCTCCAACAACAGCGTAACTATCTAAAACACCAAATTAACATTAAAATCCATCTAAAAAATGCATCCAACAAATCATGATCAATACCTCGTTATGCCCTTTAGCTGCTGCGAAGTGGAGCGGAGAATTGAGGCCGCCAAAAGTAGAATATTTAGAAAGACAAGGATTTAATTCGAGAAGCATCTTAGCTTCGATCAGATCTCCATCTCTGGCAGCAGAGACCAATCTCTCGCCTGAAGCTGAGCAACCAAGTGAGTTTCCCATTGATTCGGTATTTTTAGAATTGAATTTGATACATATTAATTGCAATAACGAGCCCGAAATCTGGTGGTGGAAAAAAGTTAGCTGTGACTGATTGATAAATTTTGGCAAGAAAGGAAAGGAAGAAGAGAAGGGGAAGATTAGAAATTGGGATTTGTATGGTTTACAATAACGACGTATTCACAAAATGCTAGATTTACGCATATTTTGAGTATTAATTTCAGATTTTCATAGGATATATCCAATATGGATTTTTCCGAATGGAACATCAATAGTCTAGTTATACGGACAGCGTTCAAAGTTTTTTTCCACACTCCAATGCTGTCTACGAAATATGGAATTGGTGAAAAGGACAAAGTTGAAAAATTAGACTAAAAGACAAACTTTAAAACAAATTAGACTGAAAGACAATACTAGTTATAATTAGCATTATATTCAGTTTTTACACAATACAAAATACTAGTTATAACTAGGGGTGGGCGCAGGTCGGTTTGGAGTCCAAACTGCTTCCATACCGCATCAAACGGTTAATCAAAAATACAAACCATTATATCAATCATTTAAACGGTTCGGTTTCGGTCTGGTTTGAATGTAATACGGTTCGGTTTCGGTCCGGTCCGGTTTGAACCCATATTAAATATGAAATAAAAGAATTACTTTCATCAACTATCAATTTAATAAGGCAACCGTGTGAAACTTTTACATTTAAAGGTTAAAACACGCAATGTTATACTGAAATGAAAGATTAGTTCTTAATTGTACGAATATTTCAATTTGACATTTACCTACAAGTGAGATTTTTTTTGGAAGACTAACCAAACATCAACATTAATCAATGCACAATCATTAAGAAAAATGACTAGAATAAGATTATAATTAGCATTTGTTCACAAAAAAAATGAGATGAAAAATATTATACCAAACTATAACTTCTTCCTCTATGTCAGCGACTATTATTAATATAACAACAACATACGCTAAAAATAGAATGTACATCATTAGAATCTAAAATAAGATAGGAGTTGTTTATATTTTTATCATAAGATTACTAATATAAATTTTCGGTTCGGTCCGGTTTAATATGGTTGGTTCAATCGTCCAAACCGCAACTGAACCGTATCGATGCGGGTCGGTCCGGCTTGGGGTATCAGCTTTGGTTAGAAGATTCGGTGTGGGTTTCTGCACCGCTTTTGTAGTCCAGTGTGTGCGTTTTCCGTATAGCGGTACGGTTTATGCCCACCCTAGTTATAACTAGCATTATATTCAGTTTTATACTGTACAAAATGCTAGCTATAACTAGCATTGTCCTTCGGTCCAAAAATAAAACTTGTTGTACTTCGGCCTATTTTTTTTAAGTTGTCCTTGGGCTTATTTTCCACTCTACAAAAATTGAAAACGTTATGTTTCTTTTCAGATTCCTTTTGTTCTATACTTCCCTTACTTATTTTTTAACTAGTGCGAACCCGTGCTCCGCACGCGGGCACGAGTTTGGTTCAATTGCCCATTGCTTGTTGTAGCAAAAGTTTAAAAAAATTCCTGTGAATGAAACTCAACTTAATATTGTTTCATGGACCGTTTATTTAAACCAGATATGGTTGTCCAAATTTGAAAGATCGTGATTTGTTATTGAGATTAGATAATATTTTGAAGCACAATTTGGTTGTCATTGTGCAAGCATCGGCTATACATTCGATAGAAATTCGTAACAGATATTTACACATTGAAACATCTAATTTGTACGTAGCAACATACCAAGGGTTCTATTTTCCGCGAAGTCAGTATGTTAATTTACTAATATCATGCAAGCAAAGTAAGCAATTTAATTCTTTACAGAAATAACATGTGTCTACCATATTCCTTGAAATAGGCAAGTATGGAACTTCGTTTATATTTGTAAGGGCGGTGTGATTATTATAAAAAAGGATTAGTGGGAGCAAAAAAAGTCTCATATTTCAAAATGAATGATGAAGTATACGGAGAGAAGTTTTAAAACTCGTATTTAAATTTCAATCACAACAACTAAGGATTATTTAGCTAATTTTTATAGAAAAGAACTTCAACGGAGCTTATAGGTCCAATGCATCACACAGGGAAGCATGACTGAAAGTGAATAAAGTAATAATATTTTATGTCCAATCAGTGGAACATATTGGAACACAGTAACGAAAACAACAAAAAAATTCAAAATGCAAGGTTCATTAGCAAAAGTTTGAATGCTTAGTACGGAATATAATATGTAAAAAACTGCTGCAATAGCATTGAGGAATTCTATTATGCAATGCAAGGACAGTAATCCATCCAAGCCCACCACTACCAAATGCGGAAAATATATTTATTGAGTTGCTGCACTTCATCGGTTGCTGTTGTACAATATTAATACACAGTCAGCGAACAAAATTTGACGGTATACAAGTAATAAGTCTATTTGGACACGCAATGGACATATCAAAAGATTTAGAACATGACACTAAATGTGTAATTGTCAGTGCAAATGCATATAGCACTAAATATGGATTAAAAAGGAAGTTTTTCAAACGTGTACAGATGTATAAAAAAAATCGCTAACAGGAAAATTCATATTTTATTCTTTATATATATATAAGTACCAAATGTTATTGAAACTGATCAATGTTGGCTATACATTTTATGTATAATGGAGTTGATAACCTACATAACCACCTAAAGAAATGTCTTGCTTATAAATTGAAAGTGACTGCCTGAAGGAAAAAAATTGAAAATTTTATCTGATTAATAATTAAGCATTGTAATATAAGTCAACCCTGAAAATGAACTACTACGTAGATATAACGTGAAAATGAACTACTACGTAGATATAACGTTGTGAGTGCCTATACACTTGTTTTTATCAATTGGAAGTATATTATGATCTGCCTAATTTTTTATGAAACCGAGTAAACTACATCAAATAGTAAAATTAAGAAAAAACCAAAGAATTTAAAAAAAAAGACGAACTTTAGAAAATTATGTAATATGGTATAAGAATTGAATAGTAGTTGATATAAAGTGGATGATCTAGGAGGAGTGAAAACAATAAACAATTTAGTTAGCATGTAGAAGTATGAACAGGTAGTGGAGCAATGCAAAAAATATAGAAAACCCAGAAGTTAGGAGCTGAACAGATGGCTGGAGTTTTATTTTGACGACTTTAACACGGAATATCAATCTAAGAATATAGCATGGCGAACATTTTTTTTGAAATGGTACTTTATATACAACATGTCACTGAGACAAAAATAAAATATGGGACTTTATATCAACATCATATAATATGATACTCTAGAAAATCAAGAACGAAAAAGTGGTATAAGATTTGACTTTGCCATGAGGCATGGGTTGGAGCGGTTTTATCGTGCAGTATTTGTATCTTTCCTAGAGAGTACCAAATGCATCTTTAGCAACTTCAATATAGTTGATTAGTACAAAGTAAAGAACAACACAAACCTGAAATATATAAAGCATTGCAAAATTTTGGTTACAGAGTGAGTCATTTATAAGTCTCCAAATAAAGTTGCATAAGAAGTCTTTAAGTATGTGTCAACACAGATGATAATCTTACACATCTCAATTTCAGAATGTATATTACCTGTTTTTTAATCTAAACATAAAGCGTAAAGCATTATCTTCAATAGTAATATGACCTGTAAAATAAAATAAGTTGTACCAATAAACAAAAGTAGCATGATGCCTGCAAGATATTGCATCTCATATGTAGTATTACCTTGCCACCATTTAGTGGCTCCTTGAGTCTTAGGGTTGTCGTAGTTTGAACCCTTCTTTTTGTCCTTTTTATTTGTGTAATAATAATAAAATTGCTTCTAGTGTTAAATATTAAAGTATTAAACCCATTTTTCAATTATTATTTCATGTATTTTCGTAGGTTAATGGTTTGAATGAAAAATCATGTCCATCAAGAAAAATGTCAAGGGTGATTTAGAACAATTTTTAATGATAAAATATGATTAAACCTTGTTATATATTGTAAACTAAACCACTTACAATATAAGTGGAAGGGCAAGGGTATCAGTTATCTGGATTGTAACAGTAATTATCTCGATGGTTAGAGTAATAAGGGTAATTATCACGACAACCGTAATCAATAGATGAACTCATCAGGCATGGCTCTAGTACTGCACAATACTTTTCTGAATTGTTGCCCTTTTGCGGTATGCTTTGGCCCTTTTCCATGCTTCCTTTAAGTTTTCCATCTGTAGAGGCATTCATTTTTCTTTGTTTAGTAGCAACTAATAATTAGTTGATCAAATATTTGCTTCAACTACAACGAGAGATAGTTGCTAAAACTAAATAGAAATATATAAGTAGGCAATTAGAAGTTCAAACTCTCCTTTCATTTTCTCTTTTTTACTTTTTATTTTATAAGTTTCAATTCCCTTACGATAATGGCTTGCAATATTGGAAAATTTGTCTAAAAAAAGCCATAAAAAATAAAATACCGTTTAAGGGTTCCAACTCAAAAAAATTCCTGAGCCATAAAATAATGTTAAAGCATAATACCCACATCATAACATTTGGTTCTAACTTGAAAATATTATTTTTAATCAATTCAAATTTTTAATCAACTCTAAAACATAAACCTAGGTAAAACATAAAAGCAAAAATAATGTATATATCTCTTGTAAAATAATAATATATTTTTTGTTGACACTTAATTTCGAGTGCTAACATCACACTCGTCACCAACCGATGAATAATAAATAAGTCACACTTGTGGCTTTCTATATTCGGGTATATTCACCACTGATAAATAGAAACAAATTCTTACTCCTTATAGAAGGGGAGATAATTATTGCATAATATTCTTCTAAACCATCACAAAAGATAATGCACTTTTCAATGCATGTAACTGGATTTAATATCATGGACGAAATAAAATTATATTACCAACGATTAAAGCAAGATCTGCACAACGGATCAGAAATCGTCAATATAGACGGTATATAGTGATATGAAGAAATGAAATCAAGTTCCATCTCATTTTTCAGTAAATCAAATAGATGCAATATTTAACTCTAATCATGGCAGTTAACTGAGGTAATTAAACATATTTAATTGAATTCAAACTGCAATGAAGAATCCAAGAACGTGTAATTTAGCAACCTGTAATTCCACAATGAAAATTCAAGCTTTGACTCCCATAATTTCCATGCTTTCTAAAAGTCCGTTGAAACAATAATGACGAAACAATATTCATTATTATACAATGATTAATCGTAGGCAAACTAAAATATCCAATTAAAAATTAAATACCCTATTAGGATTGGTTTGGAAAAGTTCGCCCAAAACATCAGCGGACTTTCTGGATTCCTTAATTGGAAAATATTGATCAATAAATAGAATACTCGAAGAAAATAGATATAAATTCAACTGTAGGAAGAAAATATTTCCAAATTCGTTCAACGCTCTACAAATCGTAGGCAATTTTTAGGTAAAACAATTGGTGTTGATGAGGTAATGGAGGGATAGGGGTAGGCGGTCTATCGAGAAACATGGGAGTACATACGGACAGAAGGAGGAAGAAAATGCTGGATCTAGGGTTAGGTTTAGGGTGGAGAAAGCAGAGAAGGAGATGTGTGGAAGAAAAAAAAGAAGGGTAGAACATAAGAAAATAAACAACGCGACTGTTCGTTTTTAAAAATACTCACGGAGTTTGTGCGCTCTTGGAATGCAAATCAGTAATAATAATATAATAGTATAGATTCATTTGTGTTGGTTAATTCAATATTCAGCTCCGATGTTATTTTCTTTCCTATCCTCGTTCGTCCTAAACATTACTTGTTTATTTTTCTTGTTGTAAATGAGAGTTGTTATAATTTTCGACAACAATAAATTTTATAAATTCCTAATATGATTTGCTTTAGGCTTTTAATCAATCTCTAGTGCATGATGGGTAATATTTCAAAATGATTGAATCCTACTCCATAATTATTTACCCCCGAATGTTGGCACAAATACCCAATGATTAATAGTAGAGAATAAAATAAAGAAAATAACTTGAAAATGAGGAAAATAACACACAACAATTATAGTGGTTCGGTTGATCAAAGGCATACGTGCACTTAAACTTTGTTGAAGTCTTTGATGAGTTTTTTATAGAATTGTTCTTGGGGATCGGTGGTGATCCATAAAATTAAAAGGATAATGCAATAACTTATTAGTATCTCAAAAAGATCCCCCAAAAACTATGCCTAAATCCTTCTATTTAGAGTTGTAGGTCGACAAAAATCACTCGCACATGTTTTAGCCTATCCCCACGTTTTGGACTGGTCAACCGAAGAGATCGTGGTCATACCACTAACATTCAGGGATCAATACTGATCTGTGCATTGCTTCTTGGGTCTTCACTCAACCCTTGTGAATGCTTGTTTTGTTTATGTCCTTGTCTTTGTTGCTTTGTTCGCATCGTCAAAGGCATGGATCTGAGCGAACTTCTCGGTTCGAGGATGGAACAATAGTGTTTAACTTAGCTGTTGATTGTGGTAATCGACACGAACTTACAAACCACCTCAAGTAGCATGTGCTTAGTTTTACACATCCTAGCTTGGTAGTGTACGAGGCAGATGACCATTTTATGAAGCTTGAAGGGATCGGTACCGATCCTTGGTCATGGATCGGTACCGATCCAAGTCTTTTGTTAGATCTTTGGCTCTGAACTTGGTGCTCATAGGTTGGAGGGGTATAGACCTTTGTTTGGATGTTCTTGGCCACTCCTTGAGTTCATTCATCGATTTTGTTTGGCATCTGAACTTGGCAGTTGTCGCTATCGATTCATGCTGGGTAACTTCGTAATTCGATTCGACTCGATACACCAAACTATGGCCTGGTCATGGGGCTGGATAACATCTATTTTGCAAAGTATATCTTGTTTTAACAAAATGTACTTTGGAATGAGACAAGTTGAAGGTTTTGCATTGTTGGCTTCTCGCATTGTTTCGAGAAGATACCATCTTTCCCTCTAAACCGTTTCAGTGAAGTGTGGTGTCTTTCATTAATCATTGTATTGCTCCATTTGGCTAAGGCCTATAAGCTTCCTACAGTATAAAAGTTGAAGTTTGCTCTTCAAGCTTGTTATTCCAGACTCGGAAAGCTTTCAAAGATTTTATTTTGTGGATTCTACAGTTTCGAACTCATTTTTTGGAACTTCAATAGTCTAGTGCCATGCATATACATGCACACATATGCAAGCCTTTCATTCCATCATCATCATCACCATTATGATTATTATATTGTGTGTGTGGGGTTTGGTACTAATCCTTGGTCAAGGATCGGTATGTTCCCTGCCTTTGAAAACTCTGGCAATTTTCTTGCCCAAGTTTCTGGGTCGAGAGTTACATAACCACCAACTCATTCACGTTCTTTTCCACTTTATTTTTTTCGAGCTTTGAGACTTTTCTCCTCTAAGCTTTCAAGTCGTCTTTATTAAAGTTTCACGTCGACGAACCGATGCCTTACGCTGCCGCATCCAATCGTCCACGTTACTAATGCTTCCACACTCTTAGTCCTTGAGCATCAATTCCTTAAATGACTCAAAACACATATTCGAGCATAGTCGAACCACAAACAACCTAAACCACCTTAGGTAGGTGATTTGATTTGGTAGTGTTTGCTGTTGGCCTTAGCTGCGATCGAGTTCGGTGTTGATTCTCCCTTCAACCATGCTTAACCTCGCTTTTTCAAGAGCGGAAAAATGTTGAAATTTTTTCTCTCAGTGATCGGTGTCGATCCCACACTTGAGAGGATTTCCATTGGAAATTTGAAGGCATAAGTTTCTTTTGCAAAATTAAGGAGTTGCTCGAGTTTTTGCATCACTTTCTCAAAACATGACCTGAGTTAGACTCCTAGGTGTATCAACTTAGGTTGTGTAACGATCCCGAATTTTTAAGCTAAATTTAAATTAGTAATTAATTTAATTTTGAAAATTAAATTGTGAATTAAATTGATTTTTTCTAATTTAAGTGAGATATTCGTTTGTTTATTTACTTATGAATACAAATTGATTATAAATTGGATTCTTGAAATTGAAATGCAAAATGTAAAATAAAAACAATAAGTTATATTTAGACAATATTAACAATGTAAATTTTTACAAATAGATTTTTAATATAAATAGAAATTGTTATATATATAAATTTTGGAAGAAACTATGATTTGTAGATTTGAAATAAAATCTTTCAATGTTTAAATTAAAATAAACCTTATAAATATTAAGCATAAGTATAAATAAATAATAATTAAGTGTAGCATTTGATAGTTTAAGTTTTAAAATAAAAGAGAAATTAAAATATGTTAATAAATTATATAAATTTTAAAGTAACACATTAACTAATTTAAAAACAACAAATATACTCAACTCGAATATGTATGTAATAGCTTGCAAAAGAAAAAAAGACAACAAGTATAAAAAGATAAGTATGAACAAACAAAAGAAAGGGTAACCTATTCATGAATAACTAGTGTACATAGCATATAAAAAGATAACAAAAAAATCATTAAGCTGTAAACTTAAAAAGAAAAATATGTACTACTGCTATCATCTTAGCCAAGTTAAGCTTGTAAAAGCAAGACAAAAGTAAATATCTAGGTACAAAATAAGGTAAGGTGAAGAACACCAGGTACATATGCATTTAATGTTACATCTCTAGCATAACTAAAGTCAGTTCGAACTATTTACAAACAACATTATAATACCCTGTCAACTTCTTTCTATATATCAATATCTTCATCTCAGTTTTTCATTCGAAACTGAGTAAACCTAAAGTAATACCATTTTAAACATCAAACAATACAATCAAGTCAAGCCAGAGCTTCAGCTAGCAAATTCAAGTCAGTTTCAAAATAGGAAGGCTCTGTTCTTTCCTGGAAATCATGTGAGTAACTTCACTTTTAAAAACTTAAAGTATAAATTTTGGTTGCATGCAAGTTTCTGGAATAGATATATATATTATGAGTTTATATAAATGAAATACTGCTGAATACATATTGATGTGTGATATGCATGTCTGTGTTATCTAAGTCTTCTCTGTTTTATAGTTCATAGGTTCATATTTGATTTAAATTCAAAATCTTTAGACCGTGCCTCTGTTTAAACTTAAGATTTAAATCAAACTTGTTTGTTTAAATCACAAACTTTAGTTTAGAATTTTTCTTAAGTCAAAATAATATGGAAATAACACTGGAACCCAAATTTACCGATCAAACTTTAAATAAGTGAAAACTTAAATATCATAATTTATTGTTTCAGGGTTAGGATCTGAAACAACATTTAAAAATATGATTTTTAACACTAAAATCAGGATTTTTAGAAATAAAACGAAGGTGTGGTTTGGGTGTGAACTGGAAATGAACTTCTCAGGTTTTCTAGTGATCTACTTGGATATGGGAGTCAGGGTTTCGCGTTGAGGTAGCCGAGCCTACAGTGGTGGTAGGAAAAATGGTCGGAGGTGGCCTCGATCTCGGTGGCGAAAGCGGCGTTCGATTTTCTTTCGTAAACCTAATTTTTCGAGGGGTTGAACTTTTGGTCGCCGCGCCTCCTCTCGTGCATCGAGCTGCATGAATTTCTGAGAGGAGTTAGGTGAGAGTGTGTTGAGTTCATGGCCGGAGTTCCAGATTTTCTGTTGGCCAAGGTAGGGTGAACGGCGCATTGCCAGGTTTCGAGGTGGAGGTCTGGTTTATGTTTCCAGGTTTTGGATTTTACTCGAATTCGATCTTGAGACGACTTGGAGGCAATGGGATGATTGAGTTGGGTTTTGGAGATGCTGGTCGTCATGGGCAGATCATCATCGACGATCGGAATCATGCACAGCCTCCGTGCACGTGCACCGTGCATGAATTTTTTGGATCTGGGCGTTTTGTTTTGAGTTGGAGTTGGGTTATTCGCGTGTTTGTCTCGAGTATTACTCGAAGACGATATGTGTTGGCTCGAAGCTAAATTAGAAGGGGGAGGCTCGAAGCCATGCACGGGGATTTGGTTGATTTACTCGAAGCAAATTTCTGAGTGGCTCGTGTATAAGTTGTTTTCCAGGTTTAAACAGAAACCTGTTCTGTTTGTTTTGAAAACTCAAAACTGAATTTTGAATGATCAAACAAAGTTTAAAATAAGTTTTGAATCAAAGTTAAATAGAAATCCAAATCCAGTTGAAACTTAGTTGAAAATAAATAAAGTTTAATAACTTGGAATTATTTAAGTAATTAAGTGGATTTGAAAAGGAAATTGAATTTAAAATTAGAATTTGATTTGTAAAGGAAAGATTTGAGCAAAGTAAAAGCAAGTTTTGAACTGAACTTATAAATTTAAGTTTAAATATGTATTTAGGTTTGGTTTGAAACTTAGTTGGAAGCAAAGTTTAAAAATTCAAATTTGTTTAATAACTTAAAAGTGTTAAATATTTAAGTGTCTTTTAAAAAGGGTTATTCGTTTTAAATCTTGAAATTTGAAATGAATTTAAAAGTGAATTGAATATGAATTGTCAACATATTTATAAGTGATAATAAATCACTAATAAGAATGAGATTTGTCTTAAGTTAATTAAAATGAATAATTTATTTATTTAATTTATTGATGATTTGGGTTAATTAAATAAGTAATTAAAGGTTTAAAATCATTAATTAAGGTTTAAAGATTAATTAATTAAGGAATAATTTATTTGTAAACCAAGGATTATTAATTAGATATTAATTAATGATTAAAGTTGATTTAATCGAGTAATTAAGCAAAAAAAAATCAATTGAAGAATAATGTGATAAATTAACCAGTGTAATTTATTAAGAAATAATCATAAATTAAGGAGTAATAAATTAGTCATTATAATTAATTAAATATAATAAATTAAAGATTAATTATTAATGAAGAGTTAATTAATGATTAATTAAAGGATAATTTATCAAATATTTTGTAATTAATTAATTGTTAATTTACCATAACTAGAAAATTATTCATAGAAATTAATCTGATTTAAACCCATCAGATAATTAAATTGACCCTATTTATGGATGTTTAGAATATATTGGATGTTGAATTGTTTGATATCCCTGATATATGATGCTTTGTGATATATCCTGATTTAAGTTGTGATATGTAATGTAATTAATTATCTGCAATGTAATTAATTATCTGTGATGTAATTCATTACCCGTGATATATATATATATATATATATATATATATATATATATATATCTGTGAATCTGTGAATGGACGATAAGCGTTATAGTTTATATCGCTTATCAACTATATTTCTTTGTTTTAATCTGTGATGATTGAATGATGTTGCACTATTGTGTCAAACCCCTGGACTACACTTATACACATACAAATATGGATTTCACGAGGAAATCGATTAAGTCACAGATTTTTGAAGTGATTTTTAAATAGACAATTTGAATTCAAATGTTTTGGAAATGGACTGGGTTTAAAGTGAAAATCCTTAAAAAAATGGAATTTCAAAGATGAAATTTATTTTGAATAACTTGATTGAGTTTTTAAATTTAAATATTTTGATTTAAATTTGAATTCAATATTCGAAATTGAATTCTATGCTTGGAAACTAGGGATTAAAGATGTTATACTAGTTATAATGGGTTAAACCATTTTTTTTTAATATATTGATTTGGGAATTTGAATTTAATTCAAGGGCTTTAACTCGTGTAAATACAATTGGATCTTTTTGAAATGAAAACTATTTGTTTTCAAATAATAAAAGCTTTCACATAAGCAATGAACTTCCAAATTGTGTTAAAAGGGATTTCAAGTTAAAGAAAATGATTTTCCAAGTTATGGAAACGGTTTGAAAGCTATAAGTTAAGTCCTTGATTTAAAGGATTTAACAAGTTAATCCAATTAAAATAAGAATTGTTTTGAAATCCGTAACTGGATCTTTGTGAAACTGGATGAACTTAGTGGAATGAATCTTTTTGTTTAAAAGGATTTGAAACGGTAATTTGTTTAAACCATTTGAAAGAAAAGTTTTGGGTAATAAGTTGTGACTTAACTGAGACTCCAATATCCATATGTTTCTTGTAAATATTGCGCTCACTATTCGGTTTAGCCGGGAGAGGACCTTTGTGTCATATAGCCCATTCCGAATATGTGATACGATGTTATGGATAGCATTTGAAGACCGGATGTTTTCGAAAGCGAAAGGATAACTCGTCGAATATCTTTGCACCGACTGGTCCACGGTATAGAGACTCCATATGTGATGGGAAGTCCGGACGTGATTAGGGATTATCCGAATTTGCAAGGGCTTCTTTGGAAGTGTCTTCGGTTCTGTTCGAACCCAGAACAGACTTGTATGGATTGTATGTCTGACATTACAATTTGAGATATAAAGCAGATTTCTTTCAAATACATTTCTGTTGATGGCAGAGAATTTATTCTCTTAGCTTAACACCCTTCTCTGAGACGTACGAACTCAGAGGTTATGTAGTTGAAGGTTATCAGCAATATATTCCCAACTTGGTAATGTGGCATACTGAGTACTACTGATCATTTGTTGATCAAAGCGTGGCTTTTGTGAAAAGCGTAGCTTTGTGGACGAGACTTCGTCGAACCTCACAACCCGGTAATGGTCAAAACAGGAAAGATGCAGCAAGGTTATTAGGGGATTGCGCCCCCTTAGTGTATGTCATTTCCTTCTGGATAGAGGTGGTATCATGGTATGGAGCCTAGATATTTAACCTATGTGGTTGCTGCAAATTTATTTATTTGTGGTTGTTGGTATTGAGCATCCTCAGATAAAGGTCGGTTACGACCGGGGGATGGCATACTCGTGTCTGTAGTTACCCAGTTAGGGGTAACCCAGCCTTGTGTTGGCAGAGATCCGGTTAGGTTCTCGGGGCGTCCTTCCAGAGGCGTACCCATGTGGCAATGGGAAGTTCCTTGGCCTGACCATTTGTTGGAAATCCAAAGAAACAATACGCACCTAGTACGGTTTTAGTTGTATAACCTTGCATTTACTTATGGTGGCGCCCCACTGTTTAGATGTTAGCTATAGTAGGCATAGTTCGGAATGTTTATGTTGGCTAAGATTTATATTATACTTTCGAAATGTTTTCCTACACTTTGCGCTTATAGTAATAATATCAAAGAAATTTGCGTATCAAGCATGTTAAATTATCATAAGTAAAAATCTCCTCCAATTATGCGTTTGCATTGTGTGTGTGTGTGCGGGAGGCCTTATGGTAGTTTCATTTTCCAAAAGCATTGTGTATCTATTTTAAAATATTTCTTTGTTTGTTTTTAAAGATAAACTGTTTTGTTACTCATACCAGTCCCACGACTGAACTGGAGTTTATTTTTCCTTTCCTAAACTCTGGGTGCTCACTGTTTTCCACACGGGCAGTCTAGAGTTGGTTTTTTTTAGATAATCAGATTTGGTAGCTAGTTCTGGATAAATGTTTGGAGCTAGGGAGTGCAAGCATTGGAGTTCTCTTCTAAAGACCATTCTTTCTATTGGAGATCATAGTTATTCTTTTCGCTGCTATTTTATTGTATCATATCTCTGATGTATATTGATATCTATTGTATCAGATATTGTTTCAATGCTGTATATCAATGTATTATAGTTATTTCTTTCGCTGTGTTGTTTACTTAATTGTGTTATAAGCTCCGACGACTCGGATTTGAATGGTCGAATCTGCGGCATTCGAGTACGATGTGAAGTATGGATGTCGATTTTCGAACGCGAAAAATTCGTATCGTCACATTTGGTATCAGAGCTAAGGTTAAAACTTTAGCTCAGGAGTATAACACATTAAGTAGCTCATTAGAGATGGGGTGAAGTATCCCTAGAATGAGTATATCCCTAAGATATCCATTCGAATGCCTCAATAAATTCTCTTACTATCCACTGATGGTGAGTATGAATGCAAGAAGAGAACGAGATAGGGGACAGGGGAGTACGACAATAAATGGTCAATACCCTACGACAGTGGAAATAACTTTCTCTTCTCAATCTCCTTTAATTCATTTCAAAATTCTTTTGATTGCTTCGTACCAGCTCCAGAAGAAGCCTCAGTGTGATGATGGCCCAACG
Organism: Allium cepa; assembly: GCA_030765085.1. Lineage (NCBI taxonomy): Eukaryota > Viridiplantae > Streptophyta > Magnoliopsida > Asparagales > Amaryllidaceae > Allium > Allium cepa. The sequence continues at coordinate 795,940,489 of CM060929.1, read as the reverse complement.
AAATCGTTGTATAAAATCCTTACTTCGTATCTTCATCGGTTTCTTATCAGTTTTTCGATTTAAACTTTCATGAATTTGAAATTTGAAATTGGAAATTTTAATTTGAGTTAAATTGATTAATAGAATATGAAGGATAAATTAAATTGTATCGATAAAACGATTTCGTTTAAAACCAAATTTAAAATTCTATTGTAATTTCTTGGGTAGATCGAAGCCCGAAGAGGAACAAGTTATATATACTTTGGGTATTCCGACTTGAATTCAGAATCCTGATAACCCGAGTATCTTGTGAAGTGTTAAATAGATGTGTTCTTGTAACTATTATTGATAGTTTGATTTAGTGAGCCAAATGCAGAATGGATATCCAGTTTAACCTGGAAAACTGTTTCTCTGTCTTTGTGTATCTATCTTTGTTATTTTCCTGCCTGCAAATTTCGGGGATGAAATTTCTTAAGGAGGGGAATCTGTAACGATCCCGAATTTTTAAGCTAAATTTAAATTAGTAATTAATTTAATTTTTAAAATTAAATTTTGAATTAAATTGATTTTTTCTAATTTAAGTGAGATATTCGTTTGTTTATTTACTTATGAATACAAATTGATTATATATTGGATTCTTGAAATTGAAATGCAAAATGCAAAATAAAAACAATAAGTTATAATATTAACAATGTAAATTTTTACAAATAGATTTTTAATATAAATAGAAATTGTTATATATATAAATTTAGGAAGAAACTATGATTTGTAGATTTGAAATAAAGTCTTTCAAAATGTTTAAATTTAAAATAAACCTTATAAATATTAAGCATAAGTATAAATAAATAATAATTAAGTGTAGCATTTGATAGTTTAAGTTTTAAAATAAAAGAGAAATTAAAATATGTTAATAAATTGTATAAATTTTAAAGTAACACATTAACTAATTTAAAAACAACAAATATACTCAACTCGAATATGTATGTAATAGCTTGCAAAAGAAAAAAAGCAAGTATAAAAAGATAAGTATGAACAAACGAAAGAAAGGATAACTTATTAATGAATAACTAGTGTATATAGCATATAAAAAGATAACAAAAAAATCATTAAGCCGTAAACATAAAAAGAAAAATATGTACTACTACTATCATCTCAGCCAAGTTAAGCTTGTAAAAGCAAGACAAAAGTAAATATCTAGGTACAAAATAAGGTAAGGTGAAGAACACCAGGTACATATGCATTTAATGTTACATCTCTAGCATAACTAAAGTCAGTTCAAACTATTTACAAACAACATTATAATACCCTGTCAACTTCTTTCTATATATCAACATCTTCATCTCAGTTGTTCATTCGAAACTGAGTAAACCTAAAGTAATACCATTTTAAACATCAAACAATACAATCAAGTCAAGCCAGTGCTTCAGCTAGCAAATTCAAGTCAGTTTCAAAATAGGAAGGCTCTGTTCTTTCCTGGAAATCATGTGAGTAACTTCACTTTTAAAAACTTAAAGTATAAATTTTGGTTGCATGCAAGTTTCTGGAATAGATATATATATTATGAGTTTATATAAATGAAATACTGCTGAATACATATTGATGTGTGATATGCATGTCTGTGTTATCTGAGTCTTCTCTATTTTATAGTTCATAGGTTCATATTTGATTTAAATTCAAAATCTTTAGACCGTGCCTCTGTTTAAACTTAAGATTTAAATCAAACTTGTTTGTTTAAATCACAAACTTTAGTTTATAATTTTTCTTAAGTCAAAATAATATGGAAATGACACTGGAACCCAAATTTACCGATCAAACTTTAAATAAGTGAAAACTTAAATATCATAATTTATTGTTTCAGGGTTAGGATCTGAAACAACATTTAAAAATATGATTTTAACACTAAAATCAGGATTTTTAGAAATAAAACGAAGGTGCACTGGAAATGAACTTCTCAGGTTTTCTAGTGATCTACTTGGATATGGGAGTCAGGGTTTCGCGTTGAGGTAGCCGAGCCTACAGCGGTGGTAGGAAAAATGGTCGGAGGTGGCCTCGATCTCGGTGGCGAAAGCGGCGTTCGATTTTCTTTCATAAAACTAATTTTTCGAGGGTTGAACTTTTGGTCGCCGCGCCTCCTCTCGTGCATCGAGCTGCACGAATTCCCGGAAGGAGTTAGGTGAGAGTGTGTTGAGTTCGTGGCCGGAGTTCTAGATTTTCTGTTGGCCGAGGTTGGGTGAACAGCGCGTTGCCAAGTTTCGAGGTGGAGGTCTGGTTTGTGTTTCCAGGTTTTGGATTTTACTCGAATTCGATTTCGAGACGACTTGGAGGCAATGGGATGATTGAGTTGGGTTTTGGAGACGTTGGTCGTCATGGGCAGATCATCATCGATGATCGGAATCACGCACAACCTCCGTGCACGTGCACCGTGCATGAATTTTTTGGATCTGGGCGTTTTATTTTGAGTTGGAGTTGGGTTATTCGCGTGTTTGTCTCGAGTATTACTCGAAGATGATAGGTGTTGGCTCGAAGCTAGATTAGAAGGGGGAGGCTCGAAGCCATGCACGGGGATTTGGTTGATTTACTCGAAGCAAATTTCTGTGTAGCTCGGGTATAAGTTGTTTTCCAGGTTTAACAGAAACCTGTTCTGTTTGTTTTGAAAACTCAAAAGTGAATTTTAAATGATCAAACAAAGTTTAAAATAAGTTTTGAATCAAAGTTAAATAGAAATCCAAGTCCAGTTGAAACTTAGTTGAAAACAAATAAAGTTTAATAACTTGGAATTATTTAAGTAATTAAGTGGATTTGAAAAGGAAATTGAATTTAAAATTAGAATTTGATTTGTAAAGGAAAGATTTGAGCAAAGTTAAAGCAAGTTTTGAACCGAACTTATAAATTTAAGTTTAAATATGTATTTAGGTTCGGTCTGAAATTTAGTTGGAAACAAAGTTTAAAAAATTCAAATTTGTTTAATAACTTTAAAGTGTTAAATATTTAAGTGTCTTTTAAAAAGGGTTATTGTTTTAAATCTTGAAATTTGAAATGAATTTAAAAGTGATTGAGTATGAATTGTCAACATATTTATAAGTGATAATAAATCACTAATAAGAATGAGATTTGTCTTAAGTTGATTAAAATGAATAATTTATTTATTTAATTTATTGATGATTTGGGTTAATTAAATAAGTAATTAAAGGTTTAAAATCATTAATTAAGGTTTAAAGATTAATTAATTAAGGAATAATTTATTTGTAAACCAAGGATTATTAATTAGATATTAATTAATGATTAAAGTTGATTTAATCAAGTGATTAAGCAAAAAAAATCAATTGAAGAATAATGTGATAAATTAACCAGTGTAATTTATTAAGAAATAATCATAAATTAAGGAGTAATAAATTAGTCATTATAATTAATTAAAGATAATAAATTAAGGATTAATTATTAATGAAGAGTCAATTAATGATTAATTAAAGGATAATTTATCAAATATTTTGTAATTAATTGATTGTTAATTTACCGTAACTAGCAAATTATTCATAGAAATTAATCTGATTTAAACCCATCGGATAATTAAATTGACCCTTTTATGGATGTTTAGAATATATTGGATGTTGAATTGTTTAATATCCCTGATATGTGATGCTTTGTGATATATCCTGATTTAAGTTGTGATATGTAATGTAATTAATTATCTGCAATGTAATTAATTATATGTGATGTAATTCATTACCTGTGATATATATATATCTGTGAATCTGTGAATGGACGATAAGCGTTATAGTTTATATCGCTTATCAACTATATTTCTTTGTTTAAATCTGTGATGATTGAATGATGTTGCACTATTGTGTCAAACCCCTGGACTACACTTATACACACACAAATATGGATTTCACGAGGAAATCGATTAAGTCACATATTTTTGAAGTGATTTTTAAATAGACAATTTGAATTCAAATGTTTTGGAAATGGACTGGGTTTAAAGTGAAAAGCCTTAAAAAAATGGAATTTCAAAGATGAAATTTATTTTGAATAACTTGATTGAGTTTTGAAATTTAAATATTTTGATTTAAATTTGAATTCAATATTTGAAATTGAATTCTATGCTTGGAAACTAGGGATTAAAGATGTTATACTAGTTATAATGGGTTAAACCATTTTTTTTAATATATTGATTTGGGAATTTGAATTTAATTCAAGGGCTTTAACTCGTGTAAATACAATTGGATCTTTTTGAAATGAAAACTATTTGTTTTCAAATAATAAAAGCTTTCACATAAGCAACGAACTTCCAAATTGTGTTAAAAGGGATTTCAAGTTAAAGAAAATGATTTTCCAAATTATGGAAACGGTTTGAAAGCTATAAGTTAAATCTTTGATTTAAAGGATTTAACGAGTTAATCCAATTAAAACAAGAATTGTTTTGAAATCCGTAACCGGATCTTTGTGAAACTGGATAAACTTAGTGGAATGAATCTTTTTGTTTAAAAGGATTTGAAATGGTAATTTGTTTAAACCATTTGAAAGAAAAGTTTTGGGTAATAAGTTGTGACTTAACCGAGACCTCAATATCCATATGTTTCTTGTAAATGTTGTGCTCACTATTCGGTTTAGCCGGGAGAGGACCTTTGTGTCATATAGCCCATTCTGAATATGTGATATGACGTTATGGATAGCATTTGAAGACCGGTGGTGAAGACCGGATGTTTTCGAAAGCGAAAGGATAACTCATCGAATGTCTTTGCATCGATTGGTCCACGGTATAGAGACTCCATATGTGATGGGAAGTCCAGACGTGATTATGGATTATTCGGATTTGCAAGGGCTTCTTTGAAAGTGCCTTCAGTTCTGTTCGAACCTAGAACAGACTTGTATGGATTGTATGTCTGACATTACAATTTGAGATATAAAGCAGATTTCTTTCAAATACATTTCTGTTGGTGGCAGAGAATTTATTCTCTTAGCTTAACACCCTTCTCTGAGATGTACGAGCTCAGAGGTTATGTAGTTGAAGGTTATCAGCAATATATTCCCAACTTGGTAATGTGGCATGCTGAGTGCTGCTGATCATTTGTTGATCAAAGCGTGGCTTTTGTGAAAAGCGTAGCTTTGTGGATGAGACTTCGTCGAACCTCACAACCCGGTAATGGTCAAAACAGGAAAGATGCAGCAAGGTTATTAGGGGATAGCGCCCCCTTAGCGTATGTCATTTCCTTCTGGATAGGGGTGGTATCATGGTATGGAGCCCAGATATTTAACCTATGTGGTTGCTGCAAATTTATTTCTTTGTGGTTGTTGGTATTGAGCATCCTCGGATAAAGGTCGGTTACGACCGGGGGATGGCATACTCGTGTCAGTAATTACCCAGTTAGGGGTAACCCGGCCTTGTGTTGGCAGAGATCCGGTTAGGTTCTCGGGACGTCCTTCCAGAGGCGTACCCATGTGGCAATGGGAAGTTCCTTGGCCTGACCATTTGTTGGAAATCCAAAGAAACAATATGCACTTAGTACGGTTGTAGTTGTATAACCTGCCATTTACTTATGGTGGCGCCCCACTGTTTAGATGGTAGCTATAGTAGACATAGTTCGGAATGTCTATGTTGGCTAAGATTTATATTATACTTTCGAAATGTTTTCCTACACTTTGCACTTATAGTAATAACATCAAATAAATTTGTGTATCAAGCATGTTTAATTATCATAAGGAAAAATCTCCTCCGATTCTGCGTTTGCATTGTGTGTGTGTGCGGGAGGCCTTATGGTAGTTTCATTTTCCAAAAGCATTGCGTATATATTTTAAAATATTTCTTTGTTGGTTTTTAAAGATAAACTGTTTTGTTACTCATACCAGTCCCACGACTGACCTGGAGTTTATTTTCCCTTTCCTAAACTCTGGGTGCTCACTATTTTCCACACGGGCAGTCTAGAGTTGGTTTTTTTAGATAATCTGGTTTGGTAGCTAGTTCTGGATAAATGTTTGGAGCTAGGGAGTGCAAGCATTGGAGTTCTCTTCTAAAGACTATTCTTTCTATTAGAGATCATAGTTATTCTTTCCGCTGCTATTTTATTGTATCATATCTCTTATGTATATTAATATCTATTGTATCATCTGTTGTATCAGATATTGTATCAATGTTGTATATCAATGTATTATAGTTATTTCTTCCGCTGTGTTGTTTACTTAATTGTGTTATAAGCTCGGCGACTCGGATTTGAACGGTCGAATCTGCGGCATTCGAGTACGATGTAAAGTATGGATGTCGATTTTCGAACGCTAAAAATTCATATCATCATAGGTTGGCATTAGTTTCTGCTCTAGTTGAACCCGAGATGTTAACAAAAATTTCATGCGTTTTGGCAAAAAATCCCAAACATTGCAAAAAAAATTATAATTAGAATTATATAATGAATTTGGTTGAGCTGTGGTCAACAATGCATGATCTATTGGGATGGTCTGTGATGACTTTCACTTCGGATACTAAGTTAGCTTTTGAACCAACCATTTGCCGATCTTTTACCGAATGTTAAATCTAAAGCATACGATGTTAAATGCATGCACTGTACACTTAAACCGTACTATATTGCCTTCGTCGATGTATGAGACTTGAGCAATCAACACACGTTGATGTCCGTTGGGTTTGGTACATTGAGTTTACATGCCTCTTTTCTAGCATGAAGATCACAACTTTTAATGTGTCTAATATCACTTATGTGTGAAGCTTTATTTATTATGGATCGTAGATGTTTCAAGCGTCTCTCCACTATGGCAATAGGTCTATCAACGTAAAAATATGTGGAAACTGACACAGAACCCAGTTATGCTACAGTTCCCACAGCAAGACATATTCCTTGGTTTACTGGTCATCAAGCAGTGCAACCTTTAAAAATGATTCCTTTTGTGCCTGCCGATGGGCCTGTAGTTGGTGATGCCCCTGATGTTGACATGGGTGATGCTATCATTTTAGATGATCCACAAGATTCCCTTGCGTTAAAGGTTGATGAGACATCCCTTCGAAGGATATGCGATAGACATGACATACCATTTGAAGACACGTTCGTTCCTTCATGCCATCAGCAGGTGCATATTCTACCAGTGGGATATTCGGCTTATAACCGGTATATGTGTATGGCTGATTGTGTCCTGCCGTTCAGCAACTTCATTTGCACAATTTTGCATTTCATGAAATTGGCTCCTACCGAATTGCATCCCAATAGCTAGGCCTTTTGAACAACATTTATATCATTTTCGGCCACTATCTAAATTGCTAGCACTCGGGAAATCCGCTACTTGTATAGTTTCAAATCCTAGAAGTAATCTCCTTCTCCTACATATCTAGAATCTTTTGCGGGTTGTCGAATTATAACGGATCTCTAGAACAAATTGAGCTATTTTAAAACTAAATTATTTTTCATGCGCTGCCAACCTGGTTTTTCACAGAGGTGATTGTCCAGACATAAGTCTTACTTTCATCCTTTTTTATAGGGATAATATAACTTTAGTTACTCATACGAATATTCCTTGCTTTTGTAGATAGCTCAAGAAGGCCTAGTAGCGTAGCCTTGGCGAACACTCTTGCATCTCTCCATCAAGTCCCACTCGAGGAGAGGGATATGAGAGCACTTATCGCTGATGAGAATTTGAGAGCTTATAATCTCTTGAAAGGGGATCGTCGCATTAGCCATGTTCCCAAAGTTGGTGATGAAGATGATGATGGTTCATTATCGGAGGATGGCGACAACTACCAAGAAGTGCCCCTAGTACCGAGTCATGTTGCATAAACTAAGAATGAGACTAGAGAGGTTCACGAGCACATCGAGGAAGGAAGAAGTGGTGGAGGAGATAACGATGATGTTGATATGGGACGTGAGTTCTCCAGTGATGAAGGCGACGATGACCAAGCATTCCTTCTAAAGCGACGATCCAAGATAAAGATCGTCCCAATGCGGACTCCGGCACGACCTTCACCAGCCACTACAATAGGGGAAACTCCTATCCCGCTTTCTGAAGACATTTATCGGAACCTCGTTTCGATTCCTAACGATTTCGATTCTTATGGCTTAGGTAACATCAGTATTGAGGATATCGGATCCTTCACCCATCTACAGATGAAGAGTCTGCCACTCGTGTAGGGGAGATCACCCCTGTTAGCAAACTCTAAGTCCACAGTCCATGGGGGCACACCGGACCCATACACACACTTACACAACATTACACTCTGCTTAACTTACGCCTTGTTTCTATCCTATTTAAGCTAACTCGCTTGTGTTTCATTTGTAGATTTAATGGAGCGTAGAGGCATGTACGATACCATTAAAAGCCAGGGGAGCAAGCAAAGGAAGCACATGTCTCTAATCGTCCTCACGGATCTTCTTATGATTCTAACCCGAGGAGGCACTCTAGTTGAGACCACAAGAGTCGAGAAAGAGGATACACATCTCGTGAGTAGTCTTCGTGACATAGGGGTCGATCACCCTTGCCCTGTAGTGTAGATCGTACTCGATGAAACCTGATTACGTCCCATCCATAGATGTACCAAATGTTCCTACTTCAACATAGCCGACAATGACCTCTTATGTGCCATATAATTCTGAGAAACTATTAGGTTTCTCCATTCAAGGCCCGATAAGAAATTGATTCAAGCAGAGGAAAAATTTATTTCTAATCCTCATATGGATGCCTTGAAGCGCACTTTTCCAAAAAAAATATTTGACGACGTCATGTTCATCCCTGCATTGAAGGATGTTCCTCCACACATCAAAACCAATACCGTAGCTTATACTGATGATGCGTATAATCAATACTTTAAACGGAGATGGTTAGCTGAGGTTATCTCCGAGGGTGCTTACAAAAGAAAGGTGGTGCTTGATAGAGTGAAGTTAGAAAATGAGCAGGACAACCAAGAGGTCAAAAAACTGAACACATTATTGGCCAAGGCTAACTAAAAGGTGGTGATTCTGACCACAAGTCATCCAAGGAAGAGTGATAGAATCATTAGAGACAAATCGAGGCTTTTACCACAAGAATTATAATTTGTCGCTAGAGAATGAGCAGCTTAAGAAACAAGTAGAGGAACTAAAGAAGCTGCCTAAGAGTGAGAAGAAAGAGAAGAATGATGCACTTATCCAAGCCCTGGGCTACTATGAAGAGTTGTTGGACGCCTACAAGGCAAGAGGCGATGTAGAGGCCTAGGCAAAAGATGTTGAGAAGAAGGCCGAAGCTGTAGAGAAGCGGGTTAAGGATGAGCTCGAGCCCATGCTTATCCATTATAATGCAAATGTCATTAGGTCTGGTAACCTGAAATGGCTCGATGAAGGGTATCCCGAGGCTCTGGCTTTGGCTCTAGCGTGGGAAGATATTATAAACAATAATGAGAGTTCTTTGGTGGGGATGAGGTTAATGTGGAATAGTTGAAACTCGACCTTCTGGATGAAAAAGACCTAGAGGCTCTAGGATTGGTGAACATATCATGTACCCTGAATCTGCTATTGGGGGTCAAAAGATCAGGGTGTGGGCTTCGGGCCCGCTCTTTGTGACTCCATAGCGGAAATTATAGCCCATTTGACCAATGAGTCATTGCTTAATGAAAGTATACTTCTCTTCCTAGCTCTACTGTTATTTCTACCGATAGGATGGTTTCTAAAGTTACAATGTTTTCGGCATCCTTATTAGGAGATGAATACAACCCTGATGAACCTTTGCTTCCAAAGTTATTCATATTATCTCCTATTCAGGAGGGAGAGTTTTGGTGGGACACCAGCTCATATTCAGTCCGTATCTAATAGAGGTATATCATTAACGCCGACCTTGTTTGAGATGGCTCATATGACACTAGTCGATGTCACTAATCTTTGCTCTTATGTTTTTGGAATTTCAGGCCAGCCTTCAATTATCCCCTTGTCTGAAACGAGCTTATCAGTCGGGACACAAGCTACACTTACAAAATTGGTCGTCATGCTTTCCTCCTAAATTCTCCTAGATATTTTGACAGGCAAGACTCCAAGCCCTGAAGATGAAATTATTCATGCCTTGGAAGAGGGGGCGACATAAGACTTTCATAGAATGCAAGAGGAAGAGGACATTGTTATAACTAAAGCGTTTAATCCTTTTTCGAGGCGTACAATGGAGGAGATGCTCCAAACTCAAGTCTTGCTGCCCAAGGAAATCAAGAAGGAGAAAGATGTCGATATACCCCCTCTCATGTCCATCTCGTTGCCTGATCAGCCTATCTTTGGCCCCTTGAGACTTCGGGGAGTGATCGTTTGAAGGGTCATGAAGGCAAGGACAAGAGCCAAAGGAAGCCTAGTGAGTCCAAAATGCCTTCCTTCGAGAAGGAGGAATTGAAGAGGAGGAAGAAGATATAGCCCTATCCTTCCTTGTTTTTGTTATCCTTTTATTTTGATTTGAATAATCACGTTAATAGGCCGAAGTTGTGTGAGCACATCCCTCGCTTTTTGTTTAAGCAGTATATTAATCGAATTAGACCTGTTTTTTGTTCAAGCCTTGTGTCTATATGTTTAAGCATTGATAAATGTGTAAATTATTTTTGCTTAAATGCATTTGAGTCATTTTCGATCGTCAGTTGGCTAGATCAATAGATCACTTTGCTACCTTTCGATCGAGTCCTGTCCGACTAGTGATAATGCTTGAAATTATATTATCTCCATTCATGGAGAATAATGGCCTAGATGCCTATCTTCGAGCGTCCTAGTTAGTCTAGGGCTAACCCTGGGTCTTGACCGAAATTGGTTGTTTAGCCAATTCGTGGATGCTTTCCTCCGATCTTGCTTAACTCTAGGCGTCAATCGGGGTTGATCACTGTAATGACCTGAGAATTTTAATGATTTTTATAACGTAATTAACTAATTTTTTCATAAAAATAAATAATAAAATTTTAAAAATGAAAAATTGGTATTTGGAATACGTCTGTTCAAACGTAGCAAGTGTCAGATATTCATTAGAAAATATGGAAGTTTGTTTAGTTGTGAAATTTCAAATTTAAATTTAAATCAGTTAAATTTGATGGAAGTAAAATATTTTTGAAATCTGAATATTTTTATATAAGAAAAATATAAATCATTTTTTGAGTGAGACGTCGTATTTCGTTTCGCCAAATTTGAACTGCTCTAGCTCCGTTTATCTTATTTTCGGCGTTTTGGCAGTGAAATTTGAGTTTTGATAGGTGGGTCGTATCACTCATATCTATGTACCATTATGTTCAGCTCATCATGCTGATCTCCGCAGTATAGTCATTTGTGTATTTCGGTATCCGGTACGTGACGAAATCTGTGTAACAGATAGCCATATAGGTACCCAATTCGTGCCTTTTGGATTTCCTATGCCCATTGTTTTGTTTTTCGAGAAAAAAAAACAACCACTAGCTATTAATATTCTTTAATTCAACAGTTGACTTTTGCTTTTCCTTGGTTTTAATTTATTATTAATTAGTTCGTTTATAATCTCGGCCTCTTCCTCTTCTTTGTGTTATATCAGTTCTAAAAATAATATAATAATAATACATACGAAGTAATACAAAGTTGTAGAAGAGAAGCCAGCTCATTTTTCTTCCTCACCCAATCTCTTTCATATCCTTCATCTCAAAACGCTCGTCCCTTTTCTATTCCTGGAACCAGCCTTAAGCTTGCTTGCCATCGCCACTACCTGATATCCCCTCCATCAACCGATCCCACGCCTCATCTCCTCGACCATCTTATTCTTAAACACATAAAATCTGCCTCCGTAGACCACAACTCCGCTACTGCCAGTACCCAACACCCCACTGGCCGAAACCTTCCACCTTCACAACTCCACATGGCCTCGCCTCCCCTTCAAGCACAGCCATCGTTAAACAGCTCCACACAAATGCCATGTTTCCGTTCCAGAAACCTTCACATGGCAGCCGCATGGAAAATGAAAAAAAAAGAAAAAAATATTACAAAGCTTTTGCTGCCTGCATATCAAATGCCACTGACCCTCATCAAAACTCCCTCGACCATCTAGCCGAGACCACTCCTTCCCTTTAGCCGAACTCGACAATCGCTCTCCGCCCTCTGCAGCACGACCACCCTACGCCTCTCCCTCCAGGCTCGGCCGTTCCATCCTCCATCTCAAGCCATTCGCATCGCTGCAATCCTTAAACCGCCACAACCCTTACCGATCACCCATTCTTGCCCATTGTCCACCGCAACCAGCTTCACTCCGTAAGCTTTCTCGACCACGCAGCAGTGTCGCAACAACCTTCTCTTTATATATATATATATATATATATATATATATATATATATATATATAGTTTTATAAATATCATTTTAAGTATTGTTTTTAAAAAAATATACATATAATACATATATATAAATATATATATATATAGATCGAATTTTAAATATTGTTTTAAAAATTTGATATATATAGATATTTTGGTTTTATGTATGTGTTTATATTCAAACTCTTTATTTACAATTTTTATTAGAAAGTGAGTTTAAAATCCTTTGTTTATATTTAAATTGATTTTTTATGTATATGTTTTAATAAAATAAATTGTTAAGTATAATATATAGATATTTTATTTTTAAATTAAATATTGATTTTTAAAACATATATATTGTTTTATCAAAATTGAATTTAAACTAACTAGCTTGTCATTGTTCAGTTTGTTGCTTCGTACGTCACTGTTCGGAAATCGTACCAGCTTTTGATTTGCTTTGCTCGTGTCCGTATCCATGTGCATGTCTATGTCACCATCTTCACCATCATTGTTTTTATAGCCTCGAAAGGTGAGCAATCACTCACGATTAACATTCTTATGTTTAGTAAATTAATTTCACATTAAATGACGATTGAAATATGTTATTAAACTTAAATTGGTTAGTAATTAAATGGCATGATATGTTTTTATTTGAATTTGTTTACCTATATTAATTAACATATGACACCATAGCCATGTTGTAAATATATTATATAAATTGTTATATATGATCCATGATGTAATTGATATGTTATGTCATTTTATATTATTATTCTATTGTTCTCACTTTGCAAGTTTTTTGATAGTTTAGAAAATCACTATGGGTTGAAATGATACATACCCGAACGATCTTATAGATTAGGGGAAAACCATTATGGGTTGAAATGATAAACCCAAGCGATTTTATTGATTTTTAGGATTACGGGTTGAAATGATATATACTCATAAATTTTAAATTATTGTGGATTGAAATGATAAATATCTGTATATCTTGACCATAGAATATAAAACTATATACCAACAATGTTGGTCTATTTTTTAAAAATGATTTCCAAAGCCTTGAAAGGAAATATATGAATTTTAATAAATATTGATTTTAATATAATATGAAGATATTTTAATATATGTGAAAATTTAGATTTTTGAAATTGTATATTTTGGAAATTTTAAAATTACAAGTTAAGTTTTTAAAATGTAAATTATAAATTTTACCTATAACTTTATTATTTTTTAAAATATATAATAGTAAGATTTAAAATAGATTTAATAATGATTAATATAATTAATTTTTAATAAGAATTTAATTTAACTAATATATATATATATATATAATATGTTTTAAATATTTATTTACAATTTATATTAATATTTTCAAAATAGATTTTGTAATAACTTTAATAATAAAGGTTGGAAAGACAAATTAAAGTTGACTTGAAATTTAAATTGGTTAATAATTGAGATTTTATTTGAATGTTATTAAAAATGATTGAGTAAATAATTTCAAATTGAAATAAAATTAAATGTTGAATTTGGAAATATAAATGAAAATTATCGAATTGGTTTATTGTAAATTGTCTGAATAATTATACTTTGAAACCTATTGAATCGAAGTGGTTTGAATTTGTAGTTCAAACCTGGATTTGAAATCAATATAAATTAACCGGTTTTAATGAGAATTTAAATTGAACCTTTTACTTTAATTGTTGAACTGAGATTTTATTTAGATTGAATCTTTAGAACTAAAGTTGATTTAAATTGATTTGTGAAATTGGAAGAAACGATTCTAATTTGAAATTATTTTCGATATAAACTATTTTTAATATATATATTTTAGTATATAAACTATTTTAATATATAAAATATTTTAGTCAATAACCTATTTTAATATATATACTACTTTTAATGTTTAACTATTTTTAATATATAAACTAATTTCAAATATTCAAACTATTTAAGTTGGAATTTTTATGATCTAGATATAATGGATTTAAATGTAAATACTTTGATATGATAATTTGACTTATTTTGTGGTTATGATTTTCGAAATGGATATGATTTTAAGTGAATTATGATTTCAAAAGTGAATATAATTTCAAAAGTGATATCATTTGAAATGAATATGATATTTTGATATGAAGTATGAACTGTTGAAATGAAAAATGACCACGATGTGAAATAAGTGTTTGGTTGTTAAAGAGACCGGGATCAAATATTGTTATACTCTCTACCAATGCCGAAAACCACTTTACAACTATGCACATAGTGGAGATTCCAGAACGAAGTATTATGGTTTGACGACGATTTTGTATAAGGTATTAACGCAGCTCTGACTCCCGCGAGTCAGCTTGATGTCACTAAAACAGGAGTCACGCTAGGCCAAGTGAGGTCGCCCCTCCGATCGAGCATGCTTTTTCGATACCATTCTATTACTTTGTGATTTGATTGGGTGCACTTTTGCTTATGGGAGTGTATCTCGAGGTGGGCGTAGTAACTGCTATGCGTTACCTCAAGTTCGAATTCAAAAAACGGTAGTATCCTACTTTGGGCATTGTCTCGCATGCCTTGTCATATGTCTTATCGAGCCTATTACGAGTTTGGTTTGCATCGTACCTATGGAGTGCTCCCTGATAGCCTACCAGTTTAGTGGAGTTTACAGTACTATGTAGACTATAATATTTATATAAAAATGTGTTAAGGGAGATATGGGTAACGCCTTAATGTTATTTTAATAGTTTACTTTACTATAGACATTATATAAATAGCGTATTGTACTATGTATGTAGATAGTTTAACGGATCCTTAGAGGATGGAAATCCCAAACATCCTTTAAGTTATTTGCATTTCACTTGGCCATTCCACTTTAGTTGATTTACTAGCATAAGAATGTTAATCTTAACTCGAGTTTTTTGTGTTTTTCTTTATGCTCGGGCCAGACTAAGTGTCACAGCATTTGAGACTCACCTTTGGAGCTTGGAACTTTGCTTGAAGATCCGTCTTTGTCTATTCAGCTTTTCAGTTATTTTATTTTATTCCAATTGTTTATGTTCAGACTTGTCATTGGCATTTGTATTAGTAACTTCTATGCATTCGAGATATCCGTTGTATTTTGTTTTAAACTCTGATGTTTATGTAATAGCTTCATGAACTACTATTTATCTATTCCACTACTTACTATTGTATTACTCCGTGTCTGTGATTCTATGATTGATTTATTTACCGTATATGCTAAATTTTGCCAAATATAAATTAACAATCTGTTGTTTTGAGAAATTCAAGTCCGACATATGTGGATGATTGTCAATTTGGATAGTTCGAAGTAGCGGGTCATTACAGTTGGTATCAAAACTAGGTTTTAGACAAAACTTGGCATATGGAGTCAAATTAATCACAGAATCATCTTCGTTCGAGCTTGAAATTCTTCATTAGGATCCACCTGGATTTGGATTTCTTTCGGATTTTGGAACTTTCCTCTTTGTTCTAAAATCTATTCTTGTCTCTTCCTATTTGTGTTCTTTTGATACTGGAGCATCCCCTAACTTCAACCTCAATTGGCAACTTCATCCTTATTTGTGACTGATCCCATCGGCGGTTCCGCCAATCTTCGTATGATTAGTAAAGGGATGAAACTCCTTTACAACAGGCGTCGATTCACCAGAGATTTCTACGTCCTCGGTTTTGATGTTATTATCTCTTACAAAGCTCGAATCATTTCTCTAGTAGATGACTAGAGTAATTCTCTTATGATCGAATGTTGATTGCCTCAGGATTTTTGTAGGCAGTTTAATCTTTTCAGTTGATGCTCAACCTAGTGACCTCGATTCCATCCCGATAGTCAGGGATTATTCCGATATCTTTGGTGAAGTCACTTCTCTTCCTCCCAAGCAGAAAATTGAATTCCGCATCGATCTTATTCCTGGAGCTCGATCTTGTTACCGGTTTTCACCCGCTTCGTATAACTGAGGAGAGCATTCCCAAGACAGCTTTCTGAGCGGAGAATGGTTTCTATGAATGGTTAATCATGCCTTTGGATTAACCAATGTTCCTGCCTTCTTTGTCGATCTCATGAATCGCTTTTTTCCTCGATGTTCTCAATAGGTTTGTCCCCATTTTCGTTGATGATGTTCTCATTTTTCTAAGTCTCGGTTGACCCGGTTAAGGCCGCTGCAATTAATACAAGTCTATCCATCTTTCTTCTTTTGTAACTTAATTATCTTATCTTCTTTCGAACCTATTTTCTTTGTTAAAATTCTCTCTGATTTGGGTCCCTCTAAATTTGAATTTCTATCCTTGTTCTAAAATCATTTCTTGAATCATCTTGTGAAGAAGTGTATTTGTAATTGATATACAAACGTTTATATTGTGTCGTTTGAGTTGTTAAGTTTGAATTTTTGGGCTTCGATCAATTCTTCTAGCCAATGCAATCGATAGGAATTCCAAAACACATGAACAATGCAAATTGGCACAATATTGTTTTTGAAATTGGTAAATGAAATAACTTTATGTATGATTGTATTTTATATATAAAAATATAATTTTTTGAACTTAGATAGTTAAAATGATTGGTTATTAGAAATGATAATGTTAGATTATCATTTATTATTTTGTCAACATTTCTAAATTATCACCTATTATTGTATGTTATAAGGAGTTGAAATTTTATAAATATGGTTTATAAATTTGATTTACAAATGATATGAATTTAAATTAAGGATTTGAGTATAAATTTTCAGTGCTTTTCAAAAAAAAAATTCAAAGTTTTGAAATATATTATTTGAAAGTATTTTCAAATGCAAATTGTTTTCAAAGAATTTTAGAAGAAGTAAGTCTGTACTCTTCTCTTATGTCGCTGGAAAATAATTTCGGTGATGACTGCAGCATCATCGACATTCATTTTCAAGTCTCAAAGTGGGAGACCACTTGGCAGCTTTGCTACACTTTTGTTTTGGAAAATGAATTTGATTTGAATTTCTTGAGTATGATTTGATGTGTAATGCATACATACATACATACATATACATACATATATATATATCAAAGTGGTTTGAAATGAAACCGAAAATTCAATTCTTAAATTTTATGTTAAGTAATGGTTTCCAGTTATTGAAATGAAGCAATTTTTTTGAATAATTGGAGTGTCTAAAATGAGAAATGGAATTGAAACAACTTGAAAACGTTGAACTAGGATAAAATTAATTTGTATAATACTCAATTGCATTCTAAAACATATTTAACTTACCTGAATCATTTAAAAAGTTAAAATGTAACGTGAATATGGAATAGAATGTTATACAAAAGAAAACTTAAGTAACAAAATGTCCACACTAAATTTTGCTTTATAGAAATGTTGTGAATAAAGGGTAAATTTGTATAGTGCTCATTTTCAATCCGAAACATTAATAAAACTTACCTAGCAAAAGCTTGAATGCAATAAGAGCATGTAATTGAATAATATACAATATAAAATATAAGTAATTAGATGTCAAAAATGATATTTTTATGTTTTTGAATTAATTGTTATATCTGGTACTATGTATCTCGAATCTATCTTTCCTTTCTGTTATTTTTATTCCCTATCTTGTTCCTTTTCGGTGATGAAAAGTTTTGAATGGAGGAGAGTGTAACGACCCGAGAATTTTAATGATTTTTATAACGTAATTAACTAAATTTTTCATAAAAATAAATAATAAAATTTTAGAAATGAAAATTTGATATTTGGAATACGTCTGTTCAAACGTAGCAAGTGATAGTTTTCATTGGAAAATATGGAAGTTTGTTTAGTTGTGAAATTTCAAATTTAAATTTAAATCAGTTAAATTTGATAGAAATAAAATATTTTTGAAATTTGAATATTTTTATATACAAAAAATTAAATCATTTTCCAAGTGAAACAACGTATTTCATTTCGCCAAATCTGGACTGCTCTAGCTCTGTTTATCTTATTTTCGGCGTTTTAGCAGCAGTTTTGGCAGCAAAATTCAAGTTTTGATAGGTGGGTCGTATCACTCATATCCGTGTACCATTTGTTTGTCTTACTGCGTTGATCTTGGCAGTATATTCATTTGTGCTTTTTGGTGTCCAGTACGCGGCGAAATATGCGTAACGGATAGCCGTATCGATACCCAAGTCGTGCCTTTTGGATTTCCTTCACCCATTGGTTTGTTTCTCAAGAAAAACAAACAAACAAATAGCCACAAGCTATTAATATTATTTAATCCAACAATTGACTTTTTCTTTTCTCTAGTTTTAATTTATTATTAACTGGTTCATTTATAATCTCAGTCTCTTCTTCTTCTTCTTTGTGTTCTGTTAGTTCTAATATATACACGCACACACGCGCGCACACACACACGAAGTAATATAAAGTTGTAGAAGAGAAGCCAGCTCATTTTTCTTCCTCACCCAAGCACTTTTGTATCCTTCATCTCAAAACGCTCGTCCCTTTTCTCTTCCTGGAACTAGCTTCGAGCTTGCTTGTTATTGCCACTACCTAATAGCCCCTCCATCAACCAATCCCATACCTTATCTCCCCGACCATCTCGTCCTTAAACCCACCAAATATGCCTCCGTGGACCACAACTCCGCTACTGCCAGTACCCAACACCCCACTGTCTGAAACCTTCCACCATCACAGCTCCATACGACCTTGCCTCCCCTTCAAGTACAGCCATCACCGAACGGCTCCATACAAACGCCATGTTTCTCTTTCGAAAACCCACACGGCAGCCGCATGGAAAATGAAAAAAAAGGAAAAAAATATATTACAAAGCTTTTGCCGCCTGCATATCAAATGGCACTGACCCTCATCAAAACTCCCTCGACCATCTAGCCGAGACCACTCCTCCCCTTTGGCCGAACTCGACAACCACTCTCTGCCCTCTACAGCACGACCACCCTACGCCTCTCCCTCTAGACTTGGTCGTTCCACCCTCCATCTCAACCCATTCGCATCGTTGCAAGCCTCACACTGCCATAGCCCTTGCCGTTCACCCATTCTTGCCCACTGTCCACCGCTGCCAACTTCCCTTCGCAAGCTTTCTCGACCACGCAGCAGTGCCGCAGCAACCTTCTCTTTAGTTATATATATATATATATATATATATATATATATATATTGTTTTATAAGTATCGTTTTAAGTATTGTTATATATATATGTATTGAATTTTAAATATTGTTTTAAAAATTTAATATATGTAGATATTTTGGTTTTATGTATGTGTTTATATTCAAACTCTTTGTTTACAATTTTTATTTGAAAGCGAGTTTACAATCCTTTGTTAATATCTAAATTGATTTTTATATATATGTTTTAGTAAAATAAATTGTTAAATATAATATATATTTTTTGTTTTTAAATTAAATATTGATTTTTAAAATATATATATATATATATATTATTTTCATTAAAATCATAAGCTATCTAGCTTGTCGCTGTTCAGTTTGTTGCTTTGTTCGTCGCTGTCAAGAAATCTTAGCAGCTTTTGATTTGCTTTTCTTGTGTCCGTATCCGTGTGTGTCACCATCTTTGTCATCATTGCTTTCATAGCCTTGAAAAGTGAGCAATCACTCACAATTAATATTTTTATGTTTAGTAAATTGATTTCACATGAAATGACGATTGAAATATGTTATTAAATTTAAATTGGTTAGTAATTAAATTGTTAGATATGATATGTTGTTATTTTAATTTGTTTACCTATATCAATTGATAGATGACACCATAACCATGTTGTGTGTGTGTGTGTGTGTATTATATAAATTGTTAATTATGATCCATGCTGTAATTAATATGTTATGCTGTTTTATATTATTATTCTATTGTTCTCACTCTGCAAGTTTCGTGATAGTTTAGGAAATCACTATGGGTTGAAATGATACATACTCGAACGATCATATAGATAAGGGAAAATCGTTATGGGCTGAAATGATAAACCCAACGATTCTATTGATTTTTGGGACTGCAGATTGAAATGATATATGCCCATAAATTTTAAATTATTATGGATTGAAATGATAAATATTCGTATCACTTGACCATAGGATAGAAACTATATACGGACACCATTGGTCTATTTTTGAAAAATGATTTCCAAAGCCTTGAAATGAAATATATGGATTTTAATAAATATTGATTTTAATATATTATAAAGATATTTTAATGCATGTGAAAACTTAGATTTTTAAAATTTTATGTTTTGGAAATTTTAAAATTACAAATTAAATTTTAAAATGTGAATTATAAATTCTACTTGTAACTTTATTATTTTTAAAATATATAATAGTAAGATTTAAAATATATTTAATCATAATAAGATTTAATTTAATAATACTTCATATAAGAAAATTTTCATAAGAATTTTATTTAACCAATATATATATATATATAGTATGTTTTAAATATTTATTTACTATTTATGTTATATTTTCAAAGTAGATTTTGTAATAACTTTAATAATAAAGGTTGGAAAGATAAATTAAAGTTGACTTGAAATTTAAATTGGTTAATAATTGAGATTTTATTTAAATGTTATTAAAAATTATCGAGTAAATAATTTCAAATTTAAATAAAATTAAATGTTGAATTTGAAAATATAAACGAAATTATTAAATTGAGTTATTGTAAATTGCTTGAATATTTATACTTTGAAACCTATTGAATTAAAGCGGTTTGAATTTGTAGTTCAAACCTGAATTTGAAATCAATATAAATTAAATGGTTTTAATGAGAAATTGAATCGAACATTTAACCTTTTAATTATTTTACTGACATTTTATTTAGATTTAATCTTTGGAACTAAAGTTGATTTGAATTGATTTGTGAAATTGGAAGAAACAATTCTAATTTCAAACTATTTTTGATATAAACTATTTTTAATATATATATTTTAATATATAAACTATTTTAATCAATAATCTTTTTAAAATATATATATATATATATATATACACTATTTTTAATGTATAACCATTTTTAATATATAAACTAATTTCAAATATTCAAACTGTTTAAGTTGGAATTGTTATGATTTAATTTAATGGATCTAAATGCAAATACTTCGATATGATAGTTTAACCTATTTTGCGGTTATGATTTTGGAAATGAATATAATTTAAAGTGAATTATGATTTCGAAAGTGAATAATGATTTCGAAAATGATATGATTTTTGAAATGAATATGATATTTTGATATGAAGTATGAACTGTTGAAACGAAAAATGACTACGGTGTGAAATAAGCATTTGGTTGTTAAAGAGATCGGGATCGGATATTGTTATACTCTCTGCCAATATCGAAAACCACTTTAATAACCATGCACATAGTGGAGATTCCAAAGCGAAGTAGGATGGTTTGGCGATGATTCTGTATGAGGTATTAACGCAGCCCTGACCCCCACGAGTCAACTTGATGTGACTAAAACAGGAATCACGCCAGGCCAAGTGAGGTCGCACCTTTGATCGAGCATACTTCTACAATACCATTCTATTACTTTGTGATTCGATTAGGTGCACCTTTGATTATGGGAGTATTTCTCGGAATGGGCGGTAGTAGCTGTTATGTGTTGCCACCAGTCCGGATCTGCAAAGCGGTAGTATCCTACCCTGGGCATTGCCTCGCATGCCTTATCACATGCCTTAGCGAGCCCATTACGAGTTTGGTTTGTGTCGTACCTATGGAGTGCTCCTTGATAGCCCATCGGTTTTGGAGTTTACAGTACCGTATACACCATGACATTTATATAAAACGTGTTAGACATTATCTATGTAGTGTATTGTTCTATGTATGTAGATAGTTTAACGGATCCTTAGAGGATGGGAATCCCAAACATCCTTTAAGTCATTTTCATTTCACTTGGGCATTCCACTTGAGTTGATTTACTAGCATAAGAATGTTAATCCTAACTCGTGTTTATTGTGTTTTGCTTTATACTCGGGTCAGACAGAGTGTCACAGCATTTGAGACTCACCTTTGGAGCTTGAAGCTTTGCTTGAAGATCTGTCTTTGTCTATTCAAATTTTCAGTTATTTCAGTTTATTCCAGTTGTTTATGTTTAGACTTATCATGGGCATTTGTATTAGTAACTTTTATGTATTCGAGATATCCGTTGTATTTTGTTTTAAACTCTGATGTTTATGTAGTAGCTTTATGAACTACTATTTATCTATTCCGCTACTTATTATTGTATTACTCCGTGTTTGTGATTCTGTGATTGATTTATTTACTGTATATGCTAAGTTTTGCCAAATATAAATTAACAATATGTTGTTTTGAGCAATTAAAGTCCAACATATATGGATGACTGTCGATTTGAATAGTTCGAAATAACGGGTCGTTACAACCACCAAAAACGGTGGTTGTAATGTTCATCCCTAGGGCACTTGGGGAAGATCTGCCTATCTCCGAATGTGGATTTTTGACCTCACCATTCTCTGGGTAAGTTGTTGATCCCTGCCAAACTCTGGGCGGGAGCTTCGTCATAGTGTTAATCGTTTGGTTTGCTAACTCTAGGCAACAATTCTTAGGATAATCTATCTCGCTTGATCCCTTATGTGTTTATACTCCAATGTCCAAGTCATGAGTTAGAGGAGTTACTTGGCATCTACTTTAGATGCTCGGAAGAGTCATGTTCCTTAGGTCCAGTTATGGACTGTAAAGATTGGTTAGTGCTTATCTCTGGGCAGTTGCAATTATGTATTCTATAAGCACGTATCATTTAATCGTGATGTTATTTATAGTGCAAAAATTAGTTAATGAGAATGTAAATTCATCGATCCCCAAAGCTAGATCATTTCATATTCACAAGAATGACTAATCATGCCTCTTTACATTGAGATAAAAAAATGTATAAAGATAGTTTTAAGCGAAATAGCATCGTAAATGTTTGTTATTCCATTCCCTTGAAATGAAATTCCGTATATAGTCGCTAACTTGAAGTTCCATCTCCAAGCTTATGTTCGATGGCATACAGACCTTCCCAATCCAAGCCAATGTTCAATGGACTAGGAAAGATTCATTTGAGAACAAAATCACCGATCTCAAAGGTTCGGTTCCTGACCTTGTTCTTGTAATGCTGAGCTACTTGCTTTCGATGAACGATGGTTCTCAAATTAGCTTCATCACACTTCTCATCATTTATGTCGAGGAACTCGAACAAGAGTTCCTCATTCATTTTGGGATCATAGTGGATTTTCCGATAACATTGCACTTCCAGAACAGTTGGAATCATGGCTTTCAATCCATAGGTCAAAGCGAATGGAATGTGACCCCTCGTAGATTTATAAGTCGTTCAATAGGCCCAAAATGCTAGTGTTAATTCATCGACTCACTTACCTTTGGCCTTATGCAATCACTTTTTTAGAATGGACTTGATGATTTTGTTCGCTGTTTCCACTTGTCCATTCTTCTATGGATGCGCTACTATAGAGAATCTTTCTCAATTCAATACTTGCTACAAAAGTTCTTGAATTACACACTATAGAATTGGGTCTCATTATCGAAAATGATTGCTTTTGGGATCATGAAACGATTGATAATGTTCTTGACTATGAAGCTAATCATTAGTGATCATGGCAAGCAGTTCTGCCTTGGCCCACTTAGTAATATAATCAACAGCAACAATAGTGTACTTCGCCCCACCTTTTGACATCGACATCACACTGGTAATGTCGATTCCCCATATCATAAAAGGCCATGGGCTGATCATTTTTGCAATCTCCGTAGGCAAGGCTCTAGGAATTTTGGTGAATCTCTAGAAATGATCACAACTCCTAGTGCAATCGGTTGCATTTCTATTGAAGGTCGACCAAAAGTACCTATAGCAAAGAGCCTTCTTTGCTAATGTTTGCCCGCCAATGTGGTCATCACAGGCTTCTTCATGAACATCCGTAAGGATCTTCTTGGCTTCTTCGTAGGCGACACACCGTAGCAGGGGTACAGAGAAGCCTCTTTTGTATAATAACCCATCATAGACAATACATCATGGAGCATGGCACGGTAATTTCCTTTGTTCGCACCTCCCAGCCGAAAGAGTTCCCTTTAATAGGAAAACCTTGATGGAGTCATCCATAATTATTTTTTAGGTTCAGCCTCCAAGATCCAATCAACATCCATATATTCGATGCTTGGTGCTAATGATACTTCTACTGCAATTAAACCCATGAGTTGTGCATCCCCGGAGCTATCCAACTTGGCTGGAATCAACTTTCATGTTTTCCACCTTGGGAATGTGCGTTATCGTGTAAAACTCAAATCGTTGAGCAATTCCAGAACCTTTTCCAATAAGGGACCAGCCTAACGCCCTTCTCTAAGATTCCTTCCTTACCTAGAAGACCACCAACTAAGAATCATTTTATATGTGCAAGGTCATCTCCCAATTCCTTCACGATCTCGAATCCTGCAATTAGTGCCTCGTACTCGGCCTCATTGTTCATTGTAGGGAACTCGAGTTTTAAGACGTAGAAACCTGATCTTTCCTTAGGGGCTACCAAAACTATTCCTGCCCGGCGCAACATTCATTGGATACTCCATTTATATATAGCTTCCACAGGGTGCTCTATAATTTCATCCCTTTCATCATCTCGAACAGTGAACTCAACAACGAAATTGGCCAAGCTTGGCCTTGGACGACCCTCCTGGGATGATACAATATATCACATTGACTCAGTTTGATATTCCACTTCAATAGTCTCTCAGAGATCTCAGGTCGTTGCAGGACCTGTCGTAGGGGTTGATCAGTCAATACCTTGATGGGATGAGCATGGAAATATGGATGCAGATTCCTTGACACAATCAATAAACAGTATGCCAGCTTATCCAACTTCAGGTAGTTTCTTTCAGCTTCAACTAATCACTTGTTGGCATAATATACTGGCCATTGGATTCTAGATTCTTCTCATACGAGGGTAGCACTCAAAGCATGAACAGAGACTACTAGATAAATGAATAAATCTTCTCCTTCCAAAGACTTTGACAAGATAGGAGGCCTTTCCAAGTGATCAACCAATGCTTGAAAGGCATTCATGCATTCCTACATACAAGTAAACTTTCTTTTTCCCACTTTGAGGACATCATAACGGTATGCATTTTTTGTAGCCCTAAAGATGAGTCAACTCAGAACAAATACTTTCTCGTTCAAACTCTATACCTCTTTAATCGTCTTTAGGGCCTCCACATTCCTTAAGGCTTCAATCTTCTTCGGATTAGCCTCAATTCCTCTCAAGTTCATAATAAAACTGAAAAACTATAACAATCTACCCTTAAATGGACCAATATTCTGACCCAAAAAAGGTCCACCGAAACCTAGACCCATCTCAAAGCTGGTTATTATTTGGTGAAAAGAACAATACAAAGCTATATATCTACGTATTTAGAATCTCACGGCGGAAGAATGAAATATAATAATAACAATAATACCCATTTTATTCAAACTTCAAAATGTTATTGAAAACCATAACAAAATATCCATAATCATTGTCACATATCCATGGTACAACATTCCAAAATTACAACATCATTTTTATTTTATGGGTACATCAGAAACTACAGAAAGTAATAAGTAAATAAATAGACCACTGCCACAGGTCTCATCAGTGTCTCCATTGCGACACACTGTAATTTTAACGATCAAATATTTAAATGATTAATTTAAATATTTTTGATAAGTAACGAATGCCTCCTGTACTCGATTTTCACAAACGAGCGAATTGGGACTCGATACACCCGTGGTTGAGTTCTCCTTTTCAATACGAGTAAAATGAGTATAAACTTGACTATGTTTGAAGTCAACGGTTTTTGGGGATGAACAGTGTCGGATAAAGAGGACTTTGGCTGAGCCCATTAGTTGTCTATGAGAGGTTAACTCCTTTTTGCTATTTTAACTCACTTTTCATTCATGTATCCTCTTTTCTTCATTCTCTAATTACTCCACTAATCTCCTCTTAATCCACTTCTAATCCTCAAACCGTAAGCCCATTAAATAAATTTCCTAAAATCAAATAAAAATCACCATAATTTCTCTTTTTCAACTGTCTACAAAATCAATGAAGGAATTGGCTTTAATTAGGGTATTGGTGTGCATTTTGAAATTTTAAGAGAGCTTAGTCTTGGGTTTAAGCGAATTAAGCTTGGCTCGGGGCAAAGCAAGGTAAGTGGGATGATTCTCCTCATATTTTGAGTGTTCATCTTTATATTTTCAGTTAT
Organism: Allium cepa; assembly: GCA_030765085.1. Classification (NCBI taxonomy): domain Eukaryota; kingdom Viridiplantae; phylum Streptophyta; class Magnoliopsida; order Asparagales; family Amaryllidaceae; genus Allium; species Allium cepa. Next base: position 795,914,077 of record CM060929.1, on the reverse strand, counting down.
TGGTAATCATAAAAGTATATGAAGTGATTTGGGGATTGTTTGAGTTGATTCGGGCTAATGTTTGTGTTATAGACATTATTAGATTAACTCATTAATTATTTAAGAACTTAATAACTATTTTATAGTTAGTGACATAAGGATTTGATTTTAGGTTAATTTAAAGATTATAAGTGATATAGTGATATGTTAGAGACTAATTACATGTGATAATTGAGTGCATGTCATTAGTTAGTAATAATTAAACTGATTCAAATGGTTTTAGAAATAGTTAGTAAGCTAATTTAGTAAGTTTTGAATTCTACACTTATTATTAAAATAATTAGATGGTTAATGAAGCTAAATGAGTATTTGGAAATATTGTTATAGTGGAAGAATGTTTTTTATAAGCAAAGAAATATTTTATAAAATGATATTATATTTCATAAAATAGCAAATGAAGCTTAATTAGTATTTATAAAATGTTTATATGACTTTATAAAGAAGTATAGATTTTATAAAATGGAAATGAGATTTTATAAAATAGTACTATGAAGTATACTTGATTTTAAGTGAGACAATTAAGTATTTAAAGGCTTAAAATTGATTTATAAGCATTAATATATTTAAAAAAATAGTTGTAAGATTTTATAAAATAGTATGAAACCATATTATAATTTTATTGAAATGATATTGTAAATAAAAGTAAGATTTGATTAAGTAATAAATGAATTACTTATTTAAATACGCGTGCATGTATATGAGTATGGGCAAGTATACATATACATGTATTTGAAGATATATAATGATCAAAACGTTATGTGAATTATATTTAGAATTGTTCTATGTTTTGTTGTTTATATATATATATATATATATATATATATATATTTGCAATTGTTTGATTATCTAGATATATCATTAAATACAAGTTCGTTGCGGGCATTTCACATAGCCATAGTGACCATCGTGGGTGTTAAGCTGCGTGTGAGTACACCAGGTTGAGCAATAGCTCAGGTGAAGTCCGAAATGTAACTTGAGAAGTTGTTGTATGTTTGCGTGAGCATGTGTGCATTAGCATGCATGAATGAGTGTATAAACACACGTAGCACAAGGCTAGGAGGTTGGGTACGCCATTTTTGGCATGTTAGAGGAAGTCATGTCACTATGATAGCCTGTTGAACTCTCATCATACAAAGATTAGATTCTTAGTATTAAAACCGGTGTTCCACGGTTGAGGTCCAATGGGATAGAAGTAGACACAGGAAGGAAGGCGACTCATCGGGTGAAGCATGGGAGGAAATGACAAGCAAATGGGCGACCGTTTGGCAAGGTATGTCCCTGCCCAGGTTCGTTGTCGGGAAACTGACAATTTCAGTCAATGAAGTCCCCAATTCAGCAGGCTGAATGATGGTGTAATTCACACTCAAAGGGGGACGTCCAAAACAGTGGGCTGGAGAAATTGGGTTCAGTCGACCGGGTTCAGTCAACTGAATGAAACCCCAAATCGACCGAACCCCTAGGGTAGTGAACACTTCGAGGAACTTATTCCTTGTTTGAACATGGTTCTTCGTGGTGTCTTGGCATGTCTTCGAGGAAGATTCGAGCTACTCAAGGAGGCGAATGCAAGGTAAAGCTTGAGATTCGGATGTGAATGTTAAATGATTCCTTTGGAGTCGATAATGATCACACACGGAGTCAGTACGATGATTGGTCACACGATCATGTCCGATGAACGTGTATAATTGAATGAAGTGAATTCGTATCTTCGAGGGTTGACTGTAGGGTATGTACAGTTTGATGAATGGTATCGGTCTTATGATTATGATCTACCCTGTATTAATTTTATATTAGTAATTAGGCTTTTGTATTGGCCTTATATTAGGGACCGTACGTATGAATAGACAATGGTGAGATATCAGCTTTCGTTCGTGATAGGAATATTTTATTGCACGGTGTTATAATTAATGTATGCATATGCATATGGCATCAATGTTCCTTCATGGCTCGAATAGTGTATTACGCTATACATGGCCTTCGTTCTCTTTTATATCAGAGGTGTGCATATGTTATTTGAAGCCTTGATGTCCTAGAGAGGGATGATGAAAATCATCTACTATGGGATCCTAGAACACTAATGCTCATTGATAGGGGTACAATGGGATCCACAAAGGTCCTAGTTATTTAGAATATATCATATAACACTTATGCTCATTATAGGGGTACAGTGATTCTCTTTACTATTGGGACTAGGTTTCAAGTATATAGAGTAGATCATAACTTATGCTTATTACGGGGATGCAGTTAGATCTACATGAGACTTGAGGCTAGGGGTTTACGGTATATTCAAGTACCGACTCTATATATCTTGAACTCTCAAAGGGAATCAATTGAACACATTTGAGGTCTGTGTACATTAGTATACTGACTCTACTTATATGAATCGTTTAATCGTGTTAGAGGTCTGTAGTTGACTCCGCCCATCAAAAATGACGGGTATTGATTTGTATTCCTTAGTTACCTCTCATAGATTATGTTGTGCTCATGCTATATTAGTTGGTTGATATAGTCATTGTATGTGGTATAGGGTAGACTTATATTATAACACATTTATCACTTCTACACTTGTATGATGCGATTTCCCTTCTTCTAGTGTATTGTTACGTGGCAGTCACATTATATTAGTTGTGTTGACTCGTCGATTATAGGAAAAGTGTAGGTTATGGTATGATCCCCTATCTTTTGGATGGGTTCACAATACTTGTTTATAACTAGTCCAGATTACCCCTAAGCCATGTTTGTGGAGAGGGTTAGCTGTGATTTAGTTGTTTCCTATTTAATTTATATAGTTTTGATATAGTATTTTGAGATAGTTCGCCTCACACCAAGCTTTATGTCTGACCTAGTTTTGTCTTTATCTGCTTATGTCATGCTAACTCTTGAGTACTTAATTGAGTAGTTTCGAGATTCGGGTGCTTTTGGGGACACGCTATCAGGATGTGCAGTTGGAGCGTTTTAGAGGCATGGCATTGATATTCTGTGATACGTATACTTGATATTTTATAGTACATGATATACCTGTTATTTGTATATGAGATTGTTGTGTCAGATATTTATTGAGAATTCCATGCTGTTAGGAGTTGGTGTTTCTGGCTTTCTTCATTTGTATTTATTTATCAGTTGCTTCTACTAGCATAGTCTCATATATATGATTATTCTATTCAGTTCATGTATGTTCAATATATTATTTGTTGTCATTCCAATTTGAGGTCCTATCGACGTTTTGATTTAGTGTTTTGTTCTAATTTTACCTCGATGATCTGTCTTTTATGGTATTCGAAAGCTTGTCATTGTTACGAGACGATGATTTTTTGGTATCTACAAAGGTCAGGCTGTTACATTTGATATCAGAGCTTAAGGTCAATGCTCAGACCAAGTAAACTAGTTTAGGTTAATCAATCTGTTAAAAGGAGATACGTAGAGAGAGCGCACTTGTATTTTTCTACTATATTATACTGTATACACCGCTTGTCTTCTGGACTTGATTTGTTTATATCGCTACTTGTTAAGGTATCTTCGTCAAGCTATCAGTATGAGCAAATAGAGTGCAAGTGCGACTGCGTACGGACAGTCAGAGATGCCCGGTTAGTTCAAAGGCCATTTAGCTACTACAAATGATGTTCCACTACATGCAAACATTTCCTATAGATTGCGGTTGGCATCAGAAGTGGTGTGGCCCATGGGGCACCAGTATTTCTAGCTCCACTAGCTTTAGACTCTTCGAAATGATGCCAAAATTTCCTTAGCCTTCGAGGAAAGCCATATCTAAGACCTGAGATTGTTGCTAAGACACAGTCTTGGATGCATGAATGAGAAGGCTTCCATCGATTGGTCTGGAGAATGTTCTCATAAGGAAGATTAGTTCTTGACATTCGAAGAAGGGAGACTTTGGCTGGGTAGGATGCAATGTTTGTGCAACTAATAAGTAGACCTGTGATTGGGAATTTATTTAGGCATCGCTTTGTTTCTCAGTTCATTTCTAGGATCGAGAAGAGCATGTAACTTAAGCATTCCAACCATCTTGAGCATGATAGCTTGCCAGTGAAGGAGTGTTAACCAATCCGACCTTTTGTTTTTTGGGTTTGAAGCGGTCAGTACTTCGTTGTTGTGGGCAAAGAAATTTGTCTTGAGTCGAGTGGGTTACTTTAGCATTTCGATATTCTAGTTTGAAAGTAGGAATCGATATCCATGGATTTTATTGATGGGTTGCCAAGGTTAAGGAGAGGGAATGAAAGGATATAAGTTATTATGGATAGGTTGACCAAGAGTGCCCATTTCATTTCAGTAAATTCGACCAGGACGACACCACTTTTGGCAAAATTGTTCGTGAATAACATAGTTAGAATTCATGGAGTCCTAGTAGCATAGTCAATGACAGAGATGCTTTATTCACTAGTGAATTTTGGATGAGTTTATAGGATGTGTTAGGCACTAAGCTCAAGATGAGTACCACATATCGCCCATAGATGGATGGGTAGGCAGAGAGTGTCAGCAAGGTGCTCGAGGATCTGTGGAGAGCTTGTGTATTGGATTTTGGTGGATCTTGGGAGGATCACCTATTTTTGGTTGAGTTTTCCTATAATAATAGTTACCAGACTAGTACAGGAATGGTGCCTTTTGAAGCTTTGTATGAAAGGTCATGTAAATCCCCTACATGTTGGTTGGAGACTGGAGACTGAAGACAGATTGGTCTTAGGTCTCGATTTGGCAAGGGAAGCATCGGACATGATTGAGTTAATCCGAGAATGGATGAAGGAAGCTCAATCCCGGTAGAAGAGTTATGCAGATAAGAGGCGTAAAGACCCAGAGTTCTCAGTAGGAGATAGGGTCTTCATTAAAGTATCACCGATGAAGGGTGTGGTATGATTTGAAAAATCGGGAAAGTTGGCCCTGAGATATGTTGGTCCATTTCGGATTTTAGAAAGGATCGAAAAGCTCGCATACAGAGTTGAGTTGGCGAGCAGTATGACAGGTGTCCATAATGTGTTTCATGTGTCTCATCTTCACAAGTATGTGCACGATCCAGAGGCTACCATTCCTCAGGCAGAGTTGGAGGACTTTGTAGTAGAGCCTGATTTGACTTTTGGTAGACAACTAGTTCGAGTTGTTGCGTGAGATGAGAAAAGATTGAGGAATAAGACAGTCAAGTTGGTGAAAGTTCAGTGGAGCAACAACGAGAAGGACTGTACTTGGGAGATAAAGAACATGATTCGAGATACTTATCCTGATCTACTTTGAGGGAATGTCTATATTAGATTTATATTGACATTTCCTAGTTAGATAGACTAGTACGGTTATTAGGAGTTGTTATAGATGATTTCTATGTTTAGTATTTAGTCCTTATAGAATTTCGAGGACGAAATTATTTAAGGAGGCAGGCTTGTAACACCCCTAATTTTTTATAACATTATTCAAGAGATTTAATTAGATAAATTAAATAGAATAATGTAAAATGTAAGTTATAAGGGGATTGAGACTTGAATTAATTAAATAAGGGTCGTGCCTAATGAACTAACTAATGGGTTTTGGTTAATTAAGTCACATAAGGGTATTATTGGAAATTGTCGTCCATAATCTCCCCTTATATATTTCTGTTCCTACTTTTTTCTTCCCATTCAAATCATTTTATAAAAAAATGCAAACAAAAATATAGAGGAACGGTCGGCCATTAAGAGAAAGAAGAGGAAATCAAATTAAAGCTAGAAAATCAAGCTTAGAGGAAAGTCAATCTCCATCCAATCTTCTTATCTGAAGCAAGATGAATAATAATTCCATCTCTATTTTGGTTTTAAATCATATATTTTTGGATTTAAGAGATAAATTCGTTTTATGATATTGGTTGATGATATGCTTGATTCATAATTTATTTGATTTAAACATGGTTGTTTAAAAGAGATTTAGCACGGTTTTATATCAAAACCGAGATTTAAAGAGGTTTAAATGTCATGGGAAATTTTTATGTTACGAGAAACATGATTTTAGAATTAGGTTTCAATTTTGAGAATTTTCCAAACCACGGAAAGATTATTATGAATTTTCAAAGGAAAATATGGTTATTTGAGTTTATAATTTATTTTGGAAAATATATTGAGAATTTGGGTCTAAAATTTTGATATGTTAGATGACATGTTTGAAATGAATTTTTGGAATTTTTAGGGATATTTCCAAAGTGATTTGCTATGTAAAATAAATTGTTTTATAAGAGGGACTTCTTTGCAAAAATTGGAAGGGCTTATTTGATTAACTTACCCATGGTTTAGATCTTGATTAGCGGTAGTTATTTTTAAACAAAATCGAAAAGTTAAGGCAACCAATCTGGTGTTAACTCATGGCAGGTTAGTTAGAGAAAAGTTTACTCAAACCAGAATTAAACCTGGTTTGCTCAGAAAAGTGGTTCCGCCTACTTACGAAAGCGTCTTTCGACACAGTAGCTTTCATCTTCATTCTTGTCGAAACCAACTATGTCGAAACTAATACATAAGGTATCACTATGATGGTACGCAGTGGATTGGAGATAGGCCGAAGGTAAGGTGTCGAAAGCATAGCTTCTGAAGGTGTTGAAACCTTGGTTTATTTTAAAAAAAGGAAAGCGCCTGTCTATGTTTTGTTTTAAGGCTTCGACAGGGTCGAAGCATAAGGTTTCGAAAGAGGTTTTAAAGGGTTTCAAAAGGGGTTGCCATTAACTTAAGATTGCTTTCAACTGAGTTCTTTACTTATAACAAAATGTTTTGAAAGAAGGGGTTTCGACCTAGTCGATACCCTACTGCCGTTTTATAGCCTTTCGATGGTGTTCAAGATATCAATATTGTCGAAAGGATACTTTGATTTATAAAATTTAAGCCACTTCCTAAAGCTTTCGAAAGAGGTTAGGGGTTTCGAAGATGGTGGTTTCGAAAGGGGTTTCGACACCAACCTTCCAATGTTTTACCTAGATGTTTTATGCTTTTGAAAGGGATTGTGCCAACACCATTAAGTTTTCCCCAATGTTTTTATTAGTTTCGAAACAGATGCTTTCGATTATATTCACTTTGACCTAGATAATGTTTTAAGTATAAACCCAATGCTTTCGGAAGGGGCACTTTTAATGGTTTCAGAAGGGTTACTTCCATAAGTTTCGAAAGGGGTACTTTCAACTGGTTTCGAAGCTAAGCTTCTAATTTTAAAAGCTAATACTTTAATGAATTTGAAATGTATCTTTTAAAGCATTATAAGGCAGAAGCCTAATATTTTGAAGATATATTTTTAAGGCTTTCGATGGAGGCTATCCTATGAAGCCGAAAGCTAGGTTCGAAGGTATCGAAAGGTTTTGTGATCCAAACTCTATTTTTAAAAGAAAAACTCATGGAAATATTAAAAGAGATTTTATAACAATTTTGAGAAGAAGCTATCTTTGATAAAGTAATAGGTTAAAGAGATTAACCAAGTTTTATATTGAACCCACAAGTGTGGTACTGCAATATTGTTACGTTGCTTCTTCTAATATGGATATATTCACTCTATAATGGACCCATAATTTTATTTTTAGGAGAAATAGTATGAGAATCAATTAGGTTAACCTAGTAGTGAATATAAATTGAATAAATTCCTAAACGAGTAGAATTGCATCTAGGAGATTAGGAAGACTAGAATATAGGATGCTAAAATATAAAGGAAAGATATTGGCAGAGGCCATTTGGTTTACAGAAAGCCCATGAAAAATGTATGATAATGGCATGGGATAATAGGTTCATAGTAAGCCCATGAAAAATATGTATAAAAGAAGATGTCAGATAGACAGGTTCATAGTTAGCCCATGAAAACTATATGTAAAGGAAGATATCAAATAGAGAGGTTCATAGTAAGCCCATGAAAACTATGATTGGATACTGGCAGGGCCAGTTGGTTTGTAGTTAGCCAACGAAAACTATATCCGGATGAAATATTGACATATGGCAATAGTTCATAGTCAACCCATGAAAACTAGGGTAAGTAGAAAGATATTGAGTTTACTAATAGGTTCCAATTTAACCCATGAAAACTAGGGTAAGAGTAATAATAGAGTTACACATAGGTTCATAGTGATCCCATGAAAACTATGTAACTGGACAGGGAGTCCTCGAATGTTTAATCGGTTATTAGTTATCCATGAAAACTAATAGGTTAATAGTAATCCTAGAAACTATAACTGAGACAGATACTCTTAACTGAAAGGGGATGGGTAATCCAGAATAAATTCAATTGTTTCGCATATCATCATATTATAATATTTTGAATTGTTTTAACCATTGTGGATGCAGAAGCACAGTATATGGTTTTATAAAGGTTTTGAGATACTAGTGATGGAAAATCCGTTCCGCTAAGCGGCGTGGCCTCACTGGATATCTAAATGAATTGAGATGGTAGATTATAAGTCATAACAGGCTTTATGTCTGACTCGAAGTTTATATTTTCCCATTATACTCTCGGGTGCTCAATTGATTTTGAGTAGTTTGAGAGGTGAAGTTTTCAGGTACCTCTTAAGACAAATAAACTTCCAAAGATGTGCAGGAGGCATGATAACTATTTAGAATTCTCTTTTCTTTTGATTCCACTGCGTTTATTGTAATCGCAAAGTTGTTATATTGCATGTATATACTCTGATCATCCTAGGGGGCATCTTCATATGTCGCTCTGGGCATATGTTGTAATAAATATAATTTTTCTAAACGTGTTTTGCGGATGTGGGATCATGCAATGAATTGGAAATGTTTGATATGGAATGTGATTTTGTTGAAGTTAATTTTTTTCCATATTCATGTGTTTATGTTTATCAATGAATCTAACATCGCCGTACTTGGTCATCGAGGATTAATAACTATAGATGACTACAACATCCGTAGTCATTAGTTTTGGGCCTCTAAGTAGAGGAATGTTACAAAAACCTATAGGTTGTGTAAATCAAAGGGTTGTATGTAACATTTCTTCATGAGGAATCTTGAATGGATCACCCAAAAGCAGTTTGGGATAAGTCAATGTTGATTGAGCAACTTATGTTATGAACATAAATTTTTGTAAACTTATAACTATATCAGTTATATATCTGTGTGTGTATAAAGGCAGCTGATAAAACGTATTTAAATGCTTGTTCTGTTAATGAGAAATAACTGTTGTTTAAAGAATTGCCAATTTTAGGATGAAGGAATTTATTGTAGAAATTATTAGTAGCAAAATGGATTTTGATGTGATCCAAGGATAAAACTGGTTATGAATGTTGAAATGAAAGTAGCCAATAGCTTATTAAAATGTCTGATATAAACTCTCGCACATTAAGGAGAAATTATAAGTTTCATATCAATGTTGAGACAAATATTTCCTCAATTGTCAAATAAGCCATTATGATTATTGACTTTGCTATATAGAACGATCCGCAAATTCAAAATGGATTCCAAGTACATTACAAATTATAATTTTGATAGTGGTAACCAAAAGGAAATGATCCATCAGCCAAAAAAGTGTTTTTGAGAAAATGACTAATACGAATGGAATAATACAAGGTACGTTGGTAAGAATAACAACATAAATATCAATTATTGAAATTAACTTAATAGATATATTATTCAATGTGCTTAAGTTAATTTGTATTTGACTTGCAAAATTATCACTCAATATGATTTTGAGTTTTGGTACATATGTGTTAAAACATAAATTCTAAATAATGATTTAAAATAATATATTTGCATATAACAACTAAAGAGTCTCGAAGTCAGTAGGAGCAATACTCAGTTTGTGGGGTTCGGATAGGATCCAAGAACTAATACGAAAGTATAGTTCAACAAGCATTAAAGTTAAGGAAATATTTTGATAGAAAAACAAACAATTTGAATTTCAATCAAAATATAGAGAAAGCGTGTGTCTATATAAAAGAGCTATAAAGGTACTGTAATATTTCTAAAAACTAGGTAAAAAATAAACTTATGATTGTGTTAAAATCATTATTGTTTGGTTGTTTAATTCTCAATATTGAGTTTGAAAGGATATATTTATAATCAGTATAAAATGATGTTGGGAATGTCCTAAATGATACACATAGACACCATATGAAAATGTTAAATTTGGAGCCTATGAGATGGATTCTTTTGCGTTGGAAATATGAATATAATATATGTCACGCTATATATAATATCACATTTTTATTTAACTGGTACATTAAATATATATCAAATCCAATTTAAGATAAATGGTAGTTAAGGATATTATTGAATTTACAACGTACTAGAGAGTTGTTTATAGAAACAACAAAACCCTTATGAAGGAGTGTTCGAATTTAAACTTCATAAGTGATTTCAAGTATAGTATATCAACCCTGAATTCACGTTGAATCTAGTCTTGAAGCTTTGAGTTGGAATTGTTTCAAACAAAAGATTATGGTTAACTTAGCTAAAAGTCTAAGTACGTCACTTTGAATAATGCCGCAGCAAAAGCTATATGTATATATAATGCACAAATTATAATTGAGCTAAGGATGATTCCAAATATTGAGAATCTCATGACTTTATTTTATAAATAATGTTGCGATAAGGATCGTGAAAGAACCCAGAGTTCACTAGAAGTTGAGAAACATACTCTTAAAGTTCCACATGATAAAGAAAGCTTATAAACGATGGAGAGATTTGATTGGAAAAGTAGATAATTATGACTATATATCACATCCATTCAATAAGGGACACACTCGATCATTTTGAGAAAATAAATCAAAGGAATGAAGTTGAGATTCCACAATTGACCCCAAGTGCAAGCGAGAGATTGATGGAGTTAGTTGTATGCCATGGTGGCAATTATATAGTTTGTTACATGTATCTAACTCTATAGTCAATCTTGTTTATACTAGCGGTGTTTGTTTTTCTTTATATATTTATGTTACATTATGATATAGTTAATTAACTAAATAAATTAAGTATTTAATAAGAAAGTCCTTAAATGATATGTTATGTGATAATAATTACAATGAACTGTAATCATGATAAAATTATCATAATATAAAATAATATATTATTTTAAATATTCCTTGTCAAGATGTTTCAAGAAACGATATCGATGCATCTGTTGATATCAGAGTCCATATCACTCTCCAAATGTTATGTAATATATTGCTTGTGGCTGCTTCGGGCATCAAGAAGTTACATACTGATAGTTATTGGATTACTATATAATGACTCGCTCAAGAGTTTCCTATTGGTTAATAATAACCAGGTCAAATAGGAAATCTCTGGTGAATGTTACAAGTTCACTCAACTTCAGAATATTTTAGAACTTCAATACGAATTCTCCACCTTGATTATAGTTAAATCATGGTAAAGGCATCCATTGAATGCCTATTGTTGGGTCTAAGCTGAATCAGTGGAACTGAAAATTATTTAATAGAGAATTTGTCTCTTAGTTGTACGAGGTTGTATCACAGTCAAATACTTCCAACTCAAATTTAAAAATTTACCCATAGTAGGACGATTAATAACAATTGCTATTATTGAACCGAAGATTTTTTTTATTGACTAACCGAGTTGAATAAGGATGATACTAGGATTTTAACCACAAGTAAATTTTAAAGTGATATAGTATTAACGAAGATGATGAGTGTAAATAATGGTTGCTAAAAGGTACCATTTAAGAAAAAGTGAAATTGGGTTTTTTGAAAAAGTTCATAAGAGATGAATTCAACCTAATTATTACAATACTAAGGGATATAACACCCCATAAAATCAACCATAAATATATAAATTGGATAAATTAATTTAAATAAGATAGTGGTAGAAATGGAAATTTTGCAAAAGTTTGAATTTGACCATAAAATTTTGTCGTTGGGTTCATGGCAAAATTCTAATCAATTTCCATATATAATATGCTGCAAACTGAGCTCAAACGAAGAAGTTACAGGGATTTGAAGTTTCCAGGTTTAAAATAATTTAAATATAATTCAAATCAAAATGAATAATTAATTCCTAAATTTTAAATTCATAAGTTAGCGGTAATTATAATTGGTATTAAGTAAACACTATGATTAACGTTAAAATTAAATTATAATTAAGGAATTAAATAAAAAATAAATCAGTGGCAATCAAAATATTCCCAGAATAAAAGGGCGGCCGACCCCTTACCCATGATCGGTCGATCGGTAGTAGCTGACCGGTGGGAAGGCGGCGGTCGATCACTGCTTGTTGATGAGTGCTGGGGTTTTGGCTATTTTAACTGCCAGATTTTATTATTTTAAGCTGACCTACATCCGACGGTTCTAATATGTTCCAACCACTATAAATAAGAGCATAGCCCCCTCATTTTTATTCATGCAATATTTTAGGAACATTAGCGAAGCTCTATCAGTTCACCTTTTCGTAGACTCAGAAAACTCCATTATGGTTACAGATAAGAAATCATATGAATCTATCTTTGTTTATTTTTTCAATCTCTTCACCTCCAAACCCCTATTTTTTGAATCTAACGTGTATTAAAATCCCTTGTTGTATATATTAAAAGGAAGGGATCAAAAAAGGTTCATTGAAGGCGTATCAAATCCAAGAGAAGGCAAAACTATGGGTGAAAATCTTAGTTTTTCTATTTAATAATTAAACAGTGTAGTTTGGATTTGATATATGCCTTGGGGAGTTTTGGATTACGAAAACATTATATTAAAAATCCTCAAAATTCTCCCAAAGCGAAATCTCAATTCTTAAGTTGGAATCTTAAATGTTTTGTGTTAAAATAATAGATTTTTTGTGGATTTTGCAATATATATGTTTACTTTCTATTCCACTTCTTATTCCTTTTTTCGGATTTGATTTAGAAATGGTATGTAAAATATGAATTCTTACTCGTAGTTTACACTGCTTATTTGTTCAAATAGAACAAAAATTTCACTTATCTAATTTTATGTAAAAAGGAGTTGAATAGAACGTAAAACTTATTTAACTGTAGGTTTCCATTATTATTGTTTTATTCCATTGTTTTAAGATAAGATAAGTTGGAATTGGATTCTAGGTACAAGTCTATTATTTGGTTTTAGAATATTGCTTTCCTGGAAAAAATGTTATTAATGCTTTTGTCAAAACGAGACTTGTATAATATTGAAAGATTTGACATCTGAATGTTAGTTTAGAATGTAACCTCAGCATGCCTAATAAATATGTACTTATATACATAAACTAGCGTCAATAATGTACAACTGTAATGTATTAATTGCATAGTTAATTAAGTTAATAATTGTCATTTAAATCTCCCTTAGGAAAGTAATTAGTAGGCGAAATAAAAAGGATTTCTTATAAGGCCTAATTAATGAATACAGTAAGATGTGTGACCATACACTTAGAGAGTGTTATGAAATATGACTAAGTTATAGGGATGTGAGATCAGTCAAAAGCACACGAAAGTCAGCCCAGCTAATCTGGCTACCAGCAATGTGAGTTTGGAATGATGTGAGACATCACATATAATAATTAACCATGGATGACACATGGTTAGTTCCAATTCTACAGGGTAAATCTGCCCAGCTAAACTGACTACTAATTCCTATGAATGGTTGGACTAATGTGAGACATCTCTGTGGGTAACGGGTTATAATACAAAGGACCTGCTCCGGGGAATCAAAGGTATTAAGTGGTTGTTTGAGGACCTGCCTCTTTCCCTTATATGAAGTATTAAATGGTTGAGATTGGATTTAGGCACGGTAGAGGATATCTTGGAAAGGTCCACTTCAATAGGAAGTGTTAAGCGTCCAAAGAGATTTTCGTGCAATGTCAGTTAGACAGGGACCTGTGTGGAGTCTGCCTTAGGAATAAGTATTAAATGATTAGGTCCTATCTCAATTAAGGTCTTAAATGGTTAGAGTCTATCTATTTTTCATTAAAAGGTATTATTCCATCTCTCGCATTGGTATACATTAATAACAATGGTTATGAGTTATTAATTATGGAGAAACATGCTATGAGGATTGAATGTATTAAGTGGTTGTTTGATGGTCCGCCTCTTTCCCTTATATGAAGTATTAAATTGTTTTGAATATAGTTTAAAATGCGAAAAACATATCCTTATTTAAATCAAACTGCCCAAGTACTGGTATAGAAAGGCTCGAGATACGCTATTCACCAAGCATTGTTATTCTGACTTCCTCCTAATTACAACACAGGTTAGGGAAGGAACGATGATTAAGATGGAGATGATGGTGAGAGGAGCTTGTATTAGTAGTCAATTTATCTATTTATGCTATTTTCTTATTTACCCATTTTAAGCGAAATATATATCTTTGAATAACATGATGCAGTAGTTATCGTTGACATTATGTTATGGCTTTGTTTTGTGACATTTGAACTTTGAAATAAAATGGATATTGTCTGTTCTATTATATTTTGTCCTTCTGTTGTAAGTTCTAAATGAATAGATAAACTGCTCTATATTGTTCTTTTAACAACCAATAACCAGCTTTGGAATAAGTCTAAGTTTAGATGGGTCTTTTCCAGGTCGAGATTTAGGCCTGATCCGAGGCGGGTTGTTATTGGTGACATATGAAAGTTAATATTTGAATTATTTCAAATTGATCGCTAACTGAATTCACGACTCTAAGTCACACAAACATATTTCTAAATTCTCCAAAAAACCACAAATTTAATTAACTTATAAAATATTGCAGATTAACTAAATTAATTAACACTAAAGAAATATTTATTATTATTTAATTTACATGATTTTTATGAGTTAGTTGCTATTATTTGAATGCATGTATAAAAGTTATTACGCACATCGATATATGATATCGATGTTAGTTTAAATGAGTTTAAATAAAAGTTGGTTGCATGAATAGATTTATGGAAATTTTATGCCAATTAGTGGTAGTTTTGGCATCCATATCATGAGTAGATGGAGTGGTTTGCGTAAGAGGAAACTAAGAAATTAATTCGGGAAATTTTAATAAAATAATGAGAAATGTTTCATTCTTCCAATTAAATTCAATCCACTAATTTGTTTTCTTTATTTATTCATTTTTCACTCACTTTTCTTTTCTATGCTCCTAACCATCCATGCCCAAAATTTCATTCATCATTTCCAAACAAAATCAACTCCAAATCATGTGAGAGCATCAAATAAAATAAAAACTAAGTGGTTCATCCTTCTCTTGCAAAGCTAGTAATGATTTAGTTAGAGATTTGAGGAGAAATCTCAAATCAAGATGTTATGAATGACAAGACTTTTTTGATTCATTTTGTTTATTTATGATGTTTATCGTTGACTAAATTCACATATATGTGTGTATTACAATTTCACTTGTTAAATTTAATTTTAAAACTATTTGAACTAAAAATAGCACAAATACCCAAGGGAAGTAAGTAGAGAAATAAAAGTGAAGAAAACAAATGAAAAACGAGTAAGAAATAGAACACACAAGATTTATAGTGGTTCGACGTACTCCGGCCTACGTCCACTTAATGATTTTTATTGCCTATATTCTAACTTGGGGGCAACAGTTTTTATGGGCCGGTACAACTCCGACAGTGATTATAAGAAATTAGATAAATGAGAGTAAGAGCCAAGAGATCCTTAAAAATGAGCTTTACCCCTCTATTTTATAGGGGTAAGGAGCCTAAAGTCTCGCCCAGAATATCTCCACTTCATTTTCCACATCTTAGATAGTTTTTCCACCAAAGTAGGATGCCATCTCATCATTTTATACGAGTCGGTATAAGGGCTTGGGTCGGTACGACTCCAAAGGCCTGGATTAATGTGAATTCATAAAATTTCCCACCTGGTCATCCAAAACTCTTCATTTTGGCTGGTCATGAGATTAGCTTCATTATTCCACAGTTGTTTGCACCAATGTTAGCTTGTTTTGGAGTCCGAACGACGGAGTCATGGAAGAATATAGCTGCTGATTCATGAGTTTGTGGAGATCGATAGAGAATTACATTGGATCAACAAAACAACACTTGGAGTAGGATTTGCATAGGCAGAAGATGGGACCCATTAGTGGAGGAAAGTTAGATTGGTACAACTCTAGGTAGTTGGAGTTGAATCGGGTACTACTCCGGGGAGTTAGAATTGGAGTTGTACAGCTTTGGGGAGTTGGAGTTGGATTTGTACAACTCTAGGGAGTTGGAGTTGTACTACTCCTGGGATTTGGATCGGTATAGGGAGCTGCAGTTGTAAACTCCAGGGAGTTAGACTGGTGCTGACTTACCACTTAGGTGGATCCATGTAGTTTTTGGCTTAGGTTGATTTCATGTTTGGTAACTGGATTCTTAGGCTATTCCTTTGGGAGTCTTTCCTTGATAACTTTGAAGTTTGATTAGTCAAATTTGTTTGTATACTGCCTGGTCAAAAAGTGGGATAACACTTGCCCCTCAAAGCACACCTTGCGAATGGAAGGTGTGCTTTGTTCAAGAACAAATGTTGAAGTTGTTCTTCGATAGTTGAGCCCTCAAACTACTTAAATCTTGATGTATCATCCAGTTCCTTTGGATTCTTTTATCAATCACAGGGTTGTTCTAGACTCGTCATAGCCTAAGACTCTAGACTCTGCCTAAGTGTTGTCTATGCATCATCACAATTCTGATTTCATTCGGAATTATTACATCACATATCAAAATCATCTCGTGTTCGCTCGGGATTTGTAAATTCTATTCTAATTACTAGGCATTCAAATCCTTTTATAAAATCCATTTTCATTCTCAGGTTTGATCTTTCCGAATCGTTTTATATTCAGTTTAATGCATGATCTCTCTAATTCGGTAATCAAATTCGTGGCCATTCAAGACCAATAGTTAAATATGTGATCTCTTCGGATCATTAATCAAATTCATGGCCGCACAGAATCGATAGTCAAATTGGTGGTCTCTTCAGACCATTAGTCAAATCCATGGCAGTTCGGGGCCGGTAATCAAATCTGCGATCTCTTTAGATCATTTAATCAAATCTATGGTTGTTTGGGGCCGATAAGTAAATACATGGATATTTGGACCCTTTCTAAGCCCAGTTTTCTCGCTCTCCGACAAGGGGACATAGCGATGAGTAAGCCCATCCACTTCCCCTCCGGTGAAGTGACCAACCCCTGCACCCCGATCCCGACTCACCGGTTGGGACATATTGCAATTAGATCTATGATCTTTCCGAACCCTTGCCGAACCCAATTCGCTCATTCTCCGATGAGGGGGTAAAATGATAAATAAGCCCATCTACTCTTGCTTCCAAGATGTGACTTACTTCTTACACTCTGGTCCTACCTTTCTGTATGGGACGTAAAGTAATCAATGTCGTACAAGTCCATCCGCTTGCACTCCGTCGAAGGGATTTTCATTTTACACTCTGGTCCCATCCCTCCGAACGAGATTTAATAGCAATTAATATCTTACAAGTCCATCCGCTCACTCTCCGATGAAGGGACTTGAACTTGCACTTCGAAACATCTCTTCGGACGGGACTTGAAGTGACCAATATCAGTCGTCACATTCAGTGATTTATAAAATCCAAATCAACTCCAAGCAGTCATCAATCTCCTTTGGTCTTTCCTAATCAGTTTTAGTCAACATTCATGGTGTCTAAGTCAGGGAATCTAGCAGACATCTAATCCTATCAAGGTCACCTTTAGACTTCCAACTCAGAGCATTCCTAGGGACCAATCAGGATGACGTACTTGTGCAAATATCCTAAATAGTCATCTTAGCCATCTAACTCAGAGCGAGCCTAAGGACTGTTCGCGATCCCGTACACGTATAAGTGGCATGAGGTGATATTGTAGCATTTATTGAGAATAAAATGTGAGATAAAGGATTCAAACTCGACCCCATGCCATCTCGAACTCAGGGTTATCGTCCAATATAAGTCTATGATTCATAACTTTAAGTGACCTCCATTCCTACGGAAAATTCTGCACATGCTTCTTTGGTCGTGCTTTTGCATTCTGATTCGCATTCATATTCTCTACATCATCTCCAGGATGCATATCATTGCTTTCTTAGCTAGGCCGACCCATGTCCCCGAGCCTTTATGGGTCGGTACCGGCCCGTACTTATGGGTCTGTACCGACCTGTATGCTTGGCCAGAGTTTATCCCGGGTCATTCTACTCCGCTTCTAGTTACCCATGCTTCAACTTTTGGTCTTTGATTCTGATTTGCAGTAACTCTGTTTGTTCCCATCTATCCTATTCTCCTGAAGAAGTTCTCCATCATCTCTTCATAGCGAGTAGTCATCTTTTCCTGCAATCCATTCATCATGGTTTCTAAAGATTCTTCTTGGCTGCCCTCTTATTAATTTCCTCCAACAATTGTCCTTCTAGTTGATTGTTTAGTCATTCTAAATCCTTTTCAAATCTCAAATCAATGAATTCTACTAATCTCTCGGTGAATGCACTAAAATGTTTGAACCAAAAATGACACAAACACCCACGGGGAGTAAGTAGAGAAATAAAAGCAAAGAAAATAAATGATAAACGAGTAAGAAACTGAACATACAAGTTTATAGTAGTTCTGCGTACTTCAGCTTACATCCATTTAGTGATTTTTATTGCTTATATTTTGACTTGGGGACAGAAGTTCTTACGGATCGGTTCAACTCCAATAGTGATTATAAGAAATTAGAGAAAGGAGAGTAAGAGCCAAGAGATCCTAAAAAATGAGCTCCACCCCTCTATTTATAGAGGTAGAGAGCCTAAAATCTCGCATCATAATATCTCCACCTCGTTTTCCATGTCTTAGACTGTTTCTCCACCAAAGTACGATGCCATCTCATCAACTTATATGGGTTTGTACAACTCCATAAGATTGCGAGTCTGGTCATCTTGAACTTTTCGCTTTGGCTTGTCTTATGGTTAGCTTCACGATTCCATAGTTGTTTGTACCAATGTTAGCTTTTTTGGAGTCGAAATGATGGAGTCATGGAAGAATAGAGTTGCTGATTCAAGGGTTCGTGGAGATCGATAGAGAATTGCACCGGGTCAACAAAACTATACTTGGAGTAGGCTTCTAGCATCGAGTAGAGTGCATAGGCATGACCTATTAGTGGAGGAAAGTTGGATCGGTACAACTCCAGAAATTTGGAACAATACAACTCCCTGGAGTTGGATCGGTACAACTCCTGGGAGTTTGAGTTGTACAAGTCTAGCGAGTTAGAGTTGTACAGCTCTAGGGAGTTGGGCCGGTGCCAACCCACCACTTAGGTGGATCCATGTCTTTTTATTGGCTTGGGAGAGTTTTATATTTGATTTCTAGATTCCTGGGTTATCTCTCCGGATGTCTTGCCTTGATAACTTCAATGTTTAACTTGTTAAGTTTGTTCGTACATTGCCTGATCAAAAGGCTGGATAACAAAAATTCTTTATGTATTTTCATTCAATTGTAAAGTTAATTTATGTTTGATATATACTGTATTTTGATATTATTTATTGGATCTGAAATTATTAGTTATGTAGACTTATTTTTCGCAAAATCTACATTTGTTTCCACAATTTAATTCACTTAATGTTATGAATTTGATGTTTAAATTAGTAATGTCATGTATGTATATGTTCATATGATTAAATTTCATGTTATCCAAAATTGTAAACCAATATCCAGTTGAATCTTTTGGTTAAGTTAATTTTGTTTCGCTATTAATATATTTTATGTCACGTTGTTTAGTCAATTATGTGTGTTTGAAATTTAAATCTTAAATTTCAATTTTCATTTGTGTGTATATGTACATGAGTATGGATAATAATAATAATAAATAATCATGTTATTAAAGTAAAATATTAGTCGTGACAGATTCCTTTACATAATTTTATTTACATGTTGAATGTGTATTAAATGCTTATAAAATAGGAAAGGTTAAGTCAAACGTTGATTCCTTCTTTATCACTTTCCTTTTGTTCTTGATATGCTTGTATGCTTAGAACTAATTTTATGTTTTTTCTATCATCAATCACATATTAATTCATTTACTATATGCTTCACAGTATTGTCACACCTTCTAAATACGAATGCATTTGATGTATTCACCCCCTTTTGAATTTCAAATTCAAGTAACATAAATCTAATAAATCAATTAATTTAATTAAATAAGACGTGTGATAAGTTTCTCTCTTTTAATAAAATAAAGCTTTCTTTTGATGAATATAAAATTTTAAGAGAGAGAAACATAAGATTTTTTTTCTAAACAAAATAGAGCCTCCCTCATTCATTTAGTTGAATTTTATTCACATTAAATCAATTTAATTAACTAGATTAATTAAATAATGCAATATATTCAAAATAAAACATGATTTTACTAAATATTTCACAGACCCACTATGATCTAAATATGGATTCTTTTTGAAATCTAATATTTTCACCTAATGCATACCGGCCCGGTTCCATCATAGTTTCTTAGTAATCTCATACCTTGCAGAACGAGATTTCTCTCCAAACAAAGCTTTAAGGCTTTTGAAGATTTCATGTGTAGACATGTTTTCTTGTTGCCTTTGCAATGACTTACTTAATATAGACAACAGAAAACTTGAGCAATTTTATAGTCAGCTACCCAAGAGTTATAAGCTTCTGCTGTCTTCGGGTTAGTGCCCTCGTTGGATTTTTCTCTTAAAGGTTCATTGATTGACGACCATAAACATTCATGTGTTAGTGGGTCTTAATTTCTCATAGTCAATCGGTATAGTTTAGTTCGGTGAGCTTATCATTTTTCGAGAAAAAAAAAATCTTAGATTAGGCATTTTGCTGCAAATTTAGTTTAAGTAGATTAGGACAAATTATACATAGCTGATGTTCTTATATTATTTGATAGGTTAAACATTACATTTCAGTTATCTAATAGGCTTCCGCTAGACTTTTACGTTTCTCAAACCCAAGAGGAAACATAGAAATCTTTTGATTTTTCCAATGAGTGTTATGACTTATTTGCCTTAGGATTATGACCTTGAGGAAACTCAACAAATCATATGCCTACATGCATGGATAACACCTTTGATCTATTCAAACTCGTTGATCTTTCAGATCTCATATACTATTACAACCAGAAGATGTGCCAACATAAGATGTACTTGTATTTAATTATTTGGATATCAATGAATTAAAAATGATGGAGACGGGGAGGGAGAGCTTGTGGCCTAAAGAGAGGAAAGGAGGAGGCAAAAGTCAACCAAAAAATAGTTTTTTTTCCTTTTTATAGGTAGAGATGACTATATCTTGCACAATCCCTCCTTTACCAAGTCATAACTTGAACTTCTTCTCCTTGTCATTTGACCATCCATATCTAGGGCCCTAAATGGACCAAAAAATCGTCGATGCCCATTAGTAAATCATATCCTAATTTAGATTTAATCAATATCATATATCCATACATATATACAACTTTTATATATGCACCCAATAAATTACCAATAGCACCTCGAACAATTCTAGAGGCAACTCCATTTTACTTAACACACCCTATACAATAATTAATATTTCACAAGTATTAATTAATTCGATTATTTTATAACTATTATAAATCAATTAAATCGAGAAGTGTTTCGAAAACGGAATATATTCGGTTGTGTGACTCACATGTGTGAATTTAGCTAGCGATTAATATTCGAACAATTCAAATACTAGTATTCATACGTCGCCTTAGCTAGTGGTATGACAGTTTGATTTATTTATTGGTAAAAAATGTTATTGGTATCCAATTTTACAAATTCAAGCATTATTTTTTTATAACACCTTGTAAAATGAACCATAAATAAATAGAGTAAACTAAATTAAATATGATAAGGGTTGGATATGTGAATTTTGTAAAAATTGGAATTTGACTATGAAAGTTATTCCATTGCATTCATGGTGAAATTCCAATCTATTTCCGTATATAACATGTTGAAAATGGCGCTCAAACAAAGAAGTTATGAGTATTTGAAGTTCTTAGATTCAAATTAATTTAATTAAGTTCAGATTCAAATAAGAAATCAAATTTATTTTTAAATTTCAAAAATTACCTTGGGGGCTAAGTAAATGATTAATTAAGGTTTCGCGTTAAAAATGTTAATTAGGGAATAAAATTATTTGGCAATGGAAAGTAAAATAAACTCCCCTAAATAAGATAGTGGCCGACCTGAATAGGTCGACTGTAGTGGTCGACCGGTCACCCAAGGGCGGTCGACCACTTGGCAATGAAAGTTGCCGGTGGCGGCTAGGGTTTTATGCTATGTTCTATTCGGTTATATGCTCTAGATTTGCTCGTTTCTTACCTATTTCCATCTTGTACAGTTAAAGTGCTCGGCAGATCCAATGTGGCGGAGGTGCAAAAAGTCATAGCAGGGATACAATGAGGATATAGCATATGACTCTAAAATAGCATATAAAACTCTATCTTACTGTTTTTATGAATATATAATTAGTAATTAAATTAAAAATTAACGTTCAATTGAATTATAATTAATACATAAGTAATATTAACTAAAAAAATGTGCGAATATACTCTAAATAATCATAAAACTGTTATATAACATAATTGAATTTAGGAAAATATTAGAGTATTTTCATTTCTAGAAATATATTAAAAATTCAATTAAATGGATAAATTTCATAATTTTATAATGTATAAATGTCAATTTTCAATTCATTTCTTTTAAAGAAGATATAACAAAAATAACGGAATATAGCGGGAATAAAGGGATATAGCAGACGTAGCAGGCTTAAAGCGAAAATGCTATATTTGAGGCTATATGGAAAAATCTTAGCGGTAGAAATCCGCTATGAGATATAGCAGAGTTATAGCGGGTAATAGCCGGACATTAATTACACAGCTTCCATCCTAAGGTTCTGGTGTATTTCGACTCCTATAAATAGGACCCTATCCTCTCCACTTTTATTCATATTATTTTGGGGAATACGCCAAAACTCTTTCATTGCTATCTCTCTAATAAGGTTTTGAAACTCTATAAAAAAATTAAGTAAGAATTCAACTTATTTCTTCCTCCGATCTATTCTTATCATATTCTTCTCCAATTATTCTAAATCTAATGAATATATATATCCTATTTTTTTTTGTGTATCAAAAGAGAGAGATCTGAAGGAGATAGGAAGGCCGCAAATCCATGTGAGAAAATCTAAGGCTAATCTGTGGGTAGAAACCTTATTGTTTCTTTTTTGCAATTGTTTACTGTATTTCTTTTGGATTTGAATATGCCTTAGGGATTTCAAAAATATGATATATAAAATCCTCCAAAATTCCTTTTTATTTCAAAATGTCAATATTCTATGTTGAGATTCTAGATTCTTTACATTAATTTGATGGAATTTATTTTGTTTATGCAATTTTTGATAATTTCATAGCCTATTCCACTTCTCCTTCTTCTTTGGATTAAATTGCGATTCTTTAATAAAATAAGGAGTTTGGATTATGAATTCTATTCATAATTTACACCACTTATTCTTATATATTTCTTTGTAAAGAGGAGTTGAACAGAATATGGGGTTTAGGTTGCAATTCTTATTATTTAAGATATTCCATTGAATTGGTGTTATAAATTGAGTTTCTATTTTATTTACAAGTCTGTTATGGCAGTTTTGATTATGAATATTTCTTCCTTGTTTTGGACATTTGAATTCCATGAAATATTAAGAAACTGAAGAAAAATGACTTGTAATAATAAGTGATTAGGGAACTGATATTAAACGCTCGTTTGGTGCGTAAAATCCATGCGTTTAGAAATTATTAAGTGCGAATATTTATTTATTTCTATTTATGTAATTAGCATTTAATTATTGCGTATATGGCATAGATGCATTTATTATATTTATTTTCCTCCGTTAGGAAAATAATTGATTTTGAGTTGAAAATAAGAGAGAACTCATATATAGCATAATTATTACTTTAAGGTGTAATAAGGAAGGTTCCTTATAAGGCCTTATTTATGAAATGAGGTGTGTGTGTAGTAACTAATTTATGGCTAAGTTATAGGGATGCGAGGTCAATAAAGTTGCATGATAGAAGTCGGGCCTTCACTTTGAGGCCATCAACAGTTGTGTATACTTTTATTGATGTGAAATGTCCTTATGATAAATATTTGTAATGAAGCGGGGTTAGTTTCAAATCCAGTAGGAGAAATCTACTTAGCTAATCTGGCACCAGTTCCTATGAATGGTGGACTAATGTAAGATGTCATTATAGGTACGGGCCATAAGACGAACAGCCTACTTTGGGGTTTGAGGTATTAAGTGGTTGGAGCCTTTTTTTTCCTTGGATGAATTATTAAATGGTAAGGGGTTACACTAGGTGGTATCTCTACAGAGGTCCGCTTTTGGAATTAGGCCTTAAGTGACGTGGTTTGCCTATTTTCTGCTTGAAAGTATTAAGTGACCTATGAGATTCCATACGATGTCAACTAGATAGTACTATTGAGGAGCACGCTTCTAGAATTAGATCTTAAATGATGGGAGCTGCCTATTTTCCAGTAGGAAGTATTAATTGACTTGGTACCATCACTTACATTATTAGCTATTTATGACTCATGATTGTGATATGAGATATACTTTTGGAATGGAAGGTGTTAAGTGGTTGGACCGCTTATTTTCCTTATGAAGAAGTATTAAGTGATTTTAATGAATTTATGTTCATAGACATATTCTTGTGTTGAAATATACTGCTTATGTACTAAAAATGTAAGAATCGAGGTTTTTATTCACCAGACACTTGTTGTTCTGACTCCCTTCTCATTACAACACAGGTTAAGGACGAAGTGATGGCGGTGACGATACTTAAAGGTGAAGAAGCTTGGAAAGTGGAGGTATTTATTATTATTTGCTTTTATGCATACCCATGGACTTAAAAAATTATTGTAACATATATTATATTATAGTTTTTGTGGTATTTTGTGTTATGACACTTTTCTGGTTTTGAAATAAATAGGTATACCTTACTATTATATTTTGTTCCATCTACTATGAGTTATGAAAGTTTAGTTATGGCTATGCAATATTATTTCTTTTTACTACTAACAGCTTACCTTGGAATGGATCTAAGTTTCGATAGGCCTTTTCTGGATCGAAATTTAAGCCTGTTCTAGGGTGGGTTGTTGCATTTGGTGTCAGAGCTCTAGGTTACCCGATCAACGATGAGAAACTATACGTATGAGAAACATATTTGTTGTTTTTAAAAAAAAATTCAAAGGAATTCTTACTACACACACCCCTATACCTCTCTTCTTGAACATACGCACATACACTAGGCAAACTTTTCTTTTCTTACAGCATGTAAATACTATCTTCAAAAATCATCGCTAAAGGTTTGACCTATAGATAGTTGATATGGCCGATAATCAATCTTCTTCCAAATAAGGGAACCCTACCCACAGAAGACCACCCATTCATGGAATGCCCGAACGGTTTAAATAGTATCTTAGAACTGTTGGCCAAATTCCTATTCCTCCAACTGCACTAGTATCCAATGCCCCGACCACTGATGCAGCACCACATCCTGCCGACTTTCCTAAGCTATATAAGGACTTTCTCAATATGCGAGAAAACACATGCTCTGGAATTGAAGGATATTCGAAGGTTAAAGCATGGATTGGCAATTGCGTGAAGACATTTAGAGAGCTCGGTTGGGATGATCAGTTAAGAAGAAGAATCGTTGCTTAGCATCAGGGAAGAAGCTTTAAATTGATGGAACTTTGTGACTGATGAGCACCCGGGCAGGATATTCTCTTAGGATAAATTCAAAGACCGATTCGAGATAAGATTCATGTCTAGAGCAGAGGTTAGCGTACAATTGGAAAAATTCATTCAGCCGAGGCAAGGAGATTCTACCATTAAAGATTACATAGCTAAGTTTACTGAATTGACTAAATTTAGGATGAACCTGATATACACACCTATAAAGTTCGTAAAGGGCTTAAATTCCTTACTAAGAGAAATGTTGTTGACCCAAGTACCCATGGGGGCCGCGTATGAGATGTTAGAAACGACAATGTTGTACGTGGCCAATGAGGAAGATAAGAAAGAAAAAGAGAAGTTTGCATA
This sequence comes from Allium cepa, assembly GCA_030765085.1. NCBI lineage: Eukaryota > Viridiplantae > Streptophyta > Magnoliopsida > Asparagales > Amaryllidaceae > Allium > Allium cepa. Next base: position 795,888,082 of record CM060929.1, on the reverse strand, counting down.
GACCCAAAATCAAGGAAGGTCTACGAGGAGGAGCTTTTGTGTCAACAAGAAGTCGAAGAGGAAGTTTAAGAAGGAAGTAAAGGTGTGTAAGAGATGCCAGGGGAAGGGTCACGAAGCCAAAGATTGTAGGGTGAGTCCGATGAAGGAAACCTTTAAAGGAAAGTGCTTTAATTGCCATGAGGAAGGGCATCACAAGAATCAATGTCCCAAGATGGCTAAGGAAGGACCAAGTGGACATTCCTACGCTATTGAAGCTGTCCCTATTATCAGTAACCCTCCAAGGGTCCAAGGAAAAGGAGCTCTAGAGGGTATAACTCTTATTTTTAGGGTTACTACTCATACCCTATTTGATTTGGGGGCATCACATTCCTTTGTAGCCAGGGATGTAGTAAATTCCTTAAATCCTAAAATCCAGATGGTCAACATAACAATAGAGGTTTCCAATCCCATTAGGGGTTCGACCCATCTTTCTCTTATTTGCAAAGACATAGTGTAAGACATACGAGACGTTGATTTCATATGTATACGTACGTTATAAACTTCAAAGGGCATGGACTTATCTTGGGTATGGACTGGTTGTCATATTATGGAGTCACACTTGTTGTGACAAAAGGGTAGTACGATTAAGGAGTCGTCAATATCGTGACCTAGAAGTTATTTGTACACCCAAAGGTTTAGTTGAGTTAAGCCATTTATACCCATTAAAACTATCTATTGATTGAGAGCCACTATCTGTACCCGTGGTTTGCGAATTTATTAATATCTACAAGGAGGTCTCGGGTCTCCTACCCCATAAGGAGATTGAGTTTCAAATCGATTTGGAAAAGGATGCAAGACCCGTCACTCCGCCTTTGAGACATATGGCCCCCAAAGAAAGAAGGGAACTAGATAAGCAAATCTCAGAGCTATTGAAAAAAGGATTCATTCGTAAGAGTACTTCTGAGTAAGGAGCCCCTGCCGTTTTTCCTACTGAGGCAGATGGTTCTTTAAGACTTTACATCGATTATAGGGAATTAAACAAGTTAACAAGGAAAAGTAGGTACCCTCTACCTAGAATAGATGACTTGTTTGACCAACTTGTAGGAGCTAAAGTCTTTTCCCAGTTAGACTTAGCAACGGAATCCATCAGTTAAGGATTGTAGAGGAAAGCAAGCTGAAGACTGCATTCCATATGCCAGATGGACTCTATGAGTGGGCAGTATTGCCTTTTGGTTTGACAAATGCCGTAACATACTTTGTGGATTTGATGAGTAGAATATTTAGAGGGCAACTTAATAAATTTGTCATGGTGTTTGTTGATAATATTTTGGTTTTCTCCAAAGGCGGGCAGGAGCATGAGGACCGTCTTAGGAAGGTATTGGAGTCCTTGAGAAGAAACCAAGTCAATGCTAAGTTTTCTAAATGCCACTTTTGGAAAAATGAAGTTAGGTTTCTTAGGCATATTGTTTCAGAGAAAGGATTGGCGGTGGACCCTACTAAAGTGGAAGCTATCAAGGATAAAAGGTTCCTAGTAATGCATCAGAGCTTAGAAGCTTTTTAGGGTTAGTAGGCTACTATAGGAAGTTCAACAAGAGCTTTGCACAAATAGTATCCCCTTTAACCCGACTGACTAAAAAGAATATAGTTTTTGTTTGGGACGATAAGTGCACCAAGGCATTTGAGAAGCTTAAGAAGTCATTAACTAGTGCACCCGTGCTCACTACTGCAGATGGAGCCAAACCATTTACGGTTTTCACGGATGCATGTGGCATAGGATTAGGAGCAGTTCTTATGCAAGAAGGGAAGGTAGTTGCCTACACTAATAGACAGCTAAAAGATCATGGGAAGAGGTATCCAGTGCATGATTTAGAATTGGCAGACATTGTTTTTGCCTTGAAAACGTGGACACATTATCTCTTGGGGGAAAGGTTTGAGCTATTCACTGATCATAAATAACTCAAATACCTATTTTCCAAAAAAGATTTGAATCTTATGTAGCAGAAGTGGATGAAGTATATAGGATCCTTCGACTTTGGTATTTAATATACCCTCGAAAAAGGGAACGTGGTCCCCGACGCCCTTAGTAGGAGACACACTACCCTAGGTGTTATATATGAATGTGAATAGTTCGAGTTTCTCTTGAATTTTAACCTCCAACTATCAATAGAACCTGTTAGCACCGGAATTGGCCACTAACACCCAAAGAAAGGTTTGTGTAGAGAGATCAATGAAGATAAAAAATTAAAATATAGGAAGATATGTAGAATTAGTAGCAATACTAGAACACCAGATTTATAGTGGTTCGGCGTAATTGCCTACGTCCACTTTGAGTTTAATCTTTATTGCTTTTCTAAACAATTGAATACAGATACAATCCATACACCACCTACTCAAATGCAATGCTAACTGAAAAAGAATGAGTCTTGAAAGCGGCAGAGTCTTCCCAGTGTTCTCGAAAAAAGGTCCCTTTCACTGTGCCCCATGCCTTATACTTATAGACGAAGATAGGCTGGACTTCCCTCACGGGCCCACGAACAAAGTAACCCACGGTAGATTACTTCTACGCACTGGGCCAGGCATGCCGAATGCCAGTTGCCGAACGACCTTGTTGAGTAATCTTTGATAAACGACGTTGTCAAAGAAAGTTGTCGAACGGTAGATGCCGATTAGAGAATGCCGAGCGATTGAGTAATGACTCAGATTGCCGAGCGATGAAGCAATGCCGAACGAGATATCCCTGCCGAACAACATTCGAATGCCGAGCGAGGCCTCTATGCCGAGCGAGGCGTTTATGCCGAGTGAAGCCTCTATGCCGAGGGAGGCGTTTATGTCGAGCGAGGCATTTGTGCCGAGCGAGACCTATATGCCAAATGACTCGTTACCGGGTCAAACAACTGGGTAACAATTCCCCCCAAAGTGTGTCGTGTGAGGCAACACGACACGCTTTGAGCCAATATCCAATTCCTGCTACTAGAAGTTGAATGTGCTCAATGAAGGTCGGAGCACTGCAGCCCTGAGGCTATTCCTTCCTTTCCTTTCTTCTACGCATAAACAATGAGCCGTTTGGCATGTGGATGTCGAACCACTTGTTCGGCAAGTCTTGTGCCGCTCGGTGTGACTGCTTACCGGACCATCGAGGCATCTTGACCGGTTCCACTGATTGATGCCTATTCACCTCCCCTCTTTCCTATGTAAGCCAGTACTTCTCCTTTTCTTCTATTTACTTCTACTTCCATTCCATAGGGCTTTCTAACTTGCCTTCTTCCAAACTCCCGCTAACATCTCAATCTTCCTCTTTCTTCCTGAGTCCAGTTTGTTTGCCTCACAACCACTCCCAATAACAAACCTGAACGGATTTCAATTCCAAATCAAGCATTTCCCTAAGCTTCGACCAATTCTCTTAGGTATGAACACTTCACTTGATCGACTCTACCAATTAGGGGTTTTGTACAAGATTTAAATTCATGACATTCTTTCAAACTACGGACCGTAGAAGTCATCTAGGTGAGGAGGGTGAATCTGAGATTTAAACATGCCTTAGGGTTAGATGGAGAGGAGGAAGGAAGAGGATACCGGAGGCTTTTAGGACGTAGGTTCCCGTTGGGTTGCCGAGAGAGGGAAGAGAAAGTGTGGTTGGCTCGGTAGGAATTAGCGAGATTATGAGGTGTTGGTTGAGCGTAGTGTATGAGTGGGAGTGACGTTCGGCGAGCCACTTAGAAGGGTGCTTAGGTTACTCGAAGGAGTGAGTTGGAGGAGTACGTTTGGCTGTGGCTTGGTATCGTCTCGTATGAAGGAGAGTATAGGATAGAAGTGTGAGTCTGGTTCAGTGTGCCGAGCAGATGTGGCTCGGTATGACTCCCGCATGCCGAACGGTGAAGAGGGAGTGTAGGTGAGAAGTGTGACGGAGTTGAGCGAGTTGGTCAGCATGTGTTGTGTTCAAATTGGGATAATTTTGATTGTTGTTGTCGACTTCAAGGCTCAGTGCCGAGCGACACTCAAAAGATACGACTAAACCCCCATGCCCAACCATATGACAACAAATTAGTACAAGAACTTAAGAAAACAAGCATATCAAATTAATTCGGACTAATAACTTCCCAGTTTCAACAACTATAATCCTGAGTTTAACTCGATTAAAACAACCAATAGCCTTCAACATATAGTGCCAATGTCCGAGTTCAAAACTAAAACCGTCATAGGGCAGGCTCTCGGAGGCGGTCAGCGATGACGGTCTTCGAAGATGACAGTTCAATGCTTAACTTCTACTTTATCAGCTTTGTGACTTTTAATTAGTTTTACATTTACACTCAAACGGTTGCACTACTCTACACACCAAGCGGGGAAGCACCTTTGTCATTATGTCTAATATTGATTATCTTTCAAGTATAGTTCAAACAGGTGTTTATCCAATCTTCGATGCTCATTGAAGATGTCTAGAATGTCAAGCTCTGCTACAGTCTTAGACAAACCTGAGCCAAGTTTTCAGCAAGAAGTAGTGGGAATTTCAAATCCGTCGACAACTCCTGTACAGAATTTCCCGAGTCCAACGATTGCATCTGTTGACTTGGCTCCTGATGCCCTAGACGCAGCTATCATCTTAGACAATCCAATTGATTCTCAAGCTTCGAGAATCAATGAGAGTGCTCTTCGCCGACTATGCTCAATCCACGGAATTCCTTTTGACGACGTACTGGTTCCATCGGGACAAGATCATCCTCACTTGCCCTCAGCTGGATATACAGTCTGCGACAAATTTATGTGTTGGGTTGGTAGCGTGCCACCATTCAACTCCTTCCTTCGTGATCTGTTACAGTATATTGAGATCGCTCCATCACAGTTACATCCCAACAGTCACGCGTTCGTATATGGCACGTGTATTCTTTTCATAAGCATTCTATTCGGGCTCCCCAATCCCGGCGACATCCGTTACATTTATCATTTCAAGAGGCGGTCCGATAGCCTATCTTTCGTATTCTTTGAGCCGCATAACAAGTGCCAGATCCTGACTGGAGTGTGAAGCGAATTCGTCCAGTATAAGCAGGAATGGTTTTACGTGCGCTGTCCCTTGGCTTTGCAAGGAGATGGCTGAAAGGGAGTAAGTTTCTTTTCTGGATCAATACTTGTACTCGACGGGAAGTGCATCCATTCTAAACTCTTTCTCTACTTTTACCGGTATCAGCCCACGTCTCGAAGGCTTCGGGTACTCTGAGGCCATTGAAGCTATTCGAGCTGTTCCCATGGAAAACAGGGATATCAAATCTATCATTTCCAATGAATCGCTCTTCAAATTTGGGATGTAGGCAGAAGGTCGCCGAATAAGTCTTCCTCACGGCGTCACTATAACCGGGTCTGCCTTGGACAAAGGCAAAAGGCAAGCTGGGCCTTTAACATGCGATGCCCCCGACACACCCGAGGAGGGCGAGATTAAAGAGACTAAGGTGTTAGACACACCGAGTGAGAATGTAAGTCCTTCTCGGGAACCGATGGTTGAGGCACACGTCACTGATGTAGCACGTCCCCCTTCGAAGGGAAAAAAGAAAATGGCGTACATACCGAGGAAGAAGACTGTTGGTGGAATCTCAAAGGTCACAATCACTCTAATGGAGAAAGAGTCGTCTCCTCAACACTTAGAGGGTTCATTGAAAGGCTTATCTGACCTCACCATTCCCGACGACTTGCTCAACTATGGCTTCAATGATCCAGAAGCCCTAAAACTCCATTCGCCCATGAGAGGTGATGAAGGTGCTCAAGCCCATAATCAAGGAGAAAAAACTCCGATAAGTAAAGCCAAAGAAACTGGTCCATCAGGGGGAAACATTAGGACACACACAATAACACTTACACTTCACATTGCACTTAAACTTCAACCGTCATGTGATTCTGGCTAACTCGTGTTTACTTAATTTCTATGCAGGCGATATAGGACGCTCCCACATAATCGACCGCTTTTACGGGTCATCTATTTTTCATCATTCTAGCCGGGATTCGAGTTCTGACAAATGCTGGGATAGAGATGACGACAGTGATAAGGATTATCGCTCTAGGGACTCATCATCTCGAAGGAAAACTTACCATAAGTCTTCATACCATCATGATCCTTCCTCTCTCCCAGAGCAAGGCAGGGAGAAATCTGGTCACAAGGGGTCCTAGTATGATACTCTCCGCGACCAACACTCGGGTTCCTCCAGCACAAGGAAATCCCAGGAACTTCACAAAAAACCCGTAGTCCCTAGACAGACTCCTTCTTCTTCCGCACATGATCCGTCGATTGCGAAAAGGCTAACCGTGCTTAAGGCCACGTTCCCAAAATACGCGTCGACGGTTTGAAGTTTCTTCCAGTGATTCATCACATTTCGAGGCACGTCAAATAGAGTGCCATCGCTTGCAACGATGATGTCTACATTCAACACGAGTCATTTGTTCATTTGGCAAAGAAAGTGTTAGAAGTTTCTATTGAATGCCAACATGAAATTGATCGTTTGAAACTCGAAGCCGTTAGTGACAAAGACCTCATTAAAGCCCAGAATGAATAGCTTCTCTCATACAAGTCTCAGCTTGAAACTACTCAGAAAAATGCTAAAGACACAGCTGTGGCAGTTAATCGTCTGGAGGCCACACATAAGAAAGAGATCGACGAAGCGGTTCAACGCTGCGGCGCCTTGGCTTTAGATAAAGACTTCGTTCAGAAGGAGAGGGATGCATTCGCTCAGCGAGTCAAAGAGTTGGAAGAGCTACTTCTCAAAGAGAAAGAGGAAAATGCTGCTACTCGGGAGCAGTTGCAACGATATTGCGATGAGATTGTTGCTAAGTGACTCCTGAAGACAAAGCTCGACGACGAACTCTCTAAAGTTGAGACGTTGAAGGATGAAGCCCGTGAAGAGGTCAAAAGAATAGCATCCATGGAGATTGATTCTCACCTTGAGGCGGCTACTGAGGCTGGAAGGGAGGAAATCAAGTGCATTTTTGATCCGCTTATGGCCGAGTATAATGCTCGAGTTCTCATGCATCACGACCTTACATTTCTCGACGAGGGTTACCTCGAATCTTTAGCCGAAGCATGAGAGACTTTGATAAAGATCAAAAAGTTTGAGTCGGGCACTAAAGAGGTTGACGAAGAAGCTTTAATAAAGGAGTTTTTCCGGGGGAATGAGCCTTCGGACTTGTCTACAGCGAAGGCTCTCTATAGCAATGTTTCCTCCTTGTCAAAAGGAAAGAATGACATTGTCGGTCCGTTTGGAACCGAGTCTCCAACTCCTCCCCCTACTCAACAGACTGGTCACCCAAACTTGATCCCTTCGAGCAGCATGTTGGCTACGACCCAGAAGATCTTGGCCTTGATATTCATGTTCTATCTCCCAGAGGGTGAAACTCCCCGGACGGTTGAGAGCCAGCCAGAAACCGGTACATAAGTTTTCTTCTTAAAGTTCGATGGGCCGTCGTTTTTGGCGAGTAATCAACATATTAACATTCGTCTCTTATGATTTCGTGTGGGTCATTCTGATCCTGAGCCAACTCTAAAGAATGATGACGCCACAGAGAAGAAGGAGAAGACGAGTGAGGCCATTCAAGAGAGAAAGATTCCCGGTCTTGATGCTCAAGTGATTGAGGCGCTTCACGAAGACAAGTCTGAAAATTCGCCACTCGTCGAACAAAGTTATGAAGTTGATATTACAGGCGCCTCCGGACATACTTCAAAAGTGAGCATGAAGGAGCAAATTGAAGAAGAGAAAAAGAAGAAAGTTGAGATCAAGGTCGAGCCGCAAGTAGTGGAACTAGATGACCCTTTCAATATGCCTTTGAAGGTCATTCTCCCTGGTAGGTCCAGGCCATTGGAAGTTCCTCTTCCTTCCTCCGATGTTATTTCCCTAGCAAGCAAAGTGTCCAAGCGAAAACACACGGGGGAGGACTCATCTGAGGAAACGAGGAAAAGAAACCAAAGAAGTAGTTGTCACATTTGTTCAATGAGAGTCAGCCTAGGTTATGTAATTATTTCTATTTATTTTCATGGCCAATGTAAATAGACTTTTGACTCCGAGTTTCGAAGGGATTGTAGAGGAACCTCATTTTGGATTGATAAATAAAACTTAGTTTCTTTGTCTTTCAAATGACTTTTATTGTTTAGTTTACTGTATAACTGTGGTCGAAATCCAAAATCTTGTGAGTTACATAAACCCCGGTTCACTTCCGTATGACTCATAGATTTTTTGGAATTGTAGATCCTCTATTTCATGCGAATATTTTTAGTCCACACTTCGGGGACTCAGAATATTCCAGTCCACATTCTGGGGACTTGGAGATTTCTCATATACTGTAGTCCGCACTTGGGGACTCAGAGTACTCCAGTCCGCGTTCTGGGGACTTGGAGATTTTAAGTTATTTATACTCTAGTCCGCACTTTGGGGACTCAGAGTACTCCAGTCCGCACTCTGAGGACTTGAAGATTTTAAGTCATTATACTCTAGTCCGCACTCCGAGGACTCAGAGTACTCCAGTCCACACTCTGGGGACTTGGAGATTTTAAGTCATTTACACTCCAGTCCGCACTCTGGGGACTCAGAATACTCCAGTCTGCACTCTGGGGACTTGGAGATTTTAAGTCGTTTATACTCTAGTCCATACTCTGAGGACTCAGAGTACTCCAGTCCGCACTCTGGGGACTTGGAGATTTTAAATCATTAATATTCTAGTCCGCACTCCGAGGGACTCAGAGTACTATGGTCCGCGCTCTTGGGACTTGGAGATTTTAAGTCATTAATATTCTAGTCCGCACTCCGGGGACTCAGAGTACTCCAGTCCGTGCTCTAGGGATTTGGAGATTTTAAGTCATTTATACTCCAGTCCGCACTCTGGGGACTCAGAATACTCCAGTCTGCACTCTGGGACTTGGAGATTTTGAGTTGTTTATACTCTAGTCCGCACTCTGGGGACTTGGAGATTTTTTGGAATTGTGCGCGTTCATATGCCAAACAGAATAATGTAACTCCAGTTTTTTTTTGCCATAGAATTATCACACATGAAAACACTAATAATTCATGGAAAAGATGGCTTCAAGCCTTTATTACTGAAAACTAAGAATCAACGAAATAAAAAAATACATTTTAAATAATTGCAACTAAAATGCGAAAGAAAAAGACTAAATATAATAACGTCGTAGATGCTTGCTATTCCATGCTCGGGGGAGTGTTAAGCAACAGTTGCTATCTTAAAAGTTCCCTCTCCAAGCCTCCGTTCAATGACTTATGGACCTTCCCATGTGGGATTCATATGCGATGGGAATGGAAAAACTCGTTTCAAAACGAGATCGCCCGCATAAAAGATTCTCGGTCGGACTTTTTCATTATAATATCGAGCGACTCTGTGCCTATATGCAGCCGCCCTTAGATCTGCTTCTTCACTTTTTCATCAATGAAGTCCAGTGACTCCAATAAAAGATCCCGATTCGTCTTAGGGTTATAATGAGTTACCCGATGTGAAGGGACTTCAAGTTCCACGGGTATAACAACTTTCGTGTCATATGCCAATGCGAACGGAGTGTGGCCAGTCGTGAACTTGTAGGTGGTTCTGTAAGCCCAAAGTGCTGTTGGAAGTTCATACACACACTTGCCTCTAGTCTTTTTCAAACGTTTTTTCAATATGGACTTAATTATTTTGTTCGCGGCTTCTACTTATCCATTGGCTTTTGGATGAGCAACTGCTGCAAACTCTTTTTCAATGCCATACTTTTGACAAAATTCTTTGAACTCTCTACTTTCGAACTGAGTTCTATCGTCTGTAATGATAGTCCGCGAAAGGCCAAAATGGTGTATAATGTTTCATACAACGAAATTAATGACCTTCTTGGTATTGATCATGGCTAAGGGCTCAGCTTCTGCCCACTTGGTAAAGTAATCGACCGCCACTATTGCATATTTTGCACCACCTTTGGATATGGGTAAAGAACCAATTATATCAATCTCCCACATTGCAAACGGCCATGGACTAACCATTTGTGTGAGTTCCGTCGGTGGAGCTCTCAGGATTTTTGCATACTTCTAGCATTTTTCACATCTCCTTACGCAGTCTGCAGCATCTCGATTTACAGTTGGCCAATAGTATCCATAGTGGAGGATCTTCTTTGCTAACATCTGCCCCACAGTATGGTCACCACATTCTCCTTCATGGACTTCCTTCAGGACTCGTTTATCTCATTATGGGCAATGCACCGGAGTAAGGGGGTCAAGAATCCCTTTCGATACATTATTTCGTCTTGCGAAGCCTTACGAATGACTTGTCGTCTTTTGCTCTTTCTTTAGGGCAAGATCCTGTGTTGCAAGTATTGCTGGAATGGGGTCATCCATGATTCCTTCTCTATTTCCATTTCTAACACGAAATCTATCTCCATCACATTTATACTCGAAGCATGTAAGGTTTCGATGGGAACCAATCCCATTTGCTGTGCATTGCCAGTACTTGCAAATTTGGTCAATGAATCGGCTTCTCTGTTTTGTTCACGCGGGACATGCGAAATATCATAGTATTCTAGATCTGCTAACAGCTCTAGAACCCGAGCAAGGTATGGGGCAAGTCTCTGTCCCTTTGCTTGATAGTCCCCCCCCCCCCCCCCGCACCTGGTACACCACCAATTATGAGTCACAAAAGATTTCAACCGATTTTACTCCCAGTTCCCTGTTAAGTTTCAAGCCAGCAACCAATGCTTCATACTCGGCTTCGTTATTTGTAGCTGTGAAATTGAGCTTCAAAGCATAACAAATTGGTCGGTTTTTGAGAGTTACAAAAACTATACCAGCCCCAGAGCAATGGTCTTTAGATTCCCCGTCGGCGTACAATTTCCATCGAATGGAGGGAATGACATCGTGACTGTTCGGTTCGTCTGACACGGTGAATTCAGCAATGAAGTCTGCTAGCGCTTGCCCTTGTATGGCCCTCCATGGAAGGTAGGTAATATCGAGCTGACTCAACTCGATATTCCATTTTAACATCCTTTTAGAGGTTTCTGGTCGTTGGAGTACCTGATGCAAGTTGATTGGTATAAACACTGAACGAGGATGCCTGAAAGTACGGATGAAGCTTGCGTGATGCAATCACCAAGCAGTAGGCCAGTTTCTCAATCTTAGGATGATTTCTTTCTGCCCCCGTTAAATGTTTACTGACATAGTAAACCAGCTTTTGAACTCGGTCCTCTTCGCGAACCAAAGCCGTACTGATGGCATACTGGGATACGGCCAATTACACATACAATACTTCGGCTTCGACAGCACCGGGGGACTTTCCAAATGCCTTACCAAAGCTCGGAATGCATCCTCACAGTTGGGCGTCCATTTGAAATTTTTCTTTCCTTTCTTTATTACATCAAAGAAGGAAATGCACTTATCTGTGGCTCTGGATATGAATCGACTCAGCGCGACCACTTTTCCGTTCAGGCTTTGTACTTGCTTTATAGTTTTGGGCACTTGTATGCCCCGAATAGCTTGAATCTTTTACGGGTTAGCTTCAATTCCCCGTGCATTAGCAATAAAACCCAAAAATTTCCCTGACGCAATGCCAAAGGAAGACTTACAAGGATTAATTTTCATTTCATAATATCTGAGTGTATCAAACATTTCCACTAAGTCTCGAATGTGGTCGTTTGACTGCCGTGACTTCACGAGCATGTCATCCACATAGACTTCCATTGTTCTACCTATATAGTCTTTAAACATTCGATTCACCAAATGCTGATAAGTTGCTCCCGCATTTTTAATCCGAAAGGCATCATTATATTGCAATATAGCCCGATGTCTGTGACAAAGCTTGTGTGTTCTTGATCTGGAATGTGCATTGGGATTTGATTATGTCACGTGTACGCATCCATAAATGACAGTAACTCGTGTCCTGCTATTGAGTCGACCGCTGGTCAATCCTGGGTAAAGGAAAACTATCCTTAGGGCATGCTTTGTTCAGATCAGAGTAATCTACGCAGTTCTCCATTCCCCGTTTGCTTTTCTCACTAGCACGGGTTAGACACCCATTTAGGGTAGAGGGCGTCGCGGACGAACCCATTGGCTTTGAGTTTGCCCACCTCCTCTCTGAGAGCAGCGGACCTCTCCGGGTCCATGCCTCTCCTTTTTGCTTTACTGATACGTACCTCGGGTCTATGTTCAACATATGACTCACAATAGCGGAAGAAATCCCGTACATATCAGAATGTGCCCAAGCGAAAACATCCAGATTTGCTTGGAGGAAATCGGTGAGATCCTCGGCCATCGAGGGGTCGAGTTGCGATCCAATCTTAAGTACTCACGATGGGTTATCTAGGCCGACTGGAATGTCAATGGTCAGTTCAGCCAGTGCTGATTTTGCTTCCCTGGGTTCCTCATCATCATCTTTTGGATGTATGTCTCTATAGATCCGATCGTGTTGCCCGAAGCAGGGCTCGGGCACTACTTGTCAATTTTAAGTGATCCGGGTGCGGACGGAGCTGTCCGCAACCTTTCCTTTCTCTCTCCGCTGGGCCTCTCTCAGCTCCACTACATAACACGCCCGACCAATTGCCTGATTGCCGTGCACAATACCAGCTCCTTTGTCTGTCGGAAATTTCAAAGTAAAATACCAGAGGCCAAAGCTGCCCGGAACTCTGCCAGGGCCAGTCGACCTAGAAACACATTGTACGGAGAATCGACATCCAAAATGATGAAAGGAAGGTTTCGCACTCTCCTACATTCTCCATGCCTAAGTTCAACTGGCAATTCAACATATCCCGCTGCATTGGTTACTGCACCATTAAAACCATGGATACGGGCTTTAGATGGTTTTAAATCCTTCGTCTCCATCTTCATCTGGTCATATGATTTCTTGAAGATGATGTTAATAGAACTTCCACAATCAATCAAAATTCTTTTCACAAAAGCTGGCATGATTGTCACGGAGATGACCATCGGATCAACAGTAGGAGCCTCCACTCGATTAACATCTCTGCTCCTAAAGACTATATCGTCTGTCGTTGTTCGTTGTTGCTTAGCTGAGGACCCACCCTCCGTATTTGAACAACACTCAAAATATGCATGCCTTAGGGAGTTAGCATACTGCTCCATTTCCTGCCAATTCTTATCCGCAGGGTGAGGTACACCGACCATCGTGTTTATGACTAGCCTACTACAGTTCGAGCAGGTTCCTCTGGACGGTGTGGAGCTTGCCTGCATCCGAGGTCTGATGTTCCTTGTCTACCTTCATACGGGTTTTTGACAAACTTTTGCAACTTTTTCTGTCTAATCAGCTTTTTTATGGCATCGTGGAGGTGTCACATTCCTCTGTACTGTGCCCGTAAGTCTCATGGAAGCGGCAATACTTCCCAGTCAGCTTTTGTTCCTCTGTTGACTCCTTTGGGCGTGGCTTTCTGTATTGGAAAGTATTACAGGTTGATAGGCAAATATTTTCCAAAGATGCATTCAGAGGAGTGTATTCGTTGTAGGTTGGAATCCTTGGCTTCCATTTTCCTGCTTCTCTTTTCTTTTCGGGATTTCCTCCTCTAGACCCTTTAGATTACCCCGGCTTGTTCTGGACATTGACCTGAACCTTCCCCGAGTTGTCATCGGATCGTTTTATAGCGATGTTGCTCTTCACAGTCTCCTGACCAGGCCCTGGTGCCTTATCTCGTCTTGTCCACCTGACTTCCTCTCTTCTTATGAATTGTCGAGCCTTTGAATAAAAATGCTCTAGCATAGTCGAAGGCTTTCTTGCCAACCAATCTCCAAACTCCGAATCCGGATCCACTCCTCGCATCACAACCATCAGAATAGCATGGTCATTTAGGTTGCTAACTTCAGTAGCCGCAACATGAAACCTCTGTAAGTACTCCTTCATCGACTCCCCTGGAGCTTGGATTACACTAGATAGGGACATCACGTCCTTGGGACGCGTGGCATGTATCCTGAACTATTCTACGAATTTTGTCGCCGATTCATAGAAGCTGGATATAACCGCGGAGGAAGTCGAGTGAACCACATGGTCACAATTCCGGATAAAGTTATTGGGAAGCATCTACACTTAGTTGCATCATTTTCCCTAGCTAAATCCATCATCCATTCATATCTCATCACATGCTGTCGGGGATCAGTCCTCCCTTCGTAGGCTGGGATAGTTGGCATGTTAAACTTCCTGGGGTACTCGGCCTGTAGAATAGTATCTGTAAATGGAGTATGACTCTTGGATATCCCCCAATCGTCATTAGTCAAGCCTTGATTTTCTCTCATCAGCTGTCTGACCATAACCGATAGGTTTGGGGTCTATATGGAAGATGGCAGGTTGGAATCTGTTCTACGAGATCGTTTGTCTTGATGTCTCCTCTGTTGGCGATTTACCAAATATGTATCTTGGGGACGAGCTTCATTAGGGCCTTGGTAAACTGGGCATCCAGCTTCCACTAGTGCTACAGATCCTAAGTTTCCTGCTCCGGCTAGGTATGATTACCTTGATGTAAGTGAGGCGCCATAGCTCCAGGTAAGGAGCCTGGACCATCCCTAGTTGATCAATCTACGACACCTGCTTGTGTTGCTTCAGTTTTGCGGCGTCTACACTTGGGAGGTTCATTGGACGAAGTCGAGCTGTCAGATGAGAAGTAAGGAGCGGGGCTACCTCTTGCATTTTGATACTTTGAGTAAGCTGAGTCATAAGGTTGGCATTGGCTTGAATTTGTTTGCTAAGTTGTCTTCTGCTTTCCATGAGTTCTCTCATTAGGTCGTTGAACTCCATACTAGTGACAACTTCCATCTGGCTTTGGGCGGCGACAGTCCCTACTCCCGGATTAACTTGTTGGTTGCTTTGTCCTGCTTGTTGGATGCTAGTTGTCTCGTTGATGTCTGCGTTGTGCGAGGTTGATCTAGTATGATGTATTCCCCTTGTAGAGTTATTGGTAGGAACTCTGAGTAGAATCAATCAGTTTCCTGTGAATGACTTGGATCTCCTTCGGGGATTTCTTCAATCCAGTAACTAAAAAGTAGATCCTAATAACCTGAGAATGCGGTTCTCAGTGAAAGCACCAAAATGTTAGCACCAGAATTGGTCACTAACACCCAAAGAAAGGTTTGCGTAAAGAGATTAATGAAGATAAAAACTTAAAATATAAGAATATATGTAGAATTAATAGCAAAACTAGAGCACTGAATTTATAGTGGTTCGACGTAATTGCCTATGTCCACTTTGAGTTTAATCTTTATTGCTTTTCTAAACAATTGAATGCAGATACAATCCGTACACCAACTACTCGAATGCAAATGCTAACTGAAAAAGCATGAGTCTTGAAAGCGGTAGAGTCTCCCCAGTGTTCTTGAAAAAAGGTCCCTTCCACTGTGCCTCTGCCTTTTTATTTATAAACGAAGATAGGCTGGACTTCCCTCACGGGTCTAGGAACAAAGTACCTCGGCCCACAGTAGTGACTTCTGCGCACTGGGCCAGGCATGCCGATCGGCAGTTGCCAAACGACCTTGTTGAGTAATCTTGATATATGACGTTGTCAAAGAAAGTTGCCGAACGGTAGATGCCGACCAGAGAATGTCGAACGATTGAGTAATGACTTAAGAATGCCGAGCGATGAAGCAATGCCGAACGGTACCTAGGCCGAACGAGATATCCCTGCCGAAAACATTCGAATGTCGAGCGAGGCCTCTATACCGAGCGAGGCGTCTATGCCGAGCGAGGCGTCTATGCAGAGCGAGGCGTTTATGCCGAGAAAGGAATTTGTGCCAAGCGAGGCCTCTGTGCCGAGGGAGGCGTTTATGCCGAGCGAGGCATTTGTGCCGAGCGAGACCTGTATGCCGAACGACTCGTTACCGGGTCAAACAACCGGGTAATAGAACCCATCTAAAGTTTTCTATCAGTTATGGAGGTAAGACCAGCCTTGATAGATCGTATAGGGCACGAGCAAGTAAAATACAAGGAGTTGTAAAGATTTTGGAAAAAATATGGAAATGATAGTATTTTCCCCATGCTAGGAGATTCTCAGCTGATGAGAAGGGATACTTGAGAAGAGATGGATGTCTTTGAGGCCCAATGATTAACGACTTGATGAAATATGTGCTTATGGAGTGTCACCACTCAAGGATGACCATTCAGCTCGGAGGACATAAGATGTACAAAGACATGAAGAGAATTTTCTTTTAGAATGGAATGAAGAGGAGCGTATTTGAGTTTACTGCTAGGTGTTTGGCACGTCTAAAGATAAAAGCCGAGCAAGGGAAGCCCGGTGGATTATTATTACCTTTGGAAATTCTGATTTGGAAATGGGAGCATATTTCAATGGATTTTTTGGAAGGATTGCCTAAAAGTTAGAAGGACAATGAGGCAATTTAGGTTATTGTAAATAAACTCACTAAGAGTGCTCATTTTATTCTGATTAGGAGAAATGGTACTAGCACCTCTCTTAACTGGATTTATATTAAAGAGGTAGTTCATTTACATGGAATTCCTATAAGCGTAATCAGTGATAGAGACCCCTTATTCACTAGCAAGTCTTGGAGGAGCCTACAGACAGCTTTGGAAATTTCTTTGAACCTTAGCACGACATATCACCCACGAATCGACGGACAAACATAGAGGGTGAATAAACTTTTGAAAGACTTGTCGAGGGATTGTGTCTTGATTTCGGAGAACATTGGGAGCAACATCTACCTTTGGTTGACTTTGCATATAATAATAGCCATCAAACTATGATTGGTATGGCCCCTTTTGAAGCACTTTATGGATGACCATGCAAATTTCCTAGTCGTTGGTGGGAAACCATCGATAAAGTGTTTCTTGACCTGATTTGATCCATGATGCCACAGAAATAGCAGAGTAGATCAGGCAAAGGATAAAGGTAGTGTAAGACCATCAAAAATCATATGCGGATGGAAGAAGGAAAGAACTTGAATTTGAGGTTGCGAATATGGTATTTCTTAAAATTTCCCTTCTTAGGAAAGTCGTTAGATTTGGAAGGTCTAGAAAATTGATACTTAGATTTATTAGGCCATTCACAATTCTGAAAAGAATAGGAAAGTTGGCATATAGTGTGCTGACAAGTTAGCAAGAGTTCATAATGTTTTTCACGTTTTTCACCTTAGGAAATACCTTCATAACACTCCTAAAAGAGTAGAGCCTGATTAGTTGTGGGATTTTGAGATAGAGTCGATAGAGGTCCGTACCACCACATGCATTGTGGAGCATGGTACTATAAGACTCCATAATATAACGACTAAGTTGGTCCGAGTACAATGGGGGAGACAATCCAGTGGAAAGCACACAAGAGATCGAGGAGAAGATGAAGAACACCCACTCAGAGCTTTTTACTGGTTTTTTCCCTCCAAATTTAGGATTTTGGTTACATCGCGGTTATTAGATTGGATGGTAGGAGAAGGTTTTACACTTTTTCACAACCACTTTACACTCATATAGAAATTTTTATGCATGTTTAGGATATTTGCATACATGCTTACATGACACAATTACGTAGTCACGCTAGGATTAAGCTCATTTTATCATGTCTGCAGTACATAATCACATTGTACTAATGGTTAAGTAGATGGTTATATAAAGAACTTGATTGTATAACATGGATGTATTGCGAGTTACGTTGTTCGCCCTATGGAAGATTTCGGGATGAAACTTTTTTTAAGGGGGAAGAATGTAACACCCCGTAAAATGAATCATGAATAAATAAAGTAAAGTAAATAAAATATGATAAGGGTTGGATATGGAAATTTTATAAAAGTTGGAATTTGACCAGGAAATTTATTAGGTTGCATTCGTGGCAAAAATATGATCTATTTCCATATATAATATTCTGAAAATAGAGCTCAAACAAAGAAATTATGAACATTTGAAGTTCTCAGATTTAAATTATAGTTTGAATCAAATTCAAATAAGAAATCAAATTTAGGATTTAAATTTAAAAAATTGGCTTGAGAGCTAAGTAAACGATTAATTAAGGCTTAATGTTAAAAAAAGTTAATTAAGAAATAAAATAATTGGACAACGAAAAGCAAAATAAACGCCCCTAAATAAGATAGCAGTCCACCTGAATAGGTGAACTGGTTGACCGTAGCAGTCGATCGGTCCCCCAAGGGCGGTTGATTGGTTGGCAAAGAAAGTTTCCAGTGGCGGCTTGTGTTTTATATTATGTTTTATTTGGTTGTGCACTCCAGATTTACTTGTTTTCTACCTACTTTCATCCTGCGGTTAAGATATGTTTCAACTCCTATAAATAGGACCATATCCTCTCCACTTTTATTCATATTATTTTAGAGAATACGACATAACTCTATCATTGCTACCTCTCTAATAATATTCAGAAACTTCATAGAAAATTCTGGTAATGATTCAACTTATTTCTTCCTCCAATCTATTCTTATTCTAGTCTTCTCTAATTATTTTGAATCTAATGAATATATATATATATATATATATATATATATATGTATATATATATATATATATCCCTTCCCTATTTTTTGTATGTGAATATATATCAAAAGAGAGAGGGATTCTGAAAGAGATCGGAAGGTTGCAAATCCATATAAGTAAAGCTTAGGATAATCTATGAATCGAAACCTTAGTATTCCATTTCAACAATTGTTTATTGTACTTCTTTTGGATTTGAATATGCCTAGGGATTTTGGGTTTCGAAAATATGACAGATAAAATCCCCCAAAATTCCTTTTTATTTTGAAATGTCAATTCTATGTTGAGATTTTCGATTCTTTACATTAATTTGATGGAATTTGTTTTGTTCACGCAATTTTTGATAATTTCATAATTTATTCCATTTCTCCCTTTTCTTTTGGTAGAATTACGATTCTTCAATAAAATAAGGGGTTTAGATTATGAATTCTGTTTGTAGTTTACACCACTTATCCTTATCTATTTCTTTGTAAAAGAGGAGTTGAATAGAATATGAGGTTTCGATTGCAATTCTTATTGTTTAGGATATTTCATTGAATTGGTGTAATAAATTGAGTTTCTATTTTATTTACAAGTCTGTTGTAGCAGTTTTGATTATGAATATTTATTCCTTGTTTTGGACATTTGAATTCTATGAAATCTTGGAAAACTGAAGAAAAAATACGTGTAATAATAATTGATTAGGGAATTGACATCAAACACTAGTTTAGGGCATAAAAGCCATGCCTTTAGAAATTATTAAGCATGAATATTTATTTGTTTCTATTTACGTAATTAACGTATAACTATCGAGTATATGGTGTAGTTAATTAGGCATTTATTTATATTTATTTCCCCCATTAGGAAGGTAATTGATTTTGAGGTGAAAATAAAAAGAAACTCTTATATAGCCTAATTATTACTTTATTAAATCGTAATAAGGAAGATTCCCTATAAGACCTTATTTATGAAACAGTGAGATGTGTGTATGTGCGCGCACGTGCATGTGTAGTATGACTAAGTTATATGATGTGAGGTCAATAGAGTATGATGATAGAAGTCCGCCCTTCACTTTGAGGTCACTGACAGTTGTGTATACTTTTAATGATGTGAGATATCCATATGATAAATATTTGTAATGACGCAAAGTTAGTTTAAAATCCAGTAGGAGAAATCTATCCAGCTAATCTAGCTACCTGTTCCTACGAATAGTTAACCAATGTGAGCCATCATTATAGGTATGGGCCATAAGATGAAGGGCCTACTTTGGGGTTTGAGGTATCAAGTGGTTGGATCCGTCTTTTTCCTCAAATGAAGTATTAGATGGCCGAGGGGTTACACTATGTGGTATCTCTACAGGGGTCCACTTCTGTAATTAGGCCTTAAATGACGGGGTCTGCCTATTTTCCACTTGGAAGTATTAAGTAGCCTATGAGATTTCATATGATGTCAGCTAGATAGCACCATTGAGGAGCACATTAATGGAATTAGGCCTTAAATGACGGGGTCTGCCTATTTCTTATTGAGAAATATTAAGTGGCTTGGTTATCGTCTCTTATATTATTAGCTATTTATGACATATGATTGAGATATGTGATATACTTCTAGAATGGAAGGTATTATGTGGTTGGACCCGCCTCCTTTCCTTATAAAGAAGTATTAAACGAGTTTAATGATTTTATGTTCATAGACATATTCTTATTTTAAAATATACTACCCAAATTGTTTTGACTCGATGTTTTTATTCAGCAGACGCTTGTTGTTTTGACTCTCTCCTCATTACAACACAAGTTAATGACAGTGTGATGAAGGTGACAATGCTTAAAGGTGAAGAAGCTTGACAGGTGACAATATTTATTATTATTTGCTTTCGTGTGTACCCATGCATTTAGACAATTGTTGTAACATATATTATATTATGGTTTTTATAGGATTTTGTGTTATGACATTTTTCCTGGTTTTGAAATAAATGGGCAAACCTTACTATTATATTTTGTTCCATCCGTTGTGAGTTCTAAAAATTTTGTTATGTTTATGCATTATTATTTCTTTTTACTACCAACCTACTTTATAATGGATCTAAGTTTCGATGGGCCGTTTCTGGATCGAAATTTAGACCTGTTCCGGGTAGGTTGTTACACTTTTAGTAATGATTATTTACATAAATTCTCTTCGTCAATGCTATATCACTTTAAAACTCATGCAATTTGGTTTTGGTCAAAATTTTAATAATATGCACATTCAACTTGATCAGTCCATAAACAAATTCATTGGTTCAATAATAACATTTATTATTAATCATACTACTTTTGTTATAGATTTTGGTTTTGAGTTGACTACATTTAACCATGATGCTAGCCTTTTTAATACCCTAGGTATTGATTTTGATGACATCAACCATATAAATATTACTGCTAACGTATCTCTGAGTTATGCAGTCATATTAGATATATTATGGATAAATTTACAAAGTTAAACAAGAATACAGTGGAAGTAAATGAATTATAGAAGAAGGTTAATCAGAGCAATTGAAGAACAAAACTCAATTAAGAGAAGAATGCTGAAGGATAAAAGTGTTTGAAGTGATGAGGAGTTGTTTGAACCTTAGAATATTATGTTAAAGATCTCATGGTAATTATACTTGAAGATCATCAACCATTGACTTCAATCTAATCACAAAAATCCATAAATATAAGGTAATTTGAAATGCTGAAAATTTGCAACACTTATTAGTGTTGCTGTTCATTTTGCAACACACCCATGTCGACATGGGGGTAGGGGGTGTCGACAAGCTAGTCGTTTTTCAGAATTTCAAATTTCAAATTTTAAATGAAGAGACATTTCCCTCCACCTTTTCATCAAAAGACACGTCTCTTCAACCACTATATAAAGACATCTGAAAACGAATTTTAACATCAAGAATTCTTATTTTCTCTTGCTCCTTCTTTTCTAAATATTTGCAAAAGAAATCCATTGCATATTCTTTCAATCTCCTTGCAAATCGATACCGTTTCACTCCAACTCTTCACTGATTTGCAAACCACACAATATCAGAGAGTTGTACTTTAATCCACATCATTCTCTCTCTGATTTCATTCTATTTTATCAAAGAATTCAAACATATATTGCCATTGGAGGTCTATAGGATCATTGTACTGAATTTACAAGAATCTGTACTGAAGATACGACTACTTGCCATAGTTTGTTGTTGGTGATAAGGAGAAGATGTTCTTGTAGCCTGTAAAATCAAGAGGGTGTGTCTTGTAGCCCGTGAAACCAAGATTGTAAAGGTGTTCTTACCATCTATGGAAAGCAAGCGATTATAGTGGAATTCTGGGCGATAGAGTGCATGACTGGATGTAGGATTAGTTAATCAGAACCAGTATAAAAATCCGGACGTTATTTACATTACTGCATTTTACTTTATTACTTACTTATTCTCTGATTACTTCTTTCTGATTGCAGTTTGAGTAAATACAGTTTTATATTCATAGATAAGTAGGTAGTTAATACACATTTCACCACTTCTATTGTCTAAATAGCATTAAGATCCAATATTGTGTTGTAGCCACTCCAGTTTCCAACAAACCTCGTACAACTATGATAATGAATTCTCTACTGAATAGTGTTTCATTTCCAATGTTTCAACTACAACCTAACTATATTCGTTCGATGGATGTCATGTTTCAACTATAATCAAAGTAGAGTTTCCGCATTGAAGTTTAATAGTATTGTCAAGTCGAGAAAAATGTGTAATATCGTCACTTCAAGATTTCCTGTTTGGCTTAATTATTTTTAACTAATAAGAAATATCCCTCTGAGTTATTTCATAGTTATCCAATGACTATTAGTATGTAGCATCTTAGTGTCTTCAATAACCATGAGTAATACACTACCTAACATTTAGAGAGTGTTACATACTTTGGTCTCAATGGATGTTTCAATATCCTTTCACGAGGCATCTTGACAGAGAATGTTTAAAATAGTATATTATTTAATATTGTGATAATTTTCTTATGATTACAACTCCTTGTAATTATTATCACATAGCATATCATTTAAAGATATATCATAACATAACAAATATATAATATAAAACAAACAACTTTTTTGATGAAAGGGTGGTCCATTGAAAGAGGAGAGCACTCGTTATTGTACTGATATAAAATCTGTGGTCTACCAATAAGCCCGGTAGATGCCATTGTATATATAAAGAATGTTGGATATAGATCATAAGGTCATCACATTGATGATCTATAAAAGCAATAATCCCAACAACAGACCATGTAAAAATCTACCTTGCCGTATTATAACAAAATAAAAAAATGTTGTTATTAAATGAATTATATAAAGGGCAAGTAGGAGCAAATACTGGAAAATAATATTGAACCAAAGTGCTGTAGTGGCGTCCAAACTGTTAATACAAATAGAGAAATCATAAATTTTGGGCTGAGAAACACTGACTAAAGAAGAGTAGTCATAAAGATGCACAAAATAGGACTATGACCACGAACTGAACTGGCGAAAGTAGGGTCAGACTAATGTCTGGTATGAGTAATCTAACTGAAAACATGATTTTTTTATATGACTCTTATTTATATTCAAATAACTTTAAATGGATAAAGGAACTTAATACCATCCTTGTGCATGCTCCTGCGAGACATGTAAGTTTTGGGCTCATGAAACTACAGTGGAGTCTGGAGATTAGAACAATTGTTGCTTCTTGTGAAAATGTTGCTAATTTGAGCATACCTGTGTTGCTAACTTGCATGTGTCCAAGTTGCAAATATTATAGCCAATATAATGTACAGCTGCTAATGACCGAGACATGCAATGTGGGTAGTTTTGCATGTTGCCGCGTGTCAGTCAATACAGGAAAAATAAAAAACTACAGAATTGAGATCTCATTGCAGCAGTACTTCATTTGCAGCGAAACCAAAAGCAGAAAAAGAATGTTGTCAAGACCATATAAACTATGGAACATGGAAGAAAGTGGATTGCTGGTTGGTAACCATGAAATAAGCCACCATATAACTGTAACGTATGAAGGGGTGCTTTGATCATTCAAGAATAAATACAAGGCAAGGCTGGACTATCGATGTTACTTCGAACAAGTGGGTATTTGGCTCCACTGTTCTCTCGGATTGTGCTCTATCATTAGGAGTGGAAGGTCGTTTTCAGATGTAGTGTTGCATATGATCCGATCAAGCTGAATCCTCCAATTTGAGTGTCAGCTACAAGCCCTTGTCGTGGAATTTTTGGGCTGGCAGGAAGTGTAGTAGGCATAAGTGTAACAAGACAAATGACACAGTGCAGGAAGATACAGTAAGAGAAATTGTTGCAGGAAAGGCTTGGATGCCTTAGGGCGGTAGGAATAACTGCCAAGCATGGTGTAGTAGTGAACATTGAAACATGGTAAATCAAATTTTCTTGGGGTAGAAAGGCTCTACCGAGGACCTTAAAAAGAACTAGCATGATTAAATCAATGCTAATCATTTTGGAACAAGCGATGGTTGTTGCCTGAACAATGCATCGACAAGGAGACTGGTAGTGTGGTGAATGAATTGGACGAACCGACATAAACCGCGTGAACTATTGCAAGGAAAGTATAATAGTTAGCGATATACTGGCTCTAGAAACACTACAAGAAAGACTTCGTATAGCGACGGAGCCTAGCGACGGCTAAAAAAAGCGGTCGTCGTTAGCCGTCGCTATACGCAATATACAGATCCAAGCCAAGAGCAGCAGATTCACTTCACTTGCTCCCCAAAACCTTCCTCCTTCCCCCAATTCGTCGTCCCCCGTCACCGTAGCCGCCGTCCCAGCCTTCAACGCCTCCAAATCACCCAAATTTGTGTCGGTATGCTCCTAATCTCTTATTTGAATGTAAATTTGATGTTTTTAGGTTTAGTTTAAACCCTAATTTAATTATGATTTGTTGTAAAATTGAGATTTGTTGTTAAATTGAGTATTAGTAGTGTTGTTAAATTAGGTACTAGTAGTGTTGTATGTTGATTTGGTAGATTAATTAGTTTATTATCATGAACTTGAATTAAGTGTTACATTAATTAGTTTATCATGATCAAGTTGAATAAATGGTTGATGTAGATAATTAGTATTGGCGATTAACATGGTTAGTTGTTTTAGGTGAAAAAATAGTGTATATTAATGATTAACTTGGTTATTGATAAATTTACGTGAAAGTATTTCATAGTTTATGAAATTGATAAATTACAAATTTAAGTTGTTAAGTGAATTTAAATTGACAAATTTTTATTTAATAATCAATTTTTTATTGTTTTCTTATTATCTATTTGATAATTAGAATTTGTTGTTTTCTAATTATATTCATTGATAATTTTTATATTTACCATGTTGATTGAGCGACGGCTAGCGACGACCATTTTAATAATTTTAGCGATGACTAGCGACGGCTAGCGACGGCCAAAATGCTAAAGGTTGTATATATTGTAAAAAATAAAGTTTGTACAAAAAATTAAAAAATGAATATGAGAACATTAAAAATTCTGCAAATATCTAATTTATTTTTAAAAAAATTAGGAAATGACTTTAAAAACAACTGATATTGTACTAAAATCGATTTTGTAAAGAAATTAAGAAATGAATATAACAACAAATAGTCACATAAAATCTATGTCGTAAAAAAAATAAAGAAATGAATATTGAACTAAAATTGTTAATTGAATGTTGAACTAAAATTTAAATACACAAAATTTTGAAATAAAATATAAATAGTTGAAACATTGTCAAAATTTGAAAAGAACAACAATATTTGATAAAATTTAAAGAAATTTTTTTATCCCTTAGATTGGCTTTGGCCCTGTCTGGCAAGTGTTGTATATGATCGTTATATGGATGTTCGTTTTGTAACAGAACGGACATTTATATTCATCTGACACAATATTTGTCGGATTTGTCCATGTATTGCACAAGTTACAAACACAATAAAGTAATTACATATTATAAATTATTTCATTTTAAACGGTTACAAAATTTCGACAGCACTTCCTTTACGTTCCCTGTGTACACGCATTTGTGTACGATACAGGGAACATAAGGGAATTGCTGCCGAAATTTTATTGAACCGTTTAATTTGAAATGATTTATAAAATGTAATTACATTATTGTGTTTGTAATGGGAAGTAGGATGATTGACCACCGAAGTGAAAACCAAAATACCAAAAAATAAAAAAATAAAGCGAAGTTTATATTTTGAATTTTTTGGAACGATGAATTGTTTACAATGGAGAATGGTTGAAAATTAATGATTTAAATTGTGTAACATACATTTTCAAATCAGGAAAAATGTTCAATTATTTTCTCGACCGTACTTGAATGTATGAAGTCAGAACTGGAAAGAAGAGATCAATAAAGCAACATTTCTACAACGGTGTACACGAATTTATTAGATTTGCTAAATCTAATAACCGAAACAATACAGAAATTCGTTGCCCGTGTAGTAAGTGCCAACATTTGAAGCATTGGAAACCGGATATAGTTGAAGTACATTTGTATCAATATGGTTTCGTGCCTGATTATTATTTCTGGGATCGTTATGGAGAACTTGTTGAACTACACCTAATACTAAAGTTTTAGAGGACGGTAATATGATGACGAATCCGATAGAAAATATGGTGGATGATGCAGCACGATCAATATTTCCTACAACTGAAGCTGTCGATGAAGACGAAAATGTCGAAGAAGAACCGACTGCGGGAGCTAAAAAAATATACGATTTGTTGGATTCTGCTAAGAGGCCGTTGTGGGACGGATGTAAAAGCGGAACCGAACTTTCAGTAACCGCCGAATACATAACTATGAAATCAAAATTCAACCTTACGGAAGCTGCATTTACAGCAGTTGTACAAGCTACAAAACGACACATGCCACCGAATAATCTGATGTGCGATAGTCATTATAAAGTAAAAAAATTGATGTCCGCTTTCGGTCTACCGTACGAGAAGATAGATGCATGTGTGAAAGGTTGCATGTTGTACTGGAAAGACGACGTTGACCTCAGAAAATGCAAAATATGCAACGAAGAAAGATACAAACCAAGAAAGAAGAAAGGGAAAGAAGTCCCGTACAAGAGAATGCATTATTTACCCATCACTTCCAGACTTCAAAGATTGTATGCATCTTCTGCTACGACATGTCATATGCGATGACATAGTGTGAGAACAGCGGAAGAAGGAACTTTGATACATCCATCCGACGGTGAAGCATGGAAACATTTCGATAAGACTTATCCCGCATTTGCTGTGGAAAGCCGTAATGTCAGACTTGGTTTATGTACGGATGGATTTTCACCATTTTCACAGTTTGGTAGTAAATATTCATCCTGGCCAATTATCGTTACTCCGTATAATTTACTTGCATGGATGTGTATGAAGACACCATATATGTTTCTCACCACTGTCGTTCCCGGCCCTCATGATCCAACCCAAGGAATTGATGTTTATTTACAACTATTGATCGAATAGCTGAAGAAACTGTGGAATGAAGGAGTCGAAACTTACGATGTATCAACGAATTTTTTTTCTTTCGGTTATTCGCATCTTTGTTATGGACGATTAATGATTTTCCTGCATATGAGATGCTTTCTGGTTGGAGTACGGCCGGTCATCTAGCATGCCCTTATTGTATGGAAGAAATACGAGCATTTTCGTTACGATATGGGAAGAAAGTTTCGTGCTTTGATTGTCATCGGTGTTTTCTTAATCTCAATCATACTTTGAGAGGAGATAAGAAAAATTTCATAGCTAACAGAGAAGAGAATCTGAAACCACCCAAGGTTTGGTCAGGCGAGGAAATATACGAAATTGTAAGAGACTATCCAAAGGTAAATGAAACTGGAGTCCGGACTGAATTCCCTGGAAAGTCAGACATTCATAATTGGTGCAAACAAAATATATTTTGGGAGTTACCATATCGAAAAGATTCTTACTCCGACATAATATTGATGTGATGCACAACGAAAAGAACGTGTTTGATAATCTATTTAATACAATTTTGAATATAAAGGGCAAAACCAAGGACGATTTGAATTCGAGGCTTGATAAAGCAAACTATTGTAAGCGCCCGGAACTTCATATGAAGCCTAATGACAATAAAAAACCGAAAGCATGCTATGAGCTAGACAATAAGCAAGTAAAACTCGTGCTAAAGTGGGTGGAAGAATTAAGATTTCTCGATGGAATTTCTTCCAATCTTCGTAGATGTGTTGACTTCAAAAATAGTAAACTGAGTGGGATGAAAAGTCATGATTGTCATATCATGATGGAATATTTACTCCCCGTGGCTTTCAAAGAACTGTTGCCCGTAAAAGTATGGAACGTCATAATAGAGTTATGTTTGTTTTATAAACAGCTTTGTTCGACAACATTAAAGGTGGATCGTATACGTAAACTTGAAGTAGAAATACCCATATTGCTATGCAAACTGGAGAAAATACTTCCGCCTAGTTTCTTTAACGTAATGGAGCATTTACCTATTCATCTTCCATCCAAAGCACTTTTTCGAGGTCTTGTGCAATATGAATGGATGTATCCATTTGAGAGGTAAATTAACATGTGCAATGTTCATGTCAATTTCAAATTCAAATTTGTATATTCAAATATGTAATAAATATCTTAATAGGTACTTGAATCATCTGAAGAAGAAGATTCGACAAAAAGCCCGAGTTGAGGGTTCGATATGCAAATCGTATCTTGAAGAAGAAGCCTCATTTTTTTCCTCTCACTACTTTAAGGACGATGTGAACTTATCGTTTGTAACTGTTCCTCGAAATGAGGAAGTCGTTGAACAAAATTCTTCTCAAACAATGTTATCTGTTTTCAGACAACATGGTAGACCTGATGGAAAATGTATGGAAATATGGTTAGACGATAGAGACCACCATGTAGCGCACACGTATGTTCTTTTAAATTGTGTCGAAGTCGCACCATTTGTCAGGTAATAATTAATTCACTTGTAATTTACTTGTACGTACATAATAATAATAACACATATTACATATATGCAGTATCTACGAATCCAGTATCCATCTGGCGAGCTCAGTAAAGAATTTGCCAAATGGTTTTTGAACTATGTTTATGAGCCGAGAAACTGTGTCGTTGATGAAGGCTTAAGACATCTTGCGATTGGACTGAAAAGAAATGTGAAGACTTATCCAATATTCTTCGTCAATGGGTTTAAGTTCAACACAAAAGATTACAGTGCTGAAAAATTAACATATAACAGCGGGGTATTTGTCAAAGGCAGTGATGATCCAGATGAGCATTTAAAAGATTTTTACGGCGTCTTAACACAGATTCTAGAATTGACATATTATGTTGAACCTTTGGAAAATGTTTTTTATTTAAGTGCAATTAATTCAGTAACGTTCCTGATTCCGGAATCAACGTGCATAAATAGTACAAACTTATTGAAATAAGGCATACATCACACTACTATAAGTACGATCTTTTTGTATTAGCCAAGCAAGCGTTACAAGTTTATTTTGCTCCGTATCCATCTTTGAAAAGAGATAAAGCGGATTGGTCCGCTGTTTTCAAAACGAAACCAAGGTTTACGTTTGATGGAAATAATATTCCAGACGAAGCAGCATATCAAGCCGATCTTGAATCAAATACAGAAATAATAATAACTGATGATATTGATGTAGGGCCTTTGAATGATGAATCGAACGTCCTATTTGATGCATTCGAAAGTACCGAAGAAAATGAGATAGAACACGAGACTGAATCTGAATCAGAAAACGATGAAGACTGATCGTTATTAATATAATTGTTATGTGATAGTGATTGAAACATGCGATGTAATAGTAAATTTCCGTAATTGTTTTGTGATGATCATTTAGTTAATTTTTATCCATGTTTTGTACAAGTAAATTTTTATAATTGTTCTGTGAAAGTGATTGAAATATGCTATGTAGTAGTGAATTTCTATTATGGTTCTGTGATGATTATTTATATAATTTTTATCCATGTTTTGTACTAGTTAATTTTTATAATTGTTCTGTGGAAGTGATTGAAACATGCTATGTAGTAGTGAATTTCTATTATGGTTCTGTGACGATTATTTATATAATTTTTATCCATGTTTTGTACTAGTAAATTGTTATAATTGTTTCTGTGAAAGTGATTGAAACATGTTATGTAGTAGTGAATTTCTATAATTGTTCTCTGATGATATTATTTTTCTATAGCAGATATGTTTGGCAGGAGACGGAGTGTAGGTGGTGGCACGCCATCCCCATCTCCCAATGCAGGTGGTAGTGGCACTGCACCGGACTTACGTCCGATTGCAGAAGTTGTTCCTAGAAGTGCTGGGTAAGTATCAATTTTATTTAAAGTATAAGTTTTAAAATCCACTAAACATGTATATCATAACTTTTGCAGTGGCTTTGAGGTAGAACCATCAGATTATATTTTACAGGTTTCGAGAAAGGCATTTCAGAGCCGGATGGATGGTTGTTGGCCTCGCTGGGACGACATCCCCCCTCATGTCAAGAACGCTATACAGGCGGATTTACTTGTAAGTAGTAGTTTGAATTTCAATTGTAAATTAATATAATCTTTATAACTTAAAATAATTTTAATTTACAGGCTACAGTCCGCGTTGACCCTGATGACTTGGACATTTTTTAAATCACTGGAACAAACGAATGAGGAAAAATTACAGGGATACATTGTCCAAGGCTAAGAATGCAGGGAAAAAACCGAACTGGATGGGTGATGATGTATGGAATGAATTTCTTTAGCTTTGGAACAGTCCGGCGGTAAAAGTAAGTAAAATATGTTTTCTTTGTTATTTAAGTCTAATATAAATCTCGTAAGATATATACATGATAATTTATCTTAATTTGTAGGAGTTATCTGCGCGGAACCGGACAAACAGGAATAAAAATCATGCATTGCACCGTGGTGGCTCCAAATCCTTTCAGGAGCATAAGAGAGAGCTGGTAATTAAATTTATAAACCGTGTTTACATTTTATTACAATATTTTATAATCAGATTAGCAATATATTTTCAGACCGCGAGATACAACCGCAAGCCCATTATGGCCGAGCTGTTCAAGGCCACGCATGCCGTGGAGAGGACCGACGAAGAGGGCAATGTTTCGTACGAGTGGATGGATGACAAATCACAATCCGTAATGGTAAATTAATTTACTGTTAATAACAATATTTTGTCTTATTTTATTTTCAAAATTTTGAAATTTGGTTTTTATCGTGTAAAACAATTGTTTGTAATCGCAGGAGAGGTACGAAGCAGAGCGGGCTCGTGTAGCACAATCCACTGGTCGGGAAGAGCTTACGTTAGAGGAGGAGAACCATATTTGGTATGCTATTATTGACCCGCCTTCTCGGACCAGTCGACGGTATAGCTATGAAAATGTGGAGGTAAATTTTGACATGTACTAATATATAAATTTACTTATGCATACGAATAGTTAAATAATTTTAATAATATTATATATATATATATATATATATATATATACTAATATATAAATAATTATGAATTATTTTACAGGCGATGAGAATGCAGAGTGCATACAGGAGGTCGCAGCAAGAGGCGGAGATTGCTCAATTGAGAGCGACAGTGGAAGAAATAAACGATTGGAGGAAGAGTTTTTTGAGCAACAGCTGGATGAGCGGATTGCGGCTTATTTGCAACAGCATGTGAGGATGCCTGGAGAGGACGGTAGTGATGGCGAGGAGTATGTATGTTTGTTTGCTTATAGTTTGGTATATACACATTTTGGTTGGTTTGGTGTATATATATTTCAGGATATTATGTATATATTTTGATGACTTCTAGTTGATGGATTTGGTTGGATATTATGTATATATATGTCGGGATATTATATAGAAATTTCGGTTTACTATGTACATATTCTGGTTAATGGATTTGGTTGGATTTGAAAATGAGATTTGGTTGGATTTTATCTTGTTTGAATGTATACTGATGTTATATGATGGATATATGATGGTTATAGTTGATGAATATAGTGTATAACGATTGTTTGGTTCAGATTGGTTGAAGTGTATATGGGCTGTGCAGGTGCACAGAAATTTACTCAGGTTAGCGACGGCTAGCGACGACCAATTGGTTCAGTTTAACGACGGCTAACAACGACCAATTGGTTAAGGTTAGCGACGGATAGCGACGTCATTTAGACGTTGAAAAAATTTCCACATGACACATTTGCAGTTGCGAGCTGTCGCTATACTATTGGGCGACGACCAATATAGCGACGGCTTTTAGCGTCGGCTAGCGACGGCTCGCGATAGCCGGCGACGGCTAAAAGCCGTCGCTATCTGGTGCCGTTCTTGTAGTGAAATAATGCAAGGATAGACTGGTATGAACTATTGTAAAGGCAGGAAAACTGACGTGAAATCGAGGTGAGGCAGCTGCAAATGGTGGCCCCCCGGCATATGTAAGAGTTGAAGCGTATCATTGAAAAAATGCAGCAAAAACCGGAGAAGCTTATTGCAGGGCATGTGCATTAGGGAGTTAAAGTAAAATGGAGTACATATGCGCACAACACACGTCTGAGCTGTATGTGTAGAGCAATGACAGGGTTGGTTAAGATGAAGCTTCAGTATCTAAAAGAGGTTGAAAGTTTGAACTACAACTTTGATAAAAATGGTGTGACTTCCATGTGTTGCTCGCTGTTGAAGTTGATGTTGGAATTGGTGCTAATGCGGCTTGAGTGTGTAGAAATTTGTTACAGTAACATAATGAGATTGCGGACACACGTGGTTGAAGCGTGCAACGCCGAGAGACCGTGATATTGAAACTAATGCTAGTGCGGTTTGTTTGTTCCGAAACCGCAGATGCAGGCTAGAAATGCAGTAACGCGGCTTGGAAAATTTGCTGTCGGAGGATGGCAACACTTATTATGTACTGTTGATAGACGACAAACACATTTTATTTCGAACGAGATTTTATTATAGAGTTGATAATTTACAACAAATTATAGAAATAACCCCATACCTCTAACTCTCTCATCGTGGCCTAAAAATCAACTGTTTATTAGTTTCATGCTAACGAGATGGACATCAACACTGTTGTCCGTGAAAGACTTCATTTACTGTCATGTTCATACATGTTTGTACTCACCATTGTATGTGTACATACCAACTTAGATGGTCTTTACTTCGAGTTATTGTGATGTATATGTATGTGCACCGATGCATCTTTTATTGCGGATTTGCATATTGTTTCTGATTTCAGTCAATGAAGAAAATAACCGAATAAGAATTAAGAACAACCTCTTGTGGAGATCCAAAATAAGAAATTTAACTCATCGGTCGATCTTCGTATATTTTTCACACCACTACGTTCCAGACTAGTTAAAGAATGCACATGCTTTAAACAAAGAAAATAATGATATAATGTAAGATCGGTTTTTTAACTTAGTTATCGGATATATTATAACTTCTAGTTACAATCAATATAGCTTTTTGGTTATCAGAAATTATGTAGATTTTCGATTTCTTAAACTTATTATCAAAAGTTCATAGTCTGTTATTAGAATCAAACTTCGATAATAATTATCAAAACCTCTAGTTTAATATTATATATTATACAAAAATATCTATGACACCTCTAAAAAAACATTTTTGATAACCTTAGGGCTTTACGACTTAAACTTACTATACTTCATTTTTCCATTAGCAAACTTCCAGTTTGATTTCAAATATAGTTGAAATTTATTGAAATGTAAATTAGTTTTTTTTATGTGCTAACTAAAACCTTCATATCTCAATTTATAAAGTTTAGTTTTGATGATCAATAATAAGAATTACAAAATAATATCCATTATTTCTTACGTGAACTCCGACATTCAAATTTTGATAAACTTTTGAACACAGCTTGTAAGCATATATCATCTAATGTAAAACTACGATAAACATAATAAAAAAGTTGGCTCTACAATATTTTGCCAACTGTTTATATTTCATGTTCACATTTGAAATATATGACCCTACGTAGTATAATTCAAATTTCCTATATATTTTGTCCAAATATGCACAAGAACATTAACATTTGAACCGACGATTCAAATATGCTTTAATGGACTTGAATTCCAATCGTAATGATTCATTTGATTCAAATAAATTTATAAGTTGGTCAAATTTATATTGATAATTATGTTTCAAACATCTCTTTCTAAAATTATTTAAAATCATTCATTCAGAGTGTGTTATATAATTTGAATCACATACAAACTTCTAACAAAATTCAGACTCATATATAGGGACGACAGCTAGAACTGTTGGGTCAGGCTCGGACCCTATCAAACGAGTCTTGGTTCTAGACGAATCATGTTTTGTCAAGTCTAAACTACATATTTTAAAATAAGTCTAACTAGATCCGAGATTCAGATCGGTCGGTTCGATTCAAATCCAGTTAGCTGATCTAAAAATGCATATATTTCAGTGTTTTTTGGTTGGGTATTCCTAGTCGGATCGGTTTTCATGAGGTCTTTATATTTTTCATCATCGATTTTCCAAATTGGTTTGGGTTGAATTTCCATTTCTCTCTGTAACTGGCTGGTTTGGGTTGGATTTCCATTTCTCGCTATAACTGCCAACCCTACTCGCACTAACATGCTACTCAATAAAATGACCCAGCCCAATACTGCAACTATTGACACCTTAGTTCTGCGTCAAAATCTCAGAAATAAACCTTATTCAAAACACGGGTGGAAACTCAGAACCCTAAACGACCGATATCCGAAAAATCGATCCGATGGAACCAGAAGACGATCCAACTAGTGCTCTCTCCAACGGCGATGGCGCTGCGTCGAAAGCAGTAATGAGCTGCGGCGAGCAGATGGATATCGAAGCGTACGCCGCCCTTTATTCCGGCCGTACAAAAATCGTCCGCCTGATATTTATAGCCGATAAGTGCGCCGGAAAAAACGAGGCGATGGAACTCGAGGCATTGAGGATGGCGTTTGATGAGATAAAGAAAGGGGAGGATACAAATTTGTACAGGGAAGTTGCGGGGAAGATTAAAGGGAGATTAGGACCGCTTTATGAGCTTGATGCCTCATGGGCGGAATCAGTGGATAGGAGGGCACAGGCAAGGAAGGAGAAACTTGAAATTGAGCTTAATGGCTATAGAGTATGTTTCTGATTTCCATTTTTATTATTGTGATTTCCTTCAACTAGATAGCAATTGGCTGAATGATATATTAGCAATAGATTGTGCTGTTATTGTTTTTCTTTTACTGGCGGTGTGCTAGATGATTAATATTGGCGTGGAAATGCTAAATACATCTGATTAATTACTGGCTGCCTTTAAATTGATCATCATAGTAGTAAAGCTATCCGGACTTCTCATTTGTTCTAAGTATCTCCGTGGGTTTCCTTAATTCTCTTCCAACATTATATATTAAAATCCTGTAGTTTCTAGTTTCCACAATTGTTATAAACGTTCCCTTAATGCTCTTCCACTATCTTACATTGAAAAAAAATATGGTTTCCACAATTATTTAGAGGTTTTCTTTTGTTCTATTACACCGTTTCACATTCAAATCCATATTTTTTCAGAGGCTTGTAATTCATTACAAACAAACAACAATTGCGTACATTACAATAGCTCAAACACTATACAATATAAATGGAAATACAATAAAAGTAACATAAAACTATCTCATGTGTACAAATATGATATCCATTAAACAGCTGTAAAGGAGAATTTTTCTTCTATCTATTTTCATCTTAATTCTCTCATTTATATTTATTATTTTAATATTCTACATCTTGACCATTCTTATTTATTTTTTAATTTTCATCACTCCTTAATTCTCTGATTTATATTTTTATCCCGTCATTCGTATTTTTGTTTTACCTGTAGACATCTTGACATTCATTCTGTTTTTTCATCTCCCTTTGGTTCTTTTATTCATATTTTTCATTTGAATCCTTCGCATCATATATTTCTCATCGAAAATTCTTAATTTCTCATCGACATTTATACTCAAATCCATGTCAACATTTTAAAACGTAAATGTCTTTCACAATTTTCATTCAAAAAAAAAAAGAATTTTAAATACAAATTTAAGCCACAATTAATATTTTAAACACTCCAATATCATAGTAACATACCATGAGCCTAATAAAAGTCTTGACAAATTCTACCAAACATTATAAAATATTTTTAATACAAAGTTAAATTACACATTAGTATTTTAACCAATACAATCTCTAATGATTTTCAACCTGACATGTTAAAGATATAGCATATACGGATATAATAAAATTCTTATATATCTTAATAACTATTGATGTTTATATTAAGTTCCTAACATGTTAAAATATATATGTATAATACAATAAAATATTTGAACCTTTAAAATTTTATTTTAAAAGTCTACCATGACAAGTAGCATGAAATTAAGATTTTTTGCTACGTTCTCCCTGTTAATTGTCTCCATGGACTGGAGATGGGAGGCCAAGTAGCGAAATACACATTCCATAGTTTCATTATATTGGAATAGAAATGCCATGATCAACTAGGGTAAATTTATTGATCCCGACGTGCTCTATTTGCAAGTTTTCGTTGGATAATCCTACGAGCTTGAAGGTGATAGGGAAAAGGGGAACATTGGGTAGGATCTTTTGGCAGCTACCATCATACATATAGAGGTGCCTATAAAAAGGTACATCGTAGGCTTCGAGATTGAGATCTCATTAGCCAAAGATGACCCAAGCCGGTTTGCGTGGCCCCTTTGACGAACGTCTTGCTTACCATGTTCTCACCAAACTTTTACAGTTATATGGGTATCTAATGTTTGAACGAGACATATTTTTTGTCCCAACCATTACTGTTGCCCTAATACCAATAAGAAAAAGTGTAATTTAACCGGTCTTTGTGGTGTTAGTTCCTAATGTAGTGCTTCTTACCTATGTTACTTATTGGTACTAGCAAAGTTGTCAAGGCGAAAAAGCCTCCTAAAGCCTCAAGTTGGTGTTTATAGCTTTTTTTTGGCATTTTGAGTATTGCTTTTTTTGTTTTTAGCAAAAAAACTACACTTCAAAAGTGCTACGAATATTGAATTTTAGACTTAATTTTTTTTTACATACAATATTGATAAAAAATATCATGGACTCATCGCAAACCAAATCAAGAAGTCACAGCTTAAATCTTGAACAACAAAATACCTAAACGACTACAACAATACTTAGTCTTAAATAGAGTTTTTAAACTTCCAATCACATATATCTTCTTCATCATTCGAATTGTTATCCAAGTCCTCTTCATCCAAATCTTCATCAAAATTAGCATCTTCTTCATTTCCAACATATGTAGATTTTATGTTTGAAGTTGAGTTTGAAACTTTTTCCTTTTCTTTTGACTTGACAACACGTTGATGTTGTTTGCGTACTCTTTCCCCAGCTCTAGATTCTTGTTGCACAATACCCATGTCAAAGTGTCATCTTCAAAAACTAATTCATCTTCCGCTTCTGAATTGTTTTCCACAAGGTCAATCATCCACTCGTTTGAATCATTTGTATCTTTTAAAGATATAGAATCAATCAAATCCCTCCGTTTATAGTGGTTTTTCAACTTCTTATTGTATTTTATAAATACAAGTTTCTGCAGTCTTTTATGCTCAAGTTTATTCTACTTTTTTCTATGTATCTAATTAAAAAATAAATATATTATTTATGTAGGTGTAAACTTATATACCGCTAACATAACTGAATAACTTAAACAATTCTTATGTGTTCAAAGACACTCCAATTTCTCTCACAACCCGATGCACTACATACGAGGTTTAAAATTTTGATTGTAAAATTTTGCAATGTAGTAGCTGAATTACCGTATAAACTCCACCACTCGACTGAGAAAAATTCATAAAGTTATAAATCAATCATTCTTAATCTTACGAATGGAATTAATGACTTATCAGGGGATTTGGTGTCTCTTGACTGGATCGCCAAATTAATACCAAATTGCCCTTTTACTTTAGTATACAAGGACAACTCATCCATAATTTTATCTTGATCATCTTCTAAAAGAACTCTTTCAACACATTTATACAATCAATTCGTAGCTTCTTCGTCGTGTTCAATAGTGTGGTCTTTGTAGAAAAAATTACGGATTCAAAAAATGTCCTGTTGCATGCAGTGTTCGATGATGTTGGCATTCTCATATTCAATCAATTATTGTAAAAATATCCTGTACTTCTGTTCATTTCCACCAAATGTCTCTTCAATAACTTTTCTTTATCCATTGCCTTATATATATAGCCTATAGCAGCATAAACCAGTCGAAGGACTCGAACTAGAGGATCCATCACTCTAAGTATGTAAAAAGTCGAATCAATAAATGAACATGGACAAGTAAGACAAATAAGAATGACATGACATTAAGTAGATAGTAAAACATACTAAGTGTACTTAGTTTATGTTTTAAATATTAACTGTTTCAAAAAAGATTAACTAAGATTATGTTACTAAATTTTTTAACTAAGTTTATGTTTTGTAAAAATTTAGTTTTGAATTTAGTAATAAATAATAATTACGTTTAATTAAAAACAACTTGTTCATGTTTTATAATTTATGAATATTGATTGAAATTTTAGTTTTGAATTTAGTAATAAATAATAATTAAGTTTAATTAAAAACAACTTGTTTATTTTTTATAATTTATGAATATTAATTGAAATTTTAGTTTTGAAATTAGGAATAAATAATAATTAAGTTTAACTAAAGACAACTTGTTTATGTTTTATAATTTATGAATATTAACCTAGTTTAAAAAGAAGGATTAACTAAGTTTGTGTTAAAAAAATTATGCAAGTGTCAAGGGTTGCTAGTTTAACTGGTTAGTGGTATGGCACTTTAAACTAATTTGTAGAGGTTACAAGTCGAACCTTAAGACATCAAAATGAGTTCCGTGCTTGGATAAAATATCACTCTTACTATAAGTTTTTTTTACTTAAGTTTATAGAATAACTACATTCTCAAATAAACATATTATAATTTAAATACTCACTTGCCATCTTAAAATTGATTCCATTATCTATTATGACTTGACTAACATTTTCCTCTCCAACTCTTTCCACGAACCTACCAAGTAACTCAAAAATCTACTCTCCCGTCTTCACACAAGAAGATGCATAACTATCAACTAAAAAATTAATTATTAATTAATGTTATCCCCTTTATATCTATCCGTCCATCCAACATAATAGCGCAACTGTATCTTTCCCATTGCACTTTATGGCCATAAGGTCATGTGCATATTTCAACTCCTTTCCCACAACGGAACTCTCAATTCATGGTAAAGGCTTCAAATTAGGTCCATATTTACCCATTGCATCTACTGTATCTTTAAATGCATTCGTACGAGTCATATTGAATGCAATACCGACTTGATAAAATAAGTGAGCAATATATTGAGTAGTTCTAACTCTAATTTCTTTATCACAAACATCATTTAGTCTCATACTAGATCCTCTACTTCAATTGGTCGATCTCATACTCGTATTACTCATGTATAAGTTCATTGGACCTTTTGGATTTTTTGTTGCCTTCTTCGTACATTCTTTCCACTTCCACCAATATTCAATCTCTTATTTTTCTATGCAACTTCATTATTCTCATCATTTTCAAAACTATAATTCTGTCATTACTTGCATTAGCTTCAAAAGCGATTGTCTTTCTAGTTGGTTTTTTATTTATTACTTCTGCCAACTCATCCCTAACATTAGGCGGAATTTTGGAACAAACACTTGCATTTCTAAGTCCCTCAATTTGAAATTGTTTTGCTTTAAATATTCCCCTTATTGTTGCTTTGGAATAAAACATTCAAGTCACACTATTGGGGTTATTTGCATCTGCCAAGAGTTATATTTCCGACCAATATCTCCTCTACAATTATTATTTCTAGCCATGATAGAACAATAATCTCCTATATAAGCATTAGTATCCATGACTTGAGAAGAAAAAAAAGCGAAAGAGAGCATTAATTCAATTATAATTTGAAATGAACTATAATTTATTTATTTGCAAGTTTGAATCTTTATTAAGACATCGAGTTTCTACTCTCTTGTTCTAAAAATGTATTTGTAATTTTGTATGATATATTTCCATTAATAAGTTAATACATTTATACTTAAAAGTTCAAATCACTTTAAAAAATTAAATTTGATTTAAAATTTAATTCTTTACTTTAAAATTTAATATAATCAATTTAAAACTTTGAATAAATTCGTTTCACTTTGATTATTACTTTTTAAAACTTTAAACTATAAATTTAAAATTCAGTTTAAAGCTAAAATAGTTTCAAATTTCAATTTCGTTCGATCGAAATGGAAAAATAAAGTAGTTAAGTTTACAATTTAAATAAATTTATAAAAACATATAGGTTTTAATATTAAAAATCATATAGGTTTTAATATTAAAAATCATATAGGTTTTAATATTAAAATTTAAAGAAACTAGTTAAGTTTACAATTTATACAGTTTAAGTTTGAATATTAAAAATTATATAGGTTTCAATTCTTTGATCAAACATTTAAGAGAAATTAAATTTTATTCAAACCGGTTTATATTTTATAAAGTTTTAAAATTTAAACTAAACTAAATTAAAACTAATCCAACAGAGTTTTAAATGCTGTATATACATAACAATAATTTCAGAGTTAAAAATCACCTAGCACTCAATTGTAGGTCGACAGGACGAAGAAGGCATGGATGTGTCGATGTGAGCAGATGAAGACGGTAAGTGGTAGCTTAAGTTCAGCGGCAGCGGTATGTCAAGTTCATCGTCGTCGGCAGCAGTTGCAAGGTCGATACGTTTTTTGAGTTAGATAGTTAATATCGTTATGCCCTAATTTGATCGATATTTGACAAATAAGCCTCAATTAGGTTTGATTTTGGGTTGAAACCCTATATTTTTTTTTTCAAGAAAAAGACTTAACACAAAGTCACACTTTTTTTAGTGCATCGATTTTTTGACGCTTCAGTGTTTGAAGCGCTTTTTCGACGCTTTAAGCATCACCAACTTTTGAAAGAGGAGAAAAACACTAGGTTGGCGTCTAGGGCTTTTTGGTGCCTAGACGAGTGCTTTGAAAACAGTAGGTATTAGTGGAGTAGGATTTAATTGCAACACAAGCCTATAGGTAACCCATTGATTTGAGAATGAATATTGACTACTAATTTTTATATAAAGATAAATACAAATAAGTCTTCTTTTTGTTACAAACTACTGAATTTTATCTTATTAATTCTTGATTACTGAGAATTACTCTTTAATTTAAATCGTGAATATGCGTTTTTAATTACTTTAAAATGTTAAAACATTAAATGAAAAAAGAAAAGATTGACCAATAATTTTAATAACTTATCTTTATCCGTAGTATAATTTATCCATGTTAAAGTTTAATTGCATTTTAAAATCGAACATATATAAAAGAAAAATGGAACACCCCTCTCTTTCATGGTCTATTTAGCGAGGTCATGAGTTAAACATTAGTTTGTTACTTTGTACAAAAATTGATTTTTTTAGAAGAATTGAAGGCAATTCCTAAGACAATGCTAAGCATATCTTAAAGTTGGCTCCATCGTCTAGATTATCCGATAAACAATATCTAAGTTGCTTCTAATTGTTGAAAAAAGAAGTATTTATATTGGATTCAAGCCTAATACAAGTAGTGGTAAATAATATAATGCTAGGTAGATATGAACCTTCGAATTTAAACGTAAAATTATAAGTACTAAACTATTTTTGCTTCGGTAGATTATTGTGAATTGTTTCAAGATGCCGGTGACTTAAAATAAATGTTGCTCTTCTCGGAAGGTTTGCCCATCTAATTTGCTGAGTTTGTATATCTAATATCTCTAAAAATGATAACCACCTAAGCAACTTACCCCCACTATATTTCATTATATTCTAAACTACCCTAATTTTATTTTCCCATAAAATTCTCTTTTCAACCAAGAAACTACATCCATATCTCCCAATTTGGATTTTATGTTCGGATGATTACTAATCAAATAAAAGAGATAGGGTCGTGACTTGTTACATTCTAAGGAAAAAAGTATTACTTGCATGGGGTTTGGCAGCTTCAACGCAAGGAATGCTATAGGGTCGCTCACATGGGCATGTTGTGTATTTTGGAGAGAATCACACAAGTTGCATGCATTATGGCTAACTTCACACTCTTTCCATACTTGATATGTTTTCCCTCTTTGCTGTCTTTAACACTTGTCCATATAGCTGTAACCTTTAGTTTTTGTTTCTTGAATCGGAAAAAAAAAGAAAAAGAAAAAACATGGAAAAATTGGAAATCGAATCGATCCAGACATTGATTTGTTTTCTTTGATTTTCATGATCAATGTATAAGTGATTTATGATTTTTTTCTAGGGTTTTGTAATGAACACAAAAACGAAAGTAGAGAGAATGAAAATGGACAATTTGATCATATTTTTTTAAAGTTGATAGAGACATACTCATCCTTTTATGGTCATTGAAAAGGATTTGTATACCTTAAATTGTGTCATATTTCACACCTAATTATTTACCAACTGCTTATGTGCTAGCTTACATATTGAATCAGAGATTATATTTTCTATTGCATTTAATATGAGTATGTTTTGAATACTATGAGATATGAATGGGCAAACGATATTAATAGCCAAAATCAAATATCCAACATGAACTTGCATAAATGTAGTAAAGTTATAAAATATAATAAATCATGGAAATTACACAAATCTTTTCAATATGCACATGCCCAATACATTGTACCATCAAACAGGAAGTGTAATGACCAACTCATACTAATCTTGAATTGCATATTAAGCAAAATTTGAATTTTTAGACGTTTATTAAACAAAAAGTCCATTTATGTACGCTCTTGTCTGTAGTAGCATTTGATTATCTTTTTAAAAGGCACAAAACACAAAAATGGTGGATCCATACAACTGTGTGGGAATCAACTGTTCAGTTGCATAATTTTGAATTGCAATTTTTCATTAGTTTCGATTATAAACATATGATAATAATATGTTAAACAAAAACTTATTTGCATTATTAGAAACAAAAAAAATATTAAATAAAATTTACAGTTGAAAACGATCAACAATCGAATGTTAAAGATGACACACACACGTGTGTATGCTAACATTAGACTTGTTATAGTATAATATAATTGGAAAAGAGGAGGATATGAGTAAAACGGGAGGAACCGGTAGAGGGTATTTGCAAAAGAGGAGGAAACAAGAAAAACAATATTAACAATACAAAAAGATAAAAAAAGTTTATTATTTTGATGTCACACTATTTGATTTTGCAAGCTACATTAAGACCAACATTCCTAATGTTGTTTGATTATGTATGAAAATAAACTTAAAATCAAAGATATACGAGTAACCCAAGTTCTATATTTGTATGGTTTTTACATAATTTATATGCTTATGATACACATACATGTGCCATGATTAGAAAATTGAACTTGAAATTTAGATATCTAAGCGGATATTGTTTTATTATCTCGATCTAGTTCATCCACACGTCATTTAATTTTGCTTTAAATGCAGTGTTCACTTATTTTATTCAGAAATTAATATATTTTCTTGATCTTAATTGATTAATTTTGTGCTCTTATTCAAACCTAATTAAGCACAAGTTCCCGGCCTCTTTGTCCACTATCAATATAAATCACATAGTTGTAATTTTGGTGTTAACATAATTGTTTACACCACGTGATCCATGCATATGGGCTCAAAAGCACTTGGCACCAAGAAACTTTCAAATCTAGGATTTCATATAAAATCCCACATTAACGTCTCAGTCTATATCCCGAATTGAGATCTTAAGTTCTCGGTTGAGATGAGCGTCAAACAATTAAAAATCATGTTTGAAACCTCATCTCATCCAAGTGCAAAAAGTGGTTTGTAGGTGATATTTTGGACGAGATGAAAGAGATTTAAAACTTTGACCCCAAGATTTTAAAATGGGATTTAAATCGTAAATTCAAACTTTAAATTGAAATGAAATTTAGATCGTAGATTGTAAATTCAAATGATCAATATTTGATTTGTACATAATTTGAAATCTATTTTGATGGTTGAATTCCAACATTTAAACTTAAAACTCAAATTTCTTCCTTGATCCATTTTTATTTTGTTTTGAAAACAATATAAATGAAATTGTGAATTCAAATAAGTATGTTAAAATATATTAGTATGAGTTGAATGTTTTGTTAATTGCGGTTAATAAGTTCGAATCATAATGTAAATCGAATGTAAAGGGAAAGATCCGATTTGAATCGTAAGATTTTGAGATTTTTGACAACAATGGTGCCTTGATGCACAATGCAATGTTATTATACATGATATACAACAACAACAAAGGCATTATTCCCAAACAAGTTGGGGTCGGCTAGAGATGGAACCCAAAAATAAATAAATAATAATAATAAAATAAAGTCAAATATGTAAATTAATAATAATAACCAAGTAAAATAAGATAAAATAAAAATGTATATGTATATATAAGAGGAATGATAATAATAATACTAATAGCAATAATGATACTAACAGTAATATTGGTCAAAGACTAAACCTACGTCTTAGGCTCATGTTCTCTAGTAATAATGATACTAACATGATATATCTTTTTAAATTGTAGTGCACTCAATTAGATACACATTATATAATTGTAATTTTTGGTTTTACATTACAAGAACTAATGGAAAAGTTATTTCTCATTTAGTATGAATTTCTGTTAAATAAGACCAATTTACAGAAATATCATCTAACGTTGAAATAAAATTTCAAGTGTGCACGCGCCTCTCTCTCTCTATAGTG
This sequence comes from Allium cepa, assembly GCA_030765085.1. Taxonomy (NCBI): domain Eukaryota; kingdom Viridiplantae; phylum Streptophyta; class Magnoliopsida; order Asparagales; family Amaryllidaceae; genus Allium; species Allium cepa. The sequence continues at coordinate 795,843,844 of CM060929.1, read as the reverse complement.
TATATGTATGTAGTTAGTACTCAATGTAAAATGGAAAACATGCAGGGAACTCAGTTCTAGATTTTTTTTTTTGCACGCCTGCTAGATCCCAAAAAATTAATAAAGAAATAAAACTATTCTACAATGAAAATATAATGAAAAGAGAATCCATTTCAATATTGGCCACTTGGTACATTTTTCCTTATGTGTCGCACTAAAAGAAAACGTGCATTGCATCTATTTTGCAACAATACATGCATATTATAATTCAAATAATAAAAGAAGACAGTTGCTTGCAATTGAATTTTAAATCTTTTTGCTAGTTTTTGTTAGCATTGTACACAATATCATATTTTTGATTCAAATTGTATTGCTTGTTTGAAATCAATTATTATTGCTTATATTATGAATTTTCTTTCTTATACTTGATGTTTTTGTTCTACCTCTTTGTTTCATATTATTTATTATATGCTATGCTATTTTTTTATAATTACTATTTCAAATCTATGTTACTACTATATTTTGGTTTCAGAATCTTTTTATATTAATATTAAATAATGTTATTTCCATTTACGTTATAATTTCAATAATATATTGGTTATTTTGATAAATATTTATAGGTTATGCGTTAAAAATATAAAATAGGTGTAATGTTGAATAATTAGGTTAGTTTCATATGATAATTAGTCATACAAACTGTTGATTATTTTTAATCTTGCTCGACATTCAACCTTCAAGTGGGTTGAACCTGCATTAATTTTAGGAAATTTTTGAGGACACCCTTGAAAATTTTCAAAATAGGCAAAAATATTCTTTCAATGCTAATTTTAAAACTTACATAAATCATGGGGAAAAAAGTTGAAAATTAGCATGCATTGCCATTAATTTCTTCAATTTTTTTCTGTTCACATACGCTTCATTTACAACAACAACAAAGCCATTTTTTCCAAACAAGTTGGGGTTGGCTAGAGATGGAACCCGAAACTAAGGGACAAAAGTAATTTAAAGGTTATAATAATAACAATAACAATTGTAATAATAAAGTCAAATAAGTAAATTAGTAATAATAGTGACCAAGTAAAAATAAAAATAAAGATAGAAATATAAATGTAAAAAATAAAATAAAATAGTAATAGTAATAGTAATAATAATAATTAATAATAATAAATAATAATAATAATAATAAATAAATGATGATAAAAGTACAAATAGTAATAATGGTGTTGATAGTAATATTTATCAAAGACCAAACGCCATGTCTTAGGCTCTTTTCCTTAATCCTATAATCTAAAACTTAAAAAATTCATAGCTCATGGTTCTGGTACGCGGATCGCTAACTTCCACGTGCTCCAATCCGTTACCAGCTCTTTGGATATATTCCAACCCTTCATGTCCCTTTTAGCTACTTCCTTCCACGTTAGTCTTGGTCGACCTCAACCTCTCTTTGAGCAAACGACGTGGTCTATAATTTCAACGCGCACAGGTGCCTCGGGCAGTCTTCGTTGGAGATGTCCAAACCATTTTAAGCGATGTTGAATTAGCTTCTCCTCGATTGGTGCTACTTTAAGTTTTCCACTTATATCATCATTTCTAATTCGGTCTCTTCTTGTATGACCGCAACTCCATCGCAGCATACACATCTCTGCTACGTTTATCTTCTGGATGTGTTGGTTTTTAGTATGCCAACATTCTGCACCATACAACATCACATGTCTAATTGCCGTTCTATATAACTTTTCTTTAAGCTTCTGTAGGACTTTCTTGTCACAGAGAAGCCAGATGTCTGTCGTCACTTCATCCATCCCGCTTGAATTCTAAAACTAACACCTTCATCAATCTCATTATCACACTGCAACATTGATCCTAGATACCGAAAGGATTCCTTCTTAGGAACTATTTATCCGGCCAAAATGACGTCTCCATTCTCTAACCTGACACTGCTGAACTAACACTTCATATACTCTGTTTTAGTTCTACTAAGCCTAAATCTCTTAGATTCTAAAGTCTGTCTCCACAACTCAAGTTGTCTATCAACTCCAATCCTACTATCATTAATTAGCACAACATCATCAACAAATAACATACACTAAGGAATCTCTCCTTGTATGCCCTTCGTAACTTCATCCATCACTAGGGTAAAAATGTAGGGGCTCAAAGCTGATCCTTGATGCAATCCTATGTTAATGAGAAAGTCACTGGTTACACCATCGCATGCTCTGACACTAGTTACAACATCATCGTACATATCCTTGATAATGGTAATATACTTTGTTGGGACTCTCTTCTTTTTCAGAGCCCACCATATCACCTTTCGTGGTACTTTGTCATAAGCTTTCTTCATATCGATAAAAACCATGTTTAAATCCTTATTTTGCTCTTAAACCTCTCCATAAGTTGTCTTATCAAGAAATAGCCTTCGTGGTCGACCTCTCAGGCATGCAACAAAGTTGGTTTTTTGGAACGCTTGTCATTCTTCTTAATCGATGTTCGATGACTCTCTCCCAGAGCTTCATCGTATGACTCGTAAGTTTAATTCTTTTGTAGTTTGTGCAACTTTGAATATCTCCTTTATTCTTAAAAATCGAAACTAAAATGTTTCTCCTCCACTCATCTGACATCTTGTTTGATTTGAAAATATTATGGAACAACTTAGTCAGCCAGGCCTTCCCCAAGGCTTCTCCACACTTCAATGGGGATACCATCAGACCCCAATGCCTTGCCTACTTTCATCCGTTTTAGCGCCTCCTTTATCTCGGATTTTTGAATTCTACGAACAAAATGCCTACTGATGTCATCAAAAGAGTCGTCTATCTCAATCGTAGTGCTATCACTTTCTTCATTAAATAGCTTATTGAAGTAATCTCTCCATCTATTTTTTATCTCATCGTCCTTTATCAAAAGTCTATTATTAGTATCTTTGATGCATTTAACTTGATCGAAGTATCTTATCTTTTTTCCACGGAGCCTAGCTATCCTATAGACGTCTTTTTCACCCTCCTTCGTACTTAGCTTATGATACAAGTCTTCATACGTCAGACCTCTTGCTTCATTCATCGCTCTTTTTGCGTTCTTCTTTGCCACTTTGTACCTTTGGATGTTGTCCTCGTTTCTATGATGATGCAAGCACTTATAGCATTCCTTCTTTTCTTTGATAGCCTTTTGTACCTCACTGTTCCATCACCATGAATCTTTAAGTTCGCGTTTATTTTCTTTCGTTATCCCACCACGGTAGCCACTTTTCGAATGCGTGTTGCCATCTCATCCCACTTGTGATTTGCTTCTCATTTCAAATTCCATGCCCCTTCTCCTACCACTCTATCCTTAAACACCCGTGAAGCGTCTCATTTGAGCTTCTACCATTTCGTCCGACTAATCTTGGCTCCTTTATCCTGTCGAACACGTATCCGAAGACGAAACTTCGATATCAAAAGCTGATGTTGTGAGACGACACATTCTTCAGGTATGACCTTGCAATCTACACAAGCTCGTCTGTCATCTCTTCTAGTAAGGACAAAATCAATCTGGTTACAGTGTTGACCACTACTAAAAGTAACTAAGTGTGTCTGTCTCTTTCTAAAGAATGTATTAACTGTCATGAGGTCATAAATAATAACGAAACTCAGTATTTCTTCTTCTTGGTTCCTATCGCCATATTCAAAATCACCATGCACTCTCTCAAACCCACCACTAGCCGAATCAACATGCCCGTTGAAATCTCATCCTATGAAAAGTTTTTCGCTACTAGACACATCTCTAACCATAATATCTAACTCTTTTCAAAAGTTCCTCTTGACGGCTTCACTTTGACCTACTTGTGGGGCATAGACACTAACGACGTTCATAATCATATCACACGCTACCAGCTTGATTAGGATGATCCTATCCCCTTGTCTCTTAACGTCGACAACTCCGTTTCTAAGATTCTTGTCAATTAAGATGCCTACCCCGTTCTTGTTACGTTCTTTTTCCGTATACCATAACTTGAAGCCTGTATTCTCCACCTCCTTCGCTTTCTATCCCGTCCATTTGGTCTCCTGAACGCATAAGATATTTACGTCTTCTAGTCATAGTATCAGCCATCTCTCTTAACTTTTCCGTTAAAGATCCTACATTCCAACTAACCAACTGAATCCTACTATCATCGACTAGCTTCCCTGTCCCCCGCACCCGCCGAGTAAAATGCGAAGATCCTTGCTTACTTATCACTACATCGGGGTGTCGATGCAGCGCGCCACTAAGGGAGTGGCGACCTAGCCCTTGCATATTTGTCACCATACCCGAGCCTCGATATGGCGCGTCGCTAAGAGGGTTACCCCCCAACGAAATATAATTGAGTTTCATTTCCATAAGAGAGGTTATGATTTTTACGTTGGCTCGTCAAGTCTATCACAACCCTCTTTTATCCTGCCTTAGGACAGGCTGCATAAAAAACTACACAGACGGAGTTACATACGTTTAATTTAAATGTAAAAGAAAAGTTGATTAAGTCCATAAAAAAAATCAGCCCCGCTTTGATGACTTTTTTTGTGCTTATAGATAATCATGATTTAGTGGGAGTACCCATTGGGAAAATGTTATTTCAATTTATGTTATAATAATAATAACATTGGTTGTTTTGATAAATATTAATAAGTTATTTCGTTAAAAATATAAAATAGGTGTAATGTTGAATAATTAGGTTAGTTTCATACGTTAATTAGTTATACAAAATGTTGATTATTTTTAATCTTGATCGACATTCAACGTTCAAGTTGGTTGAACATGCATTAATTTTAGGAAATTTTGAGAAACACCCGTAAAAAGTTTCAAAGTAGGCAAAAATATTCTCTCAAACCTAATTTTAAAATTCACATAAATCATGGGGAAAAAAGTTGAAAATTAGCATGCAATGCCATTAATTTCTTCGATTCGTTTTCAATTCACATATGCTTCATTTAAACCTAAAAAAAGAAGAAGATCAAATCCATGGAAAAAATAATCAGCCTATTTTGAAAAAAAAAAATGGTTTTATTTGTTATTATTCATTTTTTGCTTAGAGCTAGATATCTGTTATGGAAAAAAAAAAAACTACATACTCGTTTGATGGATAAAATTAAGTGGCAATTAGCGAGGCACTCTTATTTTGAAATTTAATTTTGTTCATCGAATGGTTTCTCATCCATAGGCTGCAATCAGGTTTTGATTTCACACCCATGGCGGGAAATTTTTATTGCTACAGCAAAAATATAGCAAACATTATTTTTATAAAATGCTTCTTTCAAAACAAACTCTGAAATAAAAATTAACTAAGAATAGCTTTAGCAGCAACTGCAACATTACCCTTTCCTTACTTCCGCGATGATGTTTCAAAGTTTGATACCTTTTCCCATAGGCAAAGTGACTCATGGATTTGTTCCCTTGCTAATTTTAGTTTGTAAAAACTCGTAATCCTTAGAATTCTCCATGTGAATTGTCTTGAATGTTCCCTTGTGCTTTTCTTTGTTCTTGATAACTCCAACATGATTTAACCAATTTTATACACACTAAGCATAGCTTTGGTAGCAGTTCCCTTGTGTTTTTACACTGGTAACCACTGGTGTCATGTTTTTTGATAAGTTAGAAAGCGAGAGTTCCTCGAGAATTGAAATCATTGAAAAGAAAATGTTGGTTCAAGTTCTAGGAAAGAAGCAGTTACACGGCGATGGAAGAAGCGTAGATGTGGTTGGTGGAGAGAAATCTTAACTTTGCATCTTTTTTTATTTTGTTCTTTTGTTTGCGTGAACATGGGCCAGGATATGTGGGTGGATGTTGTATATTTTAGCAGCCTTTGTGTGTGATATTACATCGTTGTAACTTCATTCCAAGATTTTCAGAACAAGACTATAAATAAAAAAAAATACTTGCAAAAGTTTGTTTTGATTATTTTAGCTTAGCATTAATTTTTACTGAATTATTTTGAGATATTTTTTTGTAAATTATTATTTTACGTTTATTTTAAATTTTTATTGTATTTTTATTTTTGCATAATCATTGTCTTTTTTGTAAAGGAAGTTTCTTATAGTCTATTTAAATCATTGATAAAGTTAAGATGTTATATTTTGTAGTTTGACTTTTTAAACCATTATTAGCAATTACCTGAAATCATCTTCAACTATAAATTTTGTCTATGTCGTATTTTTTATCAAATAAAATTAATCAGTATTACATGTACTATAAAGTTATGATTATTTCGGTTCAGTATATGATTCTTTGAAGAACGTCTGGATGCATCACACGTATTCAAGTATTAGGTATTTATTAGCAGCAGTACTTTGCTCATGCGGCGCACTTGTGCATAAAAATATAATGAATTAAAATCATTCAAATTTTTGCATATAGCTTGTCATTAGAGGTTTTTTTTTACATGAAATAGTAAATAATATAAACAAAACAATCTATGATGAATGCAAACAAAATTAAGAAAATAATGAGTATTTCACATACACAAACAAACACACACATTGTTTACGGTTAGGGTTAAGGAAAAAAATCGAAATAAAATGCACAAAGCCAAATCTAAAATCAAAGCCAAATAGAAAATCGATTGAAAAATAATCGAAAAACTTACACACGCAACATCTCGAATTTGAACGAAATTGATGATTTATTTTGTTTTTTTAGCTTTCGGCGTCTGCTTTTTCTTTTTTTTTCCTCATGCCCTAGAGGTCGATTTTTTTATAAAGCTTTCGGCATCTGTTTTGTCTTTTTTCTTCATGCCCTAGAAGTTGACGTCGAAATTGAGAGGATTGGAAGACAATGTTTCTACATGGTTGCGATTGGAGTGTACATTTTGATATATTTTGGGCTTGGACTGCCAATTAATATTCTGTTTTAATCGAGTAATGGTTATTTAGAGCAATAAAATAATTAGGGTTTAGCTTAATTTATTATTAATTTTAATTTGATTAGGGTTTAGTATAATTTAATTACGAAAGATCATCATTACACTTTTATTAACCATTGAAAATCGAAATGGGGACCAAAACCGAAACTTCCAAAATCGTCCGGAATTAAGGAAAATTCAAATGATCGAAACCGTGTTCTCGGACCTTTATATATACACATACATACATAAATACACACACATACATATATATATAGTACGGTATATACAAATAAATTAAAAAATTAGGTAGAGAAGATATATGATTTTCTTATCGTTATTGAGATTCGAATGGGTGAAACTTACCAACTAATTTTTTATTATTATCATTTATGCATGGAGATATATTTATAATTTATGGTTGGGATCGACAAGTTGTGATGGAAGGAACTAGTAAAAAGAGACTTGAGTGATTGGAATATATCTGAAGAGCTGGTGTCGAACAGAAGCGCATGGAAGTTAGCGATCCACGTACCAGAACCATGAGTTAGGAGTAGAGTTGGTTTACGGATAGCGTTATAAGTTTTAGATTATACAACTAGTGAATATGAGCCTAAGACGTAGTGTTTGGTCTTCAGTCCCTATTACTATTAGTACCATTATTAATAATATTATTATTATCATTTTTTAAATTTCTTTTTATATATATATTTTTACTATTATTTTTTATTTTAATTTTATCTTTAGTTTTATTATTATTATTATTATTATTTGTTTAATTATTTTACTATACATTATTATTATTTATTATCATGGTTTTTAAATTGACTTTGTCATTTAGTTTTGGGTTTCATCTCTAGCCGACCTCAACTTGTTTGGGAATAATGCCTTTGTTGTTGTTGTAGCAGCAGCTTCACACACAGACTGCACTTGATATATTTCATTACAGTCTGAATATGTTTATGCACTTCCAGTTTATGCACTTGTATTCCTGACATGTTGCCTGATTTCAAAAGCACTGCACTGTTCGCCTCAACTGATATGATACCCATTTATGACATTTTGAAATCTTGTAGGGTGTAGAAAACCCACATCAAGCAAAGTGGATCTTGATATTTTTTTAATTACCGTCTGAATATGTTGTACTCCCATGATAGATAACACTGGCATTTACAGTCTTACAAGAACATTGATGCAAATCATTTTCATGCTTATTAAAGCATAAAACCTTTGTTTTATGCTTAATGTTTTTTATTTGGATCGCCCTTCAACATTTTACTTTTTAACTATAAGTCTTATCATTTATGTGTCAGACAAATCTGATCAAGGAAAGTATCAGAATGGGCTACAATGATTTTGGGGATTTTTACTACGCTCATGGCCTATTGGGGGATGCTTTTAAGAATTATGTCCGTACTCGTGATTATTGCACTACTTCAAAACACATAATTCATATGTGTTTCAATGTGATATTAGTTAGCATAGAGCTGGGTCAATTTGTTCATGTTGCAAATTATATTGGTAAAGCGGAGCAAGGACCAGACACATTAGATGCTGTCACAGTTGCAAAATTGAAATGTGCTTCTGGATTAGCTCACTTGGAAGGAAGGAAGTATAAGCTTGCTGCTCGCAAGGTATGGTCTGCATTCCTATTCTTAACCTTGTGTGCTTCTGTGAACTTTGATAATTCTCTTATTCAAAATTTATATTAGAGGCTTATATGAACAGAAATCGCGCTCCAATATTTCCATTGCAGTTCTAATCTATGTTAACCATCTGTATTCTATGGATTCACTGTAGTAAAAATAAAATATTTCTTACACCTTTTAACAGTCATTTAGGTCTGTTACTTGCTTAGATCAGCTTTACCAGTAGCATGACAGAACTCCCTAGTCAGAAGTTTGCTCCACACACACACGCACGCGCCCGCGCGCACACCATGAATTCACTGATTAGCCATAGCTGGATTTACTGGGGCCTGTGCCCTACGTGGATTTGAGCAATGTATTTAAAAAATACTATGAATTCACTGATTAGCCATAGCTGAATTTACGCTTTAACACTATCTGGTTCAGCAATATCATATGTAAGGCCGGATTTTGTATTATAATTATACATACTTTAGCCAACCACCTCTTTTATAAATGCCGATAATTATCCGTTCGCTCTTCTTTTGTGATGTGGGACTTTGGCTGGCTCCGCCATTGCCCAGTGCTGGTGTGGCAGAGTTGTCCACAGCTGGCCTGGGCTGTCCCACTTGAAAGCAAGTGTACATAGTTTTACATACCGCTTCCCTCATCAATCTAGTTGGCAGTGTTCTGATTTTTGATGCATAAACCTTTTTTCTTTCTTCTTTGTGTGTTTGTGGGATTCTTTTTTTTTTTGGAGGGGGGGGGGGGGGGATGGGTGTTGTGGGGTTTGTTGGTTGGTTTCCAGTTTTAACCCAAATAAGGCTGCTGCTGGAAGCCTTGCCTGTGTCCCTCTTTTTTCATATGTGTGTGGAGTTTTGGTTTGTTTAGTTGGTTTTGTGGTTTCTTTTCTGGGGAGTTGTGGATTTGTTGTTTCTCCTTATTATGCTAGTGATGATGCTTCTGTAGTAGTGTTTGTATAATAGAAAGCCATTCTAGTTAATAAACATACTACTTGTCTGATCCAACTTAACTTGGACACATGTATATTATTTTTAACAAATATCAACTTTTTATTGATTTTCAGTTTTCTTTGCTTTATCTTTAGGGTCCATTTGGTTGTTAAAACATTGGCTGCTTGCCAGTTGCTATAAATGTATTCAGAAGCAAAAGCATGTAAATGCAAGTTAAAACAGTTTACCTTAGCCGCATTTTGTGGTTAATAACATTTACTACTTGCCGGTTGCTACACAAATTTACACAAAAACATGGACCTAGTTTAAATACATTTAACTGAATAGAAGAGTCCCAAAAAAATTGGTGTGCCTTTTACATTATTTTACTAGCAAGAAATTTGTACCTATTGCATTTTCTGGAGTCTTCACAATCTAGATGTCTACTTATTTTGCTCACATAATATTTATTACTCCATTCTATCTTCGACAGTTTCTTGAAACTGGTATTGAACTGGGAAATAACTATTCAGAAGTAATTGCACCACAAGATGTTGCTACATATGGTGGTCTTTGTGCACTTGTTTCATTTGATCGAGCGGAATTGAAGGTATCTTTATTTTGTAGTATCTGCAGTGGTTTTTATGCATATACATAGATGTGTTTTATGTCAACTCAAACTATTTATCTATATAATTTATCAGAACAGGGTCATTGATAATTCCACTTTCCGGAACTTTTTAGAGCTTGTGCCTGAAGTCCGAGAGCTCATTAATGATTTCTATGCAAGGTAAAACAATTTTAGTATTCCTAATGAACTATGTAACTCCTTGATTTGATCAAATATGATTTTTCTTAGAACAGTTATTGGGATGTTTAATGTTATTAGTATAGTATACTAGATCAATTACAGAGTAACGACCAACATCATTCTCAAATTGCTACATCATACTATTTATTCTTGAGTGGCATTTCCAAATGGACTATAGGGAGACTATCAACTATAACGTTGACATGAGTGAGAATAAGAATGTGAAGAATATAGTGAATGGTTACTCGTTATCTGGTCTGGGATAATGATGATAAAATCTAGTTATTAGTCCTGCCTTCACTCTTCAGCATGCAAATCATATATGATCTGGACTTGAGAAGCGCAGCTATACTGAGTATGGAATCATCACTACATGATGAGATTTCTATTGACCGGATGCTGCAGCGGTTTTGTCCTATAACTTTGAAATTGCTTTTAACATGTCTTGTATTTTTGTAAGTTATAACGCTATATCATTTTCTTTCCTCATCGATTATCTTTTTGAGGAGTGATAAAAATATTCTCCAGTTCACTTCTCACACTGGTTTTCTTCTTTCTTAAGTCATTTTAGTGTAGAAAGAGTGATGACTGAAATTATGATTTTAATCTATATGTTGAATAATTGCAGTCGTTACGCATCATGTCTGGAATACCTACAGAACCTGAAACCAAATCTATCATTGGATATTCATTTGCACGATCACCTCGACACCCTTTATACTCAAATTCGCCATAAAGCAATAATTCAGTACACGCATCCGTTCAGTTCTGTCAATTTACACTCAATGGCTGATGCATTCAGAACTGATGTTTCTGGATTGGAGAAAGAGCTTGCTGCTTTGATTACTGATAATCAGATTCAGGTGAATATGTTTTCTGTTTTCATTTATGCATAAGATGATATCTGGTGTTTCATTTTGTCCAATTTTGCAGGCTCGGATAGACTCACACAACAAAATATTATATGCAAGACACGCTGATCAAAGAAACACGACATTTCAGCGTGTTTTGCAAACTGGAAGGGAATTTGATAGGGATGTGAAGGCAATGCTGCTTAGAGCCAATCTACTCAAATTTGAGCAAAATTTAGCACCTATCAGAAAGTTCTAAAGTGATATACATGAGTTATCTTTGATTATTGAATAGTTCTATCACCATTTTGTGTACCTGATATGTGAATGTTTTTTTATGATGTTTTTCCATTGCTTAATGCTCATGATATGATGGCAAGTTTTTTTTTGTCCTTAAAATTTTAGGTGGATTATATTTTAAGCTTCTATTTTCTGCAAGAAATACAATGGTAATTGAAGTTTTTGTTTGCTGCTAATCTCTATGACTTTTGTTGAAATGGTTTTTTTTAAAAATCATTTTAGTGCACTTTTCAAAACTTGCAACATTTTTAGATCTATTTTAGAAAACGTTACATACATCTAGTTCCTGCTGCGTTGGCTTTGATTCAATATTTTGGCGTTGATTCTTTCAAGATCGTGCTTAGGTATTTTTGTTCAATTTATTTACGTGGATGCATTCTCAAACTTTGACAGTACGAATTTTTCAAAAATAGAATAAATTGGTGCAATATCAAAGTGAATCAGTATAAATTGCTAAATCAATGTTTACATGGTAAAAACATGTTATGTCCTCGGTAAGCTTGAAATGAATCTATATTGTTTTGGAAATGAACTGGAGTGATAAAAAGATCTTTTCAAATGAATCTAAATTTATTATATGTTTTGAAAGTGGATTAAAATGAAAAAGAAAGTTCCTTGTTGAAAAGATATCCTAGCTAAAATAATAGGAAAATAGTTAGACTCTTATCTTTTTTCTTTTGACCCTTAGATACGTTCTTTACCTTCCAAGGAGAAGGACAAACATTTAAAATAGAGCAAATATTTAAAATAGAACAAACATTTAAAAGTTTTGTTTCAAGACCACGTTAACTTAGGGCTTTCATCCTCACACAACTAATCTGAACAATGGAGGAGTGAGTCTTGTCGACGGCGCAACAACTCTCAACGATGGTGGTGGGTTCGAGCTTGATAGCGACGATGATGAAGAGAGGTGCAAGAGTTTGACGATGATGAATAGAGGAGTTGTGATGGAGGTCAACATGAAGACGAGAGTGGCGGTGTAACATGAAGAAAATTGGAAATTAATGTATTGCATGGGGATGGAGGAGTGACGTCTAATATGATTAGGGCCGGAGGTGGAGGAGAAGAATATAGAATTGAGCAAGCAGAAGATAGGAATCGATAATGATACAATGCAGTATAATTTTTTATTAAAACATAATAATTATTTATATTTCCGCCTCAAATGTTATTTTATAGTAGCATTTATAGATAAAAAATATATATTTTAGCTCACAATGTTATTTCCTAAGCATTTTATGAATTGTAATAGTAATTTATGAATTGAGTAATAATTTATGGAGTGTAGCAGCAGTTTTTGAAAAACCGTACTATTTTATATATAAATGAATTGTGTATTTTAGCTCACATTACTATTGATAGTAGCATTTATGAACCGCAACAACAGTTTTTAACTTGTAATACCATTTTGTAGATGAAGTGTGTAATCTAAAATACAATATTATTTTGTAGTAGCATTTTATGAATTGTAGTAGCTTATAAAGTTATATACTAGTAGCATTTTTAAATGATTTTTTTTTTATAATTCTGCCTTCTAATAGCATTTAACGATTTTTGTAATGGTGATATCATTTTTATTTTATTTTTTGAAATTGTTATAATGTTGTATTTTATAATGCTACCGCATAGTGGTATTTTTGTGTTTGTTGAAATAAAAATACATATAGTATTTACTTTTCAATCTACTCTACAGTAGCATGTTTAAATGTTAGTGCATAGTTGTATTGTATTTATCGAATAAATAAACATTACATAATTTATTTTGATTTTCCCTATAATGCTACTGTGTAGTAGCATTTTGTAACTATTATTTTCTAAAAAAATAGATTTTTAGTGCACTTTTTTCTTACAATGCTATCATATGGTATCATTGTTGTAGCTGACACTTTTAGAAAAAAGAAACAAATATTGATAACGTATAGTATCATTTTTTTAGAAAACACCTATTTTTAAATTTCAGTGTATTTGCAGAAAATTTTGCAAATATTCGAATATTTCTGGATCACAAATATTTGCAAAAAAATCTACGTATATTTGCAAAAAAAATTAGTTTTATTCATAAAAACATGCGATTCAAGTTCATATTTAATCTTCAAAAGAAGACAATATTTATTTCTAAAACTAAAAATAAGGGTGTAATTTAAAATATGTTTCTTAAGAATGGTTTTTAATGTAGAAACTTGAAAATATGTGGCAAATCCTAATTTCCTTTAAACTAAATGACATTACACATTAGTTTGGTGTTGTTTTTTGGCATGATTTGTTTCTATCCAACAGAAGTGATTATTCTCTTATATTTCCAACCTTTTAACTTATTAGATGGAAAGACTTATGTATCATCTCATAAATGAAATGCATATCTTGTATTTCTTGCTTTACATCATATTTTTGTTAACATGGTTAATCAATGTTATTAGTTTTGAGATTTGAAATCGTGATTTCTGGTCTCGCTGTTTGGATCCTCTATTAAACCAACCATATTGGTTTCTCCTTTTACAATTCGTAATTTTTTTAATTTTGAGTTTGTTAGATTTGAATTGCTACTCCATCTTATTCTCACTCCTTTGTCTCTTAGTTGCTTCCTCCAAATCTTTGGAAGCTTGAGTTCTATCTGTTTATGTTCCTTCTTCAGCACAACAAGAATTTATCTCAAAAATTGATCTACAGTCATCATCATCAATGCCTATAGTCGTCGTCGTCGTAGTGCACAATGTTTTTGTTTGATTGAGATTGGGAATGAGTAAGTTGCACATAGTTTTATCCCTACTTGAATTTTTTTTCTCAAAACTTGATTAATAAATTAGTTGTCGACAATTGGATCTAATAATGCTTGAGTAAAGCTCACATTAAACCTATATATTGACCAAAAATCTAGCCAACCTTTGAACTATGATTAAGAGTTAGTATTTTAGCAAGAGTTACTTGTTAATACCCTAAAAAAATAAAAACTGAGCAGATGATGTTTGCAAGAATAAGTGAAGGCACATATTTTAAAATGGTTCGATCAACGTTGATTTATGTCTACTGTGAAGAATCTTTTATTACTTTGCTTCCCTTACAATTGATGTGCATATAAGAGACAATAATAAGAAGTTTATTCAACCTTTGTAAAAACACATGTCTTGATGTTGTTTGAATTGGTGTTGAATGATCGAGATTGCGCAGTTGAAACACTGAAATCATATTGGGCCATCAATCGTATCGCTCTGTCTGATGTGTGACGATTGCAGTGCTAGTTAGAGTGTATGGATAAGATAATTGCCAGTTGGCCGACCGTGCTTTGATCATGCTTTGGTCAAGGAAAAGCGGCGTGGGGTCAGATAATGGTTGTGCAAAGATGTTCTAGTGGCAACAAAGAACATGGAGTGCTTACTGCACAATGACACTTTTATCAAATGAACAACGCCGTTCGTGTTAGTCTTTTAGAGAAACAATGCAAGCGAAGGTTCTTATTACACGAATGGTTAGGCGTCTATGACTAAAGCCTACCGAGACAAGACAAGAAGGCTTTAGAAGGTGTAGGCGGTCAACAAAGAAGGCGAATGGGAGACATTTTTGTGCGCTGTTGACAGGTCCACTCAACCGTTGAGAGGGATGGTTCATGTCAGTCGGGCATCTATTGTTGTGGAAGGGCCTGGCCGGTCATTAGTCTGGTGGCTAGGGTGGTTAAATCCTGAAGAGTGCTTTATGGACAAATGGATATTTAACTTATGCATGTGACATTGCTAGGGGAGATATCTATTGAGGGATTCTTGCTGTTTGAGTTGGTTGCATGTTGTGCAAGGAGGCGAGACAATGTGCCAAACTATGGAAGCATATGGATTATGTGGCAGGTCAAGATGCATGTTGCTAAAATCATAAGGCTAGTTGGACGATGCGGGCCAACCCATTCCATAGCTGCGAGAAATTCGATCAACATTTTTCCCTTAAGTTCGTGCCCTTGTGTGAGTGCGGGATTATCAATCATTCATTAATGCCACTACATGTGTCACTTTGCGATTGGTGATGGTAGTTTATATTCTCAAACATTGCAGGGATGGTTTATTTTTCGACGTATGAGTTGACAATGGCATTGATGATACCTAAATGGCTCAGATTTCCTCCTAAGTGGTCGATCCAATGGTTCACATTTCACCTTACTACCTATAAAGACGTCTTTTCCTCCTCTTCTCATTCTTTATTGAACTTCATAAACGTCCACCATTTAAGAGTTAAATAGCTTTCTTCAACTTCTTCATCTTTTTTTTTCAAGTGCAAACTTCGATCATCATCGACGAGAATTTCTAACTTTGATCCATCATGCTATTCACGTTATCACTAAGTATGATTTTTACTTGCTTTTGGAATGATTTCGTGATTCTCGCTATTGCTTCTTCTATATTTTTAAGTTGCTTTTCATTTTGTTTCTTACTGCTGTTTAATCCAAACATTGTCGTTACTTTGACGAACTTTATGATGAACTCCCACTGCATGCAGTGTCTAATGATCGTCATTGGGAAGACAACAACGATCGTTCGATTTCACATCGATGATCGTTTGATTTCACATCGACGGTCATTCAATGTCAAACAATGACCAGTTTACTTGGAAATACTCATGTTGTCAAGGTTGCTGTACTACCCCTCTCCCTAATAGAATAGGAAGAGAACACATTAGGCCATGACCCACAATTTAGTTTAGGTAATGAACCAAATGTGGGTGTGGGCTACACGTCCTGCCTCGTGCTTAGGTTCGTCCTTAGCAGGCTTGCTGAATGACCCTAGGTCGTCCGTTCTTATGGCAGAGGAAGACATGCCCCAGTGCCTTGTTTAGTGTTTAAGTAATTCGAGGTTTTTCTAATCTAGGTTGTTTGTTATTGATTGCAGATGACCGAAGCTGCTTCCACTAATGGACAGACTCTCCTTCCAAGGTCTTTTAATTTTCGAGAGGACTAGGTTGATCAAACCTACTCTTTTCCCTTTACGGCTATGAGAACATCATTCCCATTTATCCTTTTGGCTACTGACTGAGCCAATCAGCCCTAGCGTTCTATTTCACATGGTTGCTAGCTCACATGAAGAGTGGGGGCAATTATCCCCTTCCACCCCTTCCTTATCAAAATGCACACCACATAGTGCTTGTGTAGCTTACCCCAAACAACTATAGTCTACCAGCAGACTCTTCGTTATTTGTCATGACTTTAGTATCCAAGGTCTGGATCAGATTCCGATCATGTTACTCTTCAAATTGTACCTGCATTCCAAGACTAACCTAAGAAATTATTAATGACTATAGAGGAATGACAATCCCCCTCTTCTTCAGTCTTTTGAGCAAGGTATCGGGGGCACCGAGAATAGTTGTTATTCGTATCAGCCACTATCAATCCGAACCATATAACACGGGCCTTCAACGTGCCGGTATGTTTCTTACTTAATGCATTTTCCTTTTGAATTTCTACAATAATTGGTAACCCATCTTGCTTTTTTGCCATAGTGCTCCTTACTAGAACAAACATAAGCACTACTACCAATGAGGACTATATCTGTCGAATAAGGACGATCGACGATGATGCCAGAAATTTATCATTGATTTTAACAGAAGAGAACCTCCGACCGGCGGGATTTTTTTTCTGTGGCAGACCATATGTGGTGGTGGGATCATAGTTAGGACTTTAAGCGTGTGGCCAGCCAGGCCCATGGGGGCCACTATTAGGGAGCATCCGATGGTGAAGCTGTTGGTGGATATAGAAGAGGAGGAAGAAGCCACCGCATTGGACCCATGTCACAATAGTGAGAGGGAGGCTTATGATCCGATGCTCTTGGAGGATATTGCGATTTTAGACTATGTTATTGATTGCTTTTCGAGTTATTCTAGCACGCTTGAGACACCCCCAGGCGGAGAGAATGGGCAGACTAGCGCAGGAGCCACATATACCAACAAGTGTGGAATTTTCCTTCGATGCCTCTCCCACCTACGGGTCTCTAACCTAAGTAACTCAGACCATGCCCCCAAGACACAATACCTTGAAAAGGCACATTCTAGTAGTAACAACATGAGTCCTCCTACTCGCCTCTAGTAAGAAGGCAACGGTGGGACTAGTCCAATGAGGGTAGCTTAGTCTTGTCTTGCCTTTATTTTCTTTGAAAATTTTCTAGCTCTTTTCCTTATTCGTGTTTTGCAGGGGTCCTCATAAACCTTGGAGCAATAGTTGAGTCTACCATGACTGGAGCATCCACTAATAGACCCACACCTTACAACCTCGCACGAGCATTAGCACCCAACGACAGATGCTGGTAACTTTTTCACTGACTCGCTCTAGGGAGATTTCCCCTTGCAGTCGTATCATCTCTGCCTAGTTCTCCCTCCTTACCTTGGGGTCGATCCTAGCTAGCTAATTCCCTTCGGGTCGACATGGGCCAGACTCGATCAGAATTAAGAGGAGAGGATTGAGAGGAGCTGGAGAGCTCCAATGGGAGGCTGCCATTTAGCTTTTCTTGGAAGGCTAAGCCTACTAGTCGGTTGCTTAGGACCATGGGGTGATTAGGACCACTAGCCTCTCCATGGCGATGAACTTAGATGAAACATGTCTACTTGGTCTTCTTCAGACACTATTGGGGATCGCCTTGAAGGTCTTGGAATATCCGGGTGGCCCAACCACTCCACTGAATCGGTATTAGACAATGAAGTTAGGGAGGTTTTATGGTAAGATTCTAAACTTTGCTATTTTCTCTTTTCTTTCCTTCTTTTTTTGCTTATCTATTTCTTGTTTGTAGGATAGGTTCCATGCTCTTCGCCTTCGTAATGACGTGTTGCGTTATATAGACAAGGCCACCGCCCGCCACTTGGTGGAAAAGAAGCGCCAGATCTAGAGAAAAGGGCCACTAAGGCCGAGGCATCTAAGGAAACTACGCCCAAGGAGAAGGCAGAGGAGGTGACTAAGAGGAAGGGCCTTGAGGTGGAGAATGTCCAATCGAGAATGGAATTAGAGCTAGCCGCAAGAAGGCAGATGATATAAGGGGTAAGCTACAACAACATTTACGTTGCACCACCCAAGAAGAGAAAGTCAAGGTGAAGGCCATTCTTCATGAGGAGTGGAATAATAGGTTGATAAAGATGCTGAAGTTGACCTTTACAACCAATTATCACTTCCCATTGGATGTTATCTTCCTTTCCCTAGTGGAATATGATGAAGTGCATAGTGAGATGACGACCAACATGGTAGCGGTTGGGAGGACTTACCTAATGATTTTGACTCTAGGGAAGATTTTCCTCATTGATAGGCTGATTGTGCGAGCCGCCCAGAGCCGGTCGTTGATGCTGCCCCAAGGGTGGATAAGGAGTTAATACATATAACAATGCCATATCGTCGGACACTTTGCCCCATGAGTAGTGGAGTCATAGTGGATCTTTTTGTGTTTTGTTTATAAGTCCTTTTTCTTTCTTTTTTGTTTGTATGTTGATGGGGAGAGGCCCATTGTTGTAATGACCTTTTTTCTATAGAATGAAATGAACTCTTTTGCTTTGAAAAAAGTGAACCCTTTTGATTTATTGAGCTATTTTCTTTGTGATGAAGCTACTGTATTGGACTTCTTTGTTTGTTTTTATTTCGATGTTTGCTTTGTTAAGTAATCACATAAACTTAGCCCTCTACGAACAATATAACAAACAAGTAGACGTAAGGCAAAAAAGAACAAACAAACCAAACAAACTTATCTTCTATTGAGGCATCCTACCCTCAATCTTGCATGGTGAATGTGAATGGAAGGTGGGGCAGCCTTTGGCAGTTGCCCGATACTTATGTTGATCTACTTTGTTGTATTCACAGCCCAACTTTGCGCGATAGGGCCACTTTTGGAGTTTAAGTCGGTTAGCGCTACAAATGCTAGGTTTGGAGTCACTAAGTTGGTAACCATTCCACCTTGGAACCAGTGCCTTGCCCCGGTAGAGGGAGGGGCGACCTCAACGGTGAAAGAATTAGGACCATGGTGTGGGCATTCATGCCATCGGTTCATCGATGCCTCCGGCATGGAAGGGAGAATTTAGTAGCTCATGCATCCTCATGGTGAAAAGCTATAGATGCCAGGTTAGGGGTACAATGTGGATAATAGCGATGCCTTGGCACTAGTGCCTTGCACCGCTAGAGGGGTAGGTAGCATCATAGGCAAACAAATATAGACCATGACATGGGTGGTCACACATTGGTTCGTCGATGCTTTTGGAACAAACAAGAGCATTGATCTGCTCGTACATCCTCATGGGTCAGTACACCATAGATGCAAGAATTTGGACCGCAACCATCCTCATGGGTCAGTCCCATCCTTGTGACTGTGTCGTTGGCATGGATGGGAGCGTTGATAGATTGTGCTTCCTCATGAGGCCATTTTGATATTCCTTAGTTGTAGAGGAGAGCCTCTTTTGGCCCTTCTTCTCTAGATGGACTTGTTTTATGACTTTCCCTAATAAAGAAAAGAATGCTATATGGATCATCCCTACCAGAGAGCCTTGTCATTGATGCTTGAGTAATGAATGTTTGGGAATGCTTT
Source organism: Allium cepa (assembly GCA_030765085.1). Lineage (NCBI taxonomy): Eukaryota > Viridiplantae > Streptophyta > Magnoliopsida > Asparagales > Amaryllidaceae > Allium > Allium cepa. The sequence continues at coordinate 795,823,959 of CM060929.1, read as the reverse complement.
TCTTTCATTTCATACTTGGATTGACTTATTACATAAAAGGTTCTTTGACTTATAGTTGCAACTTATATAGTTTTACACATAGTACACTTAAAGGTGCTTTGGATTCCATGTTCTAGGAATATAGGTGTCGTCAGGGTGCGAAAGGAGGTAGGCACCGTTGATGAGTGTGACGCTGATCACGTATGGACCTTGAATCGATGGTGCTTCACCCTTGCGTTGTATTTCTAGGCTATTTTTTTGTATGCATTGATGAAAAGATCCACCTTTACTATTCTTCTAAAATGTCAAGCCCAAACCTAAGTAGCTCTTCATTTTACTTGGGGTCGTGAGTGAGGTGGCTTGGAGATTGTATGCTGACTTTGATGGGTATCATGGTTTCATTCTCAAAGGCTAAAGAGAATGGGGAGTTCTCAGTTGGTGATCATCTCTAGGTTTAGTAAGACCAAAGAATGAGCAATAGGTATTCCGCCCAGTTGCATTTTTTCCTTTGTGAGGCATTTCTTTAATGTTGGCTTGATGGTCCCATTTACGGCCTTAACCTAACCATTTGCTTGTGGGTTGGTGACTAAGGAGAAGCACTTCTCTACTCCATTCTGGTCATAGAACCCTTGGAACATCCCTCTCTCGAACCATGTGCCATTGTTCATAATGATTTTCTTTGGAAGCCCGAAATGATATACGATGTTCTTAATCACGAAGATTAGAATTTCGGTGTAGCAGCCCCAGCAAGGGGCTCTATGTCATCCCATTTTGTGAGGTAGTTTATGGCGTCTATGTCATGTTTATATCCACCTTTGTCATTAGGAGCTTTCCGATTAGGTCAATCCCCCAAATGTCAAATGACCACGGGGATGTCATGGATTTAGGAGATTTGGATAAGCTCTTGGCATCTTGGCAAACCGCTAATATTAGTTACACTTCTTTATACATTTCATTGGAGCTTTGATCATAATAGGCAATAATAATGTTAGCAAATGGCTTTTTTGGCCAGGCTTTGCCTCCCGGCATAAACATAATTCTTTGTGAAGTTTTTCCAATATATGATCGACTTCCTTTTCTATTACAAACTACTAAAGGGTGGCTAAATACCCTCATCAGTAGAGCTTTCCATCCATGATGTGTAGTAGGGTGTGCAATATTGAATTAGCCCGTGCTTCCTTAATATCCGCTAGTAGTTCTCCGCCGGTGAGGTACTTCAACATTTTGGTCATCTAGGCGTCAATTTGGATCTCGTCAATTTCCATGTTAGTTGCCTCCGATTCAAAGTAGGGGGTTACCGGCACCTTCATCGGGACCTAGAGAATGCTTTCTTTAGGATTGCTTTCTGCCTTAGCCAGTTGGTCGGCTTTGGCATTCTTTCATGGGTTATTTTCTCTCGCTTGAAGTCTGTGAAGGCCCTAACGAATATTTTAGCTTCTATGACATAAACAACCAATATTTTTCCTGTAATTTGGATCGCTCTCCAATCTGATTGACAAACGGTGAAGAGTAATTGAACACATGTAAGAATTCTATCCACAACTCCTTAGCTATCCTGATATGGAATAGGATGACTTCATTCTCAACTTCATTGTCAGAGGCTTTGAAGCTAAGGTGGACAACGAGACACAGTTCTTTACCATTGGGTGTGACAAAACCATGCCAATGGCCCCATCTCCTTTCTTGTTAGATGCACCATCAACTTCTAGTTTCCATGCTTGCAGGATGTTTATTGCTTCTTCATCATCAGTTCTAGGCTTGAACATTTTGCTATAAAATTAGCTACTGCTCGGCCTTTAATTGTGGTGTAAGGGTGCAATGTTGTTAACTTAGAAAATGGATTAACACCCAAATATCAGATGAAAGCATCAGTTCTTTTAGAATAGATGTAAAAGCATCAGAAATCTCAGATCAAGCAAGTAAAAGATAGCAGAAAAGTAAAGAACACAGAAGAATTTATGTAGTGGTTCGGCAATCTCTGGCCCATGTCCACTTTATAGTTTGTTATTCATTATCTTCTCTTCGGATTATAATGAATTATATTCGATCTAACCATAATTTAGTGGATCTTTGATTTATAGTGAAGTTTCTAGAGTGTTTGAAATGTAGTAGATAGGAGTGAAGAAGGAATCTCTAATGGTAGGATAGGAGTAAAGAAGGAGTCTCTAATGGTAGAGAGATCAGATCCAAAGTTTAGAGTCGAAGATCCCATTTTGGTTGTAGGTAGGTTAACATTTATCAAAAAACAGAGCTATGGAGTTAGAAGCCTTCTTGCAATGAAGTCCAAAAGACGGCTCGAAGTCACATAGGAAAAGTCAAGTGCACACGAGCCAAAAGCATAGCTCGATAGTGACCTAAGGTCCATAGTCGGTACCGACTTATGATGCTTGCTGCAAGTTGCATCATTTCACTTGCCTTGCTTTTCTTTTATCCAGTTGAGTTGTTTGAGCCTCTTTTCCAACATTTTTGAGTAGAGTCTAGTGATCTTCTTGATAGCACTTGAGTTATCATGGTTTCTTTTTCGTCTTCTTACCAATCTTTGAATTGATTGTACAAACTTTAAGAAAATCACTTGATCCTAAGCCATTGAAGTTGTACAGTAGTTGTGTGAAGTTTTGGAGGATAACGGGGAGATGTGATAGGACAGTATTAACCTATGGCCACCAACTTGGTACCGAGCTAAGGTGTATGCTCAAATCCAAATGGAATTCCTTCAAGTTGTTTTTTTAGCTTTTCCAAGTTGTTTGAACCAAAAATGTTACAAACACCCAAAGGTTTATGTAGAGAATGAAATATGAAGACAACAAACGAAAAATGAGGAAAAGAGAGCACCCAACAATTTATAGTGGTTCAGCAAAGCAATGCCTATGTCCACTTTAACCTTTTATTGCTAATTACAACTTAGGGGCAAAAGTTCTTGGGACTCAGTACAACTCCACCACTTATAACTTTATAGTTACAAGAATATAAGATATAATGGAACTAGAGCTAAAAATATCCCAAAAAATGAGCCCTACCCTCTAAGGTAGGGGGCCTAAAATCTCGCATGTAATATCTCTTAGCCGCTGTGCCTAAAATTGGCTCGTTGTTTTCAAAAAGATAGGTGCTAGATCAACAATATTTGGGACTTGGTACCGATCCCCAAGTATGAAGATTCTTGAGTCTTCAACTCCTTAGCTTGGATCGTTTTGGGGTAGGCTTCGTGAATCCATAGTTGTTTGCACCGATCTTACCTTGTTTCTGATCCCAAATGATAGAGTTATGGGAGAACGAAGCTGCAGGTTCAGTAGTTCATGGAGATCGGTAGAGAATTGCACTGATTTAGCAAAGCAACTTTGAAAATAGACTTTCGGCATTGAAATAAGCTTGTAGGTAGAAGATGTTGTCCACCCAAGTTGTATTTGGTAATCGGTACCGATCCCCAACTTATGGGATCCCATTACCTTATTGACTTGGATAATTTTGGCTTTGACTTCTTGGCTTTGTCTGTGCTTGCTCTCTGGACTCCTGAGATATCTTTTCGAGCTTTCCGCCTTGATAACTCTAAGTTCCATCTATCCAGTTTGTCCAGGTTCTGCCTGGTCAAAAGGCAGGATAACACTTGCAACCCAAAGTACATCTTGTTTCCAATGAGATGTACTTTGAATCGAGACAAGTTCAGGCTTCTGTGAAGGATTCCACTGTGCTTTGAATGGTCACTATCTTTTCACGAATCAATTCCATAAATCATCATATCCATAATGATCCATTGCGACGTTCCGCTAACATCCAGAACTATAAATCTGGAATGTGATCTCGTGGTTTGTTATTGCAAATCCGATGATTATAGACTAATGCTTTCCGTGAGTTACCCAGGTATAATTCTAACTTTCCTTTAACTTTATTCATCAAGCATTGGATACACACACATGCTTCAACACATCTGCATAGGCATTCACATATAGGCGTACCATATATATGCTTGTGTGTATATATATATATATGTTCCTTCTTTCTTTTCTTTTTTAAAATTTAGGACTTGGTACCGATCCCTGATTTGGGAGTTGGTAACAACTCCTTACTTGGAATATTTTCAATGTCTTTGGCTTTGAGAATCTCAGGCTCGGGACATTATAAAACCCGTTTCTTCTTTTCCCCTCCCTAACTTGCCATTAACTTAAGATCTTGCATACTTCCATTAAAACCTTTGAATTCAACATAAGCTTTCACATTCGCCTAGACTGAAAACTGCTGCCGCTCATTTTCGCCATTGCTTGAAATGACATATGCCTCTTCTCATTGCCTCAATTAGATTCTCCTTCACCAACCTGAAACCCAACTCGAGATTTTGAACCGATTCTTAGCTTAGCACCACGTCGAAGAACATTAGGCAGGGCGATGTGAATGGACATGGAGTTGAGCGTGGTTGTGGAAAGAACTTGTGGCCATGGTTCTTGAGGTCGGTAAAGATGAAGGAGGAAAGGGAGATTTGCCTAATCATGGGAGTCGCAAGGATCGGTACTGATTCCCATACTTAGCCAAATTTTGCCTACTCCATGCCTTGCAACCGAACTTTGACTTAGAGTTTCATGTTGAATTTCCTCTTTTATCTTGAGCTCTTTCGAAGCATGGCCAATATTATGCTAGTCGTGATGGTTAACGATGACGGCCACATTGAGCAATATCTAGACTTCAAAATGTAGTGCTAAAATAAATAGTTAAATAATAATCGAAATCCGAATTGCACCACATTGCACCATATTGCACTAGAATCCACTTTAGCATAGGGGAATAGTTTGTAATTAATCTTCTAATGCTGATTATCTGTCAAGATTTTTATAGAGATAGACCAAAGACGTTCCGAATGTTTGGCTGCTAAAAATACAGGTGCTTCGTATTCAAAATTTATCGGATCCGACGTAGAATCAAGCTCAGCTACAACTTCTCAAGCGCAACAAACTCCTATTCAACAAGAGCAACAACCGAAAATTTCAAGTGTAGATTAACAAAATCCACATAATCCCGAAGTAGAGCAACAGATACCTGAAAATTCGGTTGGATCGGTAAAAGGACCTCAAATAAATCCAGTACCCGATACTCTTGAGGACACTGTAATACTGAATAACTCGGTCGATTCCGTTCCTTCCAAAATCGACGTGGGATCTTTTAAGAGGATATGTAGTAAGCATGGTATTCCATTTGACAATGTCTTAGCATCATCTCGTGACCAGAGGGCTCACAATCCTCCAGAAGGGTACATAGCTTGCAGCATTTACATGTGTTTGGCAGGTTGCGTCATGCCATTTAATTAATATTTCATCGAGTCTTGAATTTTATGAGACTGGCTCTCACATAGCTGCGTCCAAATAGCTATGCTTTTATTCTGAGCACCTATCTAGTTTTCCCTTAGCTTTTGAGCCGAGTGCTTAGCGATGAAGAAATATGATACATTTATAGCTTCAAAAGCTACAAGGAAAACCCATCTCTTATTTACTTAGAGCTGATGACGGGTTGTAGAATTGTCTCTAGGGTTTTGAACAAGCCGAGTTACTTCAAGGCTGAAAGGTTCTATGTGTGCTGCCCACCGGAGTTTGCTCGCAAATGTATATTCAGACATAAGTTTTATTTCAAATGCCATCTTTGTATTTTCCTTATAGTCTACATGCTTAATCTATCTTTTTACCATTGTATAAATGTTCCGGCAAGGCCTAGCGGCGGATCACTTTCGGATACCGCTAATATTCTCCTGGTAGTCCCAACCAAGGATATGTATATAAGAACCCTATTAACGAATGAGAATATTCTTGCTCATGGCTTATTAGAGAAAAGCCGCAGCACCAACATTGTTTCACATGTCGAAATAGGATGATGATGATAGCAGTCCCTTGTAGGAGGCGAAGTCAATCCTGAGTTGCCACCATCTCCGAGTCCTGGTGCTAGAGCTACATAAGTCATCTAACTAGAACATGAAGGAGCCAAGGAAGGTGATATTATTGGAGAAAGTGGTGAGGCTGACCAAAGTAACACTAAAGTGGGCAAAGGATCCCAGATCGAATAACTCAAAGACGAGCCACCGCCTGCTCCCGAAAATAATTTGATTATGGGAATTTCAAAGGTGCAGACTTCCACTTTGATAAGGACATCATTCCAACCAGTGTACGAGAGGTTACTCCCATGAGTAAAGCTCCTGTAGACGTGCACTCTACGACACTTGCACTTGACCCATGTCCTTACCTGTTTGATCTAACCCATCCTTGTTTTATTTGCAGGTTCGATGGATAAGAGAAAGCATTCATTCCAATCCTGGAAGAGAAAGCGTATCATGTTCAACACCCACGATCAGGCTTATACCATCAATGGAGTGGCCAAGACTATGATTCTAGCTATTGCACTAGCCATGATGACCGGGATAAGAGTACTTACAACAGAGTCCGTTCTTCTTATGACTCCGCTTCTAAGTGCCGACCTAGATCCATAGCACCTCCTTCTAGAGGCCCGGATAAGCAGCTTGACCACCATGATGATATTCCACCGGCTAACTTCACTTGAGCTCCACCACCTGCCTCTATCCCTTTATAATCCGCATCACTATCTCACTCTAGTCGATCTTCTAAGCACAAACATCGTAAGAGTGTCTCTGATACTTTTCATTAGAGGCTAAGAAAAGGAAGCGCTATGGATCCAGCCACTACAGAGGAACAACATGGAGATACTGCGGGACAGATTGCTAAGCTTAAGAGCGAATTTCCCAATATTTGCTTTGATGGAGTTAATTTCTTGCTGAAATTAAAGAAAATCCCCGTTGAAGTCCAACAGAGGACCATTGACTGTACAATCGATGTCCATAACCAATACAACGAATGGCGAAGCAGGCTGAAATGATTTCAAAAGTCTCAAGAGATAGGCTGCAAGATATAGAGACCCAAAAACTCATCAAGGCCGAGAATAACAAAATCATAGCTGCTCTCAACATTGAGCTCAAAAATTCAAGAAAATATCAAGCTAAAGCAGAGAAGAAGGACGAGAAGGTCATTGAAGCACTCAAAGCAGAGAGATTCAGGCGTTTGAACAAGATCAAGCAAGTGCATCATTGCAACCATGATCATGCAATAGAAAAGGATGATGCCAAGAGGGACATAGTTGAACTGAAAACGAATCTCAAGCGTGTGATCAAGGAAAAAATGAAGAGTAGAAAATTGCTCAGAATGCATGCGATGAGTTGGTCTCCCTCAGGATTGAGAGGGACACTACACTTGGAAGGGTTAGGGATATTGATGCTCTCCTCGGAGAGAAGTTGAAGCTATAGTGTAGAGCGGGTAAAGGAGCAGATGATAAAGAAGTTTGAGCCACCGATCACTTAGTAAATGCCAATGTGCTCAAATTTTGGAATATGGAGTGGTTTAGGAAAGGTTACCCTTTGATGCTTACCCATGCCTAGGAACGGGTTATCGAGGAAGAGGAAGAACTCAATAGTGATAATGTTGATATGGAGCAGCTGGAAAAAGAGATTCCAAGGAGGGATGACCCCAAGATCCTCTATGACAACCAACATCTTATTCATCCGAAACTTGTTGCAACTGCTCTAATAGAACTAGGCAAAGGTTCCGGCTCTACGCATCATGATGCTTCAGCCGGTCAAACTCCAGGGACTCAAGCTGCTTCTAGTTCCACCATTGATTCCTCTAAGGACGCTTGTTATGACCTAGAAAAGACGTAGCTCTTGAAATCCACTATTATCTCCCTATCACCGAGGGAACTCTCGACAGCACTCCAGCTCACGTGGAAGTTCAAACTAAAGAAAGTATTTCGTTGACTTCTCCTATTTTCTAGAGAGTTGACATGTCGCTGGTCAATACCACTAACCTCTCTCTTTGTATTTTTTTTAGCTACAAGTCGGCCCGCTATTTCTCCGCTTCCTTCCAAGGCTTCTCAGCTGGGGCTACAAGTAATGATGAGGGAGTCCGTAACTGTCACGATCTCGACAATAATTCCTAGCATCCCAATTGAGGAGAACCCGAGGCTTAACGAGTGCATGATAGACGCTTTGTTGGAAGAAAGGAACGTTGAGAATTAGTGGACTCAAGTTGATGAAGATGTTATTATTACTAGGGTCTCCCAATCCCGGTTGGGCCATTCCATGCATGAAATTGAGCAAGAACTTAGGGCAGATGTCTTCCTTGCTAGTTAAATAAAGTATGAGCAAATAGAAGTTATCCCCCTTAATTGTCGATTGCTTTGCTCGGACAAACCATTTTCACTCCAGTTTACATTCCTCTGCCCGAGGATGCTCAAAGTACATCGATAGTATTTTCGCAAAGCATTTCAGCCTCCATTTCTCTGCTCGGGAGCGGCCAGAGTGCACGTGTTGGGTCTTCACAGAGCACTACTTCCAAAGGCCAAGTGGTTGAGGAAGAGGGGGAAAAATCTCGAGTGATGTCTCCCCTGGTTCTAAGAAGAGAAAGAAGTCCAAAAAGAAATAGTCATTAGTCTGTTTTTCTTTATATAGTCTCCTTTTGTTTATTGGCCATCTTTGTTTGGGTTTGGCCCCCTGTTACTACTTCTTTGCTTTTAGTGTGAGCCACTTGTACTTGGATTTCCTAGTTTGATACCAATAATAAAGACCTTTTGGCTTGTAGAAATATCCATCCAAATTTGTCTAAGTACTTAAGAAATACGCTTTCCACTCAATGTCCTTGCGATTTATCTCTTTTAATTTTCTGATCGGGTCCTTAATTCATTTATAATTTGCGGACTCGCATTTTTTTAGCGAATGTAAAGCAATCCTCAGGGAAAACCACTTAAAACAATAGTTTGAATATTTTTTCTAGGATAATAAGTCCTAACTGCACCAAACTTTGGGTGCGGTTTTAAGTTAACTACTTAAAATTATTTTTCACATATCCTCATCTAGGATGTTAGTATTTGATCATGCCTAATTCTTGGCATAGACTGAAGGCTTACAAATTGGATCACACTTCACTCCGAGCGTGGACCCACTATTCTACCAACTTCAAGAAAGAGGTGAAGGATCAAACTAATTTGTCATGCCTGTTTCCATTCATACTTCTGCCCCTAATTCAAAGACGAGAGGTAAGTGAATGAGCAATCGTATCATGCCATTTTTTATTTGTACCCTTACCCTCCTTTCGAGGGAAAGAGTCGGTTTATAGATGGTTATGTCATGTTCGGTTTTATGCTTGTGCTCTTGCCTCCAGTCCGAAGGCAAGAGCCATTTTGTTGATGAATGTGTTTCATCCGGCCCAAGTTTATACTACGGCTCCTACTCGGGAATGAGAGTTAGAGTATGGAGGCTCATATCACATTCGATTTGCATTTATATTTCTGCCCTCAATCCAAAGGCAAGAGTTGGGACGCAGACAATCATATCATGTCCAACTAATGTTTATACCTCGGCTTCTACTCCAAGAGCGAGAATTAGGATGTGGATGGTTATGTCACATTTGGCTTATGTTTATACTTTGGTGTTGTGTCCGGCTTATGTTTATACTCTGGATCCTACTCCAGGAGCGAGAGTTAGGATGCACAAAGTTTTGTCATGTTCGGCTTATGTTTATACTCTGACTCCTACTCCTGGAGCTAGTGTTAGGATGCAGATAGTTATGTCATGTCCGGCTTATATTTATATTCATGTCCCCAATCTGAAGGCAAGAGTTAGCTGAAGTCAAACTCTGGACATCAAAAGGAACTTCATGGGCCCAATCATGGGCCATAGAATTTGACCGACACTTATTTTCGAGTACCTACGCACCTGTAGTAATCATATATAGATTCATTTGAGTTGATCAAGTCGCAACTCTTAATAAAAGGAGAGACAGAGTTTCTGGCTTAAAAGGCCACTTTATTTGATTAAAGATGGAAAGTGAAAAAATTATTTCTTATTACATAGCTCTAACCGGTTATTTACAAATTTATTCTCTAAGTGAAATAGCATTGTAAATGCTCAATATTCCATGCCCTTAGAAGCGAGACGCCATCCGTAGTTGCTAGCTTGAAAGTGTCATCTCCAAGCCTTTCCTTTATTGCATATGGGCCTTCCCAAATCGGGCACAAGTTCTTAGTTCCAGGGAAGATTTGTTTGAGGACCAAGTTGGCGATTTCAAAGTCCGACTTTTAACTTTAGTGTTATAATACCATGCGATTTGGTGTCTATGCACAGTTGCTCTCAACTCAGCTTCGGTCCGCTTCTCATCGATCATATCAAGAGACTCCAGAAGGAGTTTCTCATTCGTCCATGGATCGTAGTGAGTGACCCAATGAGAAGGTACTTCTAGTTTGATCGGAATCATAGCCTCTAATCCGTATGCCAGCCGCATGGAGAATGGCCAGTCATTGACTTGTGGGTTGGTCGATAAGCCTAAAGTGCTAACGGGAGTTCATCGACCTACTTTCATTTGGTCTTCTCCAATCATTTCTTAAGAATAGGCTTTATAATCTTGATTATAACTTCAACATGTCTGTGTGCTTGAGGATGTGCTACCTTTGCAAATCTCTTCTCTAGCGGCATCGACGACAGAAATCCTTAAACTTCGTGCTATCGAATTGCCTCCCGTTATTGGTTATGGTTGCTTGTAGAACTCCAAAGCGATGGATGATATTCCAAATAACAAAGTTAATTACTTTCTTTGCAGTAATCATGGTGCAAGACTCCACCTCAGTCCATTTAGTAGAGTAATCAAACACTACGATGGCATACTTCGTTCCTCCTTTAGATATCAGTAATACACCGATAATATCAATACCCCAAACTGCAAATTGATGACCATTTAGGTAATTTCTATTGGCGGGGCCCTTAGAATTTTAACGAATCTCTAGAACTTGTCACTTCTTTGGGTGTAGTTAGCCGCGCCTCGATTAACAATCGGCTAGAAATACCAGTAATGAAGGATCTTCTTTGCCAGGGTCTGTCCCCAGTGTGGTCGCCATAGGCCCTTTCATGAACTTCTCTCAGAACTTGTTTAGCCTCGTCGTGACCGACACACCATAACATAGGGACATAGAAACCCTTCTTATATAGTATTTTTCCTTGTATGATATATCTTGAAGCTTGTCAAAGGATTTTGTGTCACTTATTCCTTCTCTCTAGAAGGATTCCTTTTTGAAAATAATTCCGAATCGGAGTCATCCATGACTCCCGTTTAGGCTCAGTCTCCAAAATCCAATCGACATCTATCTGGTCGATGCTCGGATTTGAAAGTACTTCCATTAGGTTTAGGCCCATGAGCCGCGCATCTTTGAAACTAGAAACTAAGTAAGTGAGTTGGATTTTTTTTATTTTTCTCTCTAGGAATATGAGTGATCGTGTAATATTCAAAATCGTCAAGCAATTCAAGAAACCGATTTAGATAGGGAGCTAGCCTCGCCCTTTTTGCCTGATACTCTTTCTTGACTTGGTATACCACTAGCTGGGAGTCACATTAAATATGTAAAGTCTTTATTCCTAGCTCCTTGTAAATCTTGAGTCCTGCAATCAAGGTCTCGTATTCAGCTTCGTTGTTCGTTGCCCGAAAATTGAGTTTCAAGGCGTAACTGATCGGGTGTTCTTTGAGAGTGAAAAAGCACAACTCCAACACTGGAACATCAATCGTTAGATGTACCATTCATGAATATCTTCCATCCAGATTCCTTTTCCTTACCGCTCTCCAGAGGATCATCTCGTGTAGTGAATTTAGCTATAAAATCCGCCAAAGCCTGTCCTTGGATTGCTCTCCGAGGATGATAGGTGATATTGCACTAGCTCGATTCAATGTTCCATTTTAACAGCCTTTCAATAGTTTTGGGTCATTGCAAGATTTGTCGTAAAGGTTGGTCGATGAAGACATTAATCAGATGAGGCTAGAAATAGGGGCGGAGCTTTCTCGAAACGATCAACAAATAGTATGTGAGCTTTTCAATCTCGGGTAGCTTCTTTCTACTCCTATCAACCGCTTTCTGACGTAATAGACAGGTCATTGGATGCGAGATTCCTCATGTACGAGTGGAGTGCTTAGATAATGCACTGACAATGCCAAATATCAGGACAAATCCTCATCATCCACCAGCTTTGAGAGAATGGGAGGTCCCTCCAAGTGGTCTACTAAAGCTTAGAATGCGTCTTTTTAGTCTAGAATCCACTTGAAATTTCTCTTTCCCTTCTTGATCACCTCGAAGAAAGGGATGCATTTGTCAGTTGCTCTGGAGATGAATCGACTTGGGTGGAAACCTCCCCATTTAGGCTTTTGATCTCCTTAAACATCTTTGGGGCTTCAATCTATCTCAAAGCCTTATTTTTTTGGATCGGCTTCAATTCCATGAGAGTTGATGATGAAACCCAAGAATTTCCCTGACGCAACACCAAAAGAGCATTTTAAAGGATTGAGCTTCATCCTGTATTGCCTGAGGACATCAAACATCTCTGCCTGATCATCAACATGATTTCTCGAATGCTATGCCTTCACAAGCATATTATCCATGTAAACTTCTATTGATCATCCGATTTGGTTCTTAAACATCTGGTTCATAAGTCTTTGGCAAGTCGCTCCTGTGTTCTTTGATCCAAAGAGCATGACTAGATAGCAATAAAGTCCAAGGTCGATGATGAAGCTAGTTTGTTCCTAATCTAGGATGTGCATCGGGATTTGATTGCATCTGGAGTACGCATCCATGAATGGAAGTATCTCATGTCCAACAATTGAGTGCACCAACCGATCTATTCTTGGGAGCGGGAAGCTGTCCTTCGGGTATGTTTTATTCAAGTCAAAATAATCAATGCATGCTCTTCACTTCCCGTTTGCTTTCTTCACCAAAACAGGGTTTGATACCTAATCCGGGTATATGACATCACAAATGAAGCCATTATCTTTAGCTTATCTACTTGTTCTTTGAGTGTAGCAGATCTCTCTAGACCCAGGTTGCGGCAATTCTGTTTCACATGAACACATCTAGGATTTATGTTTAATGCATGGCCCGCTATCCCAGGCGAGATCCCTTACATAACCGAGTGTGCCCAAGAAAAAACATCCAAGTTTGCCCTAAGAAAACTAACTAATTCCCTCATCATCCAAGTACCGAGCTAAGATCCGACCTTTAGAACTTTACTTGGATCATCCCTACTGACTGGAACATCAATCGTTAACTTAGCGGGAGCTTCTCGTCTGCCCCCACTCTTTTTGTCAGTCTATGTCATCGTAGAGCTGACTAGTTTGCCCAACTGGGGCTTAGGTGGTAGTTGCTTTGCGTCCAAAGCCTTTGTGCAGAGGACACCCTGTACACTCTTTCCTTTCTCCTTACACCTTGCTGCCTTCAGTTCAGCGACGTAGCACTTGTGGCCGGCTACTTGATCTTCACGCACAATCCCCACTCTATTGTTAGTAGGGAATTTCATAGTTAAATACCAAAAACTGATGGCCGCTCTAAATTCAGCTAGGGTCAGTCGGCCTAAGAATTCATTATAAGCAGAATAGATATCTAACACTTAGAATGACACGACCCGTACTCGTCTACAGTCGCCCTCACCAAGTTCCACTAGCAATTCGACAGACCCTATGCTTTGGTGGCCATCCCGTTGAACCTCTATATACGAGACCTACAAGGCTTCAAATCTCTCTCCTCTAACATCATTTGTTCGTAAGCTTTTTTGAACAAAATATTGACTGAACTCCCATAGTCAACAAGCACTTTTCATACAACAGTAGGACCAATCGCTGTTGAAATCACGAGTGGGTCAATTGTTGGAGCCTCAACTCCGTCAACATCCTTGTTTCAGAAAACAATGTCGTCTTTTATAGTTAGAGATTATTTTTCCGGAGCTCCATCCTCGACATCATAGCATTTTTCGTTCTTAGCATGCTTCAGGGCTACAATATATCTATCCATCTCCGCAAAGCTCTTATCAGCAGGATGAGGCCCATCAATGATTATGTTTATCACAAACCATTTTTCTGGCCACCTAAATGCGTCAGCACTAGGCTCAGTTTTCCCTATTGTGAAGACGACCCAGGGATGTTAGAATTTCCTTACTTACCATCCTACGGGGTTTTGACATATTGCTGCAATTTCTTTTTCCTTATTAATTTTTCAATCATGTCACGCAAATGCCTGCACTTATTAGTATTATGACCATGAGTCTCATGGAATCCGAAGAACTTTCCCGGCATCCTTTCCTTCTCAGTTGAATCCCTAAGAGCCGGTGTCCTATATGATTCGGTATTCTAAGTAGCTAGATAGATGTTTTCTGTTGAGTTGTTTAGTTTAGTGTAATTGTCGTACTTGGGCCTTTGAAATGACTCATGTTATTTGACTTTTCCTTTTTTAACTCATCATTATTTTGTTTCCCTCTTTTGTTTGATTACCAACTTTCACACTAGTATTTCTAGAGCTTCCTCCAGATTGCTTTATGCCAATATTACCCCCAAATTGGCTTATTTGAACTTCCAGCGTCAGTTCTCCATAGCCGCTTATGTGCATTCTCCCAACGGAGATTTTCATTCGCTTTCATATAGAAAGCTTCCATTATCGATGGTTTCTTTCTTTTTATCCAATCCCCAAAATCTGAGTCGGGATGAACTCCTCCACAAAGCGCCATCAACACTATATCTTCTTTTAGATCCGTTATTTCCTTTACAACCGTGTGAAATCGATTTAACTAATCCTGTAGCACCTCTTCTTCAGCTTGATATACATTAGACAACGACATCACGTGCTTCAAATATGAGGTATATAAACGGAATTGCTCTATGAATTTCCATGACAATTCAACAAAAGATGATATGGACCTCGGCGGAAGCCGAGTGAATCACATCCTAGCCACGCCTTCTAAGAAAATTTGGAAACAACAACACTTCACATCATCTAAAGCCCTAGCTGAATCCACGTGTCATTCATATCTTAATAAGTGTTGCCAAAGATCCATCGATCCTCCATACAATTGCATCGTTGCCATGTTGACTCTCCTGGGGTATTTCACATAAAGGATGTCCTTCGTGAATGTTTTCGACTAGATAAATTCCCCAATCGTCATTGCTTTTGGACTTGTTTTCACTAACCAACCTCCAAATTATATCTTCCAGATAATCCAAATCAATAGGTTCGACTGAACGGTAGTGATCGGGTTCTATCCTAAGTGTTCGGCCTGGCAAATGCTTTCGGGAAGGTGCTTGATACATAGGCTCCCTAAAATCTGAGGGACCCATTCATTCAGCGTTCCCCTCTATTTGATTCTCGTGAGGAGCATCGTCAACAAGATTGTGATTTTCCAGATTCAGACCTTCAACAGCACATCCAGGGACGACATCCATGCCGCCTTCTAAAGGATAGACCCTAATCCTAACGTATTGGGAGTCGGTACCGAGTCCCAGTTGGGGTCGGTACCGATCCTTGAACTTGAGGCTAGGGCTCATCCTCTTCATTGTGCAGAAGTTCCAACAGCGTACTGAGTTTTCTTCTGTCTTCTTTCCCTCTATCTTCACCCGGATGAAGAAGAACTCTCTAACTCTAAGCTGGAATACCTTTTACTCTGTCTACGACTATTTTGAGTCAACTCATTCTATAGCTTCAAGCTCTATTGTATTATATTGTTAATCTCCTGTTGGCTAGCCTGGAATCTGTCCTCCATAAGCTTCATTATCCTATCCATCTCCATTCTGTTCACAATGTTAGCAGGAGCCTGGACCTCGGGCTGAATTGGTTGAAAACCTCCATCTCCTTATTGAGGATTCTGATTCTCGATTTCAGTTGTGTCTCTGGAATTGGTGGAATGATCTCTTCTTAATGGGGCCATGACAAAAAGCTTTAGGTAGATCTTTCCAAATCTGTGTTGTAGAATTAAATGATGGAGAGATTGGATCTATTTTCCTGGATATAGGAAATCTAATAATAGACGATGGATCCAAATGAACATGAGAATATGCCGTTTACAATGAAAGCACCAAAATGTTTGAACCAAAAATGGAAAACACCTAAAATTTAAGTAGAGAATAAAATATAAAGAAAGTAAATGAAAAATAAGAAACATAGAGCATATAAAAATTTGTAGTGGTTCGAAAAAGCAATGATGTCCACTTTAAGATTTTATTGCTGATTTACAACTTGAGGGCATAAGTTCTTGGGATTCGGTACAACTCTATCACTTAGAATTTAAGAGTTACTAGAATGTAATAAATAATGCAACTAGAGCCAAAAAAATACCCAAAAATGAGCCCTACCCCCTATTTATAGAGGGTGGGGGCTTAAAATCTTACTTGTAGTATCTTGTAGTCGTTGTGCCTGAAATTGACTCATTCTCCCAAAAAGATAAGTGCTAGCTCCATAATATCCAATTCTTGGTACAGATACGTAGGCGGGAGTCTATACCAATCCCTAAGTTTGAAGAATCTTGAGCCTTCAACTCCTTAGCTGTATCATTTTATGGTAGGCTTCGCGAATCCATAGTTGTTTGCACCAATCTTAGCTTGTTTGTAAGCCTAAATGATGGAGTTGCAGGAGAACAAAGCTGCCGATTCAGGAGTTCATGGAGATCGATAGATAATTGCACTAATTCAACAAACCAACTTTGAAAATAGACTTTTGGCATCAAAATAAGCTTGCAAGTAGAAGATAAGTTCCACCTAAGTTGTGTTCGGGAGTCAGTACCGATCCCCATTAGGAGTCGGTACCGATCCCTAACTTAGGGGATGCATTACCTTGTTGACTCAGATAATTTTGGCTTTGAATTCTTGGCTCTGTTCGTGCATGGTTTTTGGACTCTGGGCTATCTCTCTCAACTATCTGCTTTGATAACTCCAATTCCTATCTATCCAGTTTGTCCGGGTTCTGCCTAGTCAAAAGGACGATAATACAAGTGTATTTCCAAGTTCGTGAATCGTTTCGTTCTTGTATTGATCTTTTAAGTCCAGTTGAAATCTGCTTTAGCTCAAAAGCGGGTTAACGAGCATGGTATGGTGTTTCTCAAGTTCTACGGACCACTTTAGGAGTCGGACCGCTATATCTAGTCGGCTTAGAATTTGCTTCGATGGCTAGTTTGCGAGGACATTAATTTGGTGAGCTTGGAATACAACCATAGTCGCTAAGCCACCATCACAAATTAGTATGCTAGCTTTCCTGACTTGGAATATCTTGTTTCTAGGCCTAATAATCTCTTACTTGCATCGTAGATAGGGTCGTTGGACCTTCTCTTATCATGAACCAAGGTAGCATTAATCGCATGATCAGTTACTGCAAGGTACATATGTAAGTCTCCCCATCAATGGGTTTGGAAAGCATAGGGGTGAGGAATTATGCTTCTTAAATTCTTCAAAAGCATTGATGTACTCTTTCTTCAAGACAAATGATTTTGCCTTCTTGATGAGGTTAAAGAAAGGGATGCACCAGTTAGTGGTTTTTGACGTAAAGTAGCAAAGTGCCTCAATTATCCCATTTAGCTTTTAAACTCGCTTGATTGTGTGAAATATCTACATGTCTTGAGTTACCTGAATTTTGTTAGGGTTGGCCTCAATGACTTTAGTGCTTACCACAAAACCAAGGAACTTCCCAGATCACATTATGAAGGAGCACTTCTTTGGGTTAGGCTTAATATTAACTTGTGGATGATGTTGAAAGTCTTGGTCTAGTTCTTGACATTTCCCCAAGCTCTTTCAGATTCCAAAAGCATTTCATCTACATATACTTTCACGGACTGCCCAATTTGTTGGGTAAACATTATGTTAAAGAGCTGTTGATATGTTGGACCTACATTGTGCAGCCCGAATGGCATGGTACAGTGATAGTAAAGCGTGATGTTGATGATGAAAGAGATGTGCTCTTGATTAGAGTCATCCATGGTGATCTAATTATACGCAGAGTAAACATCCATGAATGTTAGTGACCCATTCTCCTGATCACATTCACAAGTTGGTCGATGCAGGCCAGTAGGAAGCCATCTTTCAGGTAAGTCTATTAAGATCTAAGAAATCAATATAAGTCCGCTAGGCACTACTTGGCTTGTGAACCAATACCGAGTTGGCTGCCCAGATCGGATATGCATCTTTGTGAATGAACCCATCTATAAGCAACTTTTATACTTCTTATTTAAGTTCCTTACACCATTCGGGATTGAGAAGTCATGTCTTTTGTTGGACTTGGTGTACCATTAGGTTAAAGTTGAAGGCATGGCAGATAATTGTGGGATCCATACCGGTCATGTCAGCATGATGTCGGACAAAAAAATCTTTGTTTTTCCTTAGAAAGCTGATTAGCTCATCCCTCACTTTTGGACTTAGCCCATGCCTACCTATATAACCTTGTAGGGGTTGTCGTCATTGATTAATATTGCCTCAACTAAAGTTGCCAGCCCACCGTCGAGGTTTGAATCTACCATAGGAGGGTCGAGAAGGTCATCGTTGTTATCCTCCGTGTTCTCTTCTTAGTCGCATCCTCCAATGCATGTATCATGCATTCAATAACATCCTCGATCGAGCCAAATGTATCTACACGAACTAGGGAGCTATGGCTACCCCAGCTTTATTAGATGAGTCTACCAGCGTTGAGAGGTAAAAAGCGATGATGTTTTCTGCTCTTGCATACGAATGATGGTGAATTTGCTTATTCTATGTTGTTATGTGCTCTCTTGTCTTGTTCTAATTGGCTAGGAAAAAAGGGTCCCTATCTATCGTGCTGCGTAGGCCTCTGGTACAAACGGGAGTATTGGACGGATCATGCCTCTTCTTAGGGATGGTGGTTGTTATGAATGCTTTGATTTCAAGGCTTTGGGCAACCCCGACATGAACGGGGATGCTGAATGACTCTCGCATTCTATCAGGCATTTTGCTATTGAGCGTTGTTAGCTCTTGTTGCTAAAAGAGTACTCCCTTTATTGCTTGTTATAATGATATGTTGTAGTAATCTCTAACAGCCAACTGATTGCTGCCCGACACACTCTATTCCTCCCTTGGTCAGAAACTTCATTGTTATCCATTGATAGGCAAAAAATGCATTTTGATCCGCAAATGTCGGTTTACCTATTAAGATATTATAAATGAAGAGGCCGTTCACTACAATAAAATTTACCTAAATCTTGGCCGCAAGAATTCTTGGATGAAAGTAACTATGTGTGAGGTTTTCCTAAGGGATGCTATTCCAAATCTTCGAACCCATAGATGGGCAGTGCATATGGAGTGAGGTTGGAGGTGGGAAGCTTTGTTCTCAAAAACTTCTCTGAACATCACATTAATAGAGCTACCTCCATCAATGAAGACCGATGCACTTTCGTACTGGCCACACTAATTGATATGGCCATAGAGGTGATGATGTGGAAAACAAATTCCTCTTTTGTTCTTTACGATAAAAGCGATATTTACTATCTCTTCTTTAACCGAGGAGCCTTTAGGACTCGAAGGTTGACCATGTATACCTGACAACTGGGGCTAAGCCATCTCCAGTACCGAGCTTGTGCCACTACTCTAGACACGTGCGAACCACCATAAATTTACGGTATCTTGGTTTTAATCATGGCCACATCACTGTTGTCTACCTACTACGTTAAGGTAGGTGGATTTGGCTAGGCATTGTGTTGTTCTACCAGTTGCCTTATATACTACACCAATATGCCTTCATAGATCAGCCTCCCTATTTCATCTTTAAGATGCCAACACTTGTCGACGGAGTCGACATTGAACTAGTGGAACTCATAGTATTTTCCATTACCCCTAGGTTCCTCCCTCTGTCTGAATCGGGAGAGAGTAGGCTGTTCGTACGGTACATGGTCTTGGATAGATAGATTTTTTCCATGTCACAATTTAGAGTTCATAATTTGTGTACTTGGGTTTGAAGCATGAACCGTCTAATCGCACCCTTCTTGCTGTTTTCCTACCGACCACTATTTTGGCGATTGTCTAGCCCTGGGCCAGTTATGTTAGTTTGCTCGCTTCCTCATCACTTTTAGAGATGTCGGCCTTTACCACTCTATTATGTCATTTTCCCTTTGGAGAAAATAGGTTAAGGATGAAGTGGGTTGCTTTTGCAGTTCCATCCACATTCAGGACCAGTACCTCACCCTTGAACATAGAGGGACTACCAAGTTGTTCTTGTCTGCTCCCTTAGCGCGGGTTGATACTTTGTTAAAGCGGTTGACATCTGAATAAAGGAACTTGATTGGACCTTACCTTATGTTGCCTAGATCGCTTGATGATGCAACCCTTGTCTTTGATGTGAAGAAGCAAGCTTTGACGTCAGAGCACTGTTGAGCTCAAGAATGGACACCATCGACTTGTAAATGAATGGACCGGCAGGAGGCCGATTTATTCAGGGTAGAGGGGTACTTTACATGGCTGGAGAGTTGGTTGACCTGGTTATTGAGTTAAAGGCGGTAATATGGTCGAACATTTCAAGTGCTCCCACCATACTTGTCCATAGGAGGCAAGGAATATCTCGGGTGGATATATATGCTCAAAATTTCTTTTAAAAAGAGGATCTCCATTCTTTTCATCTTATAGATCTTGAAGGGTAGCAATTCTTCTCGAAGACCAGCCTTCGTATGCCGCAAATGGCGCTGGCCCCTTGTTCGGGAGGGACTCCTCCATCGTCTATCTTGTGATAGGGATCTACAGTGGCAGTGCGGTGAGGGTGAGCGATGATATAGGGCTGGTGTAGGAGACCTGCTTTAATGACCAATGGCGATCTAGGCGGATAAGCCGTCTTTCACGAGACCTAGGCTGAGGCACTTCCTGCTGGGATAGGGAGTTGATCATGGTTCTTTGGGTTTTGATTTTCACCTTGCCCTCATCCATTAAGATGATCAAAGCGTACGTCGCGTGCCCCATCTGCTGCCCGAAGGCATTGAAATGTAGACAGCCTTTTTACTAGAAGGGAATAACGATCAGCATGAAATTCTTAGTATACTACTGCTTTAGGTTTTGGGACATCGTGGATGTTTACCTGCTTGTATGAAGCATGCACTGATGCACACTCCTCTGGTGGATGGTAGAACCTCCTTCAACGATTTCCATTGTGATCCTCTAACGAGCGCCATTCATTATGTTGTAGGTATTGGGAACAATAGGCTAGACAACGATCTAGTCAGTCGTTGGAGGGACCGTTAGGCCAAAGTTTAGAATTGTCTGAGCATTTATTTTAACCCAGAGGTTGTTCACATCACGAGCAAGTTTTCCTATGCTAGTCAAGCCATTGATCATGCTAAGCCACACAACATTGCTCAATCTAGGGACGGGGCAAACAATATTGGCCATAATTTTCCCATTTGTGTTGTAGCTGTTTGGGTTAGCGGTTTCATTCTCACCATGGGGCTGCATGGTATGAATGTGAAACAAATTTTTAAAGAAAAAAGTGAAGAAAAATGGGTTCTTTGAAGGAGAGGCCCTCATACTAGCATCAAAATATTGACTATAAATCTTGCCAACCTCGGAATATGATTAATAGTTTGTATTTAGCAACCTTTGCTGGCAAATATTTAAAAATAAAATAAAATGAAAAGATAATATTTGTAAGAATATGTATGTAACGACCCGCAAATCCGCACCCCTTGAGTCAACACTAATCTACAACAATCAAACTCAAGTTGTACAGAAATACGAACCATTTGGGTTAAAGAAGAAGAAGAAGTAGAAGAAGAAAATAGAAAACAACAACAGAATCTAACCATCGCAGCGGAATAAAATATAATAGATAATAAATAATCTTTACTCAAGAATCAAATATCTCCATTTGTATATTACATCATCAGAGTACATCAATCATAGCTCAACATCAATATCATACCCATGGATACACAACAACTCAACACAACGGAATATATATATAAACAAGTACGGGTGTACGTATCGTCACCTTGCTCGTCTCCTGAGCTCCACAGCATCAAAACCTGTATCCTATAATACTCGGTCTGACCCGAGCATTATAGTTAAATAACACCCGAGTCAGTCTGGAATACCAGCGTGAGAAAATCACACCCAATTTGATTATTAAAGTTTCAAAAATCCTTTGAAAACAAAAGCATCTCGTAAGACCACGCCACAAATAAACATGTCGGTTTTTTACCCCACGATAGCTAAAACATTTTTATAGAAATCCTCCGATATTATAATAAGGTCTATATACAAATACTTATAAAATAGCCGAAATTGTTACATTATTAAATTCCAGCTACTAGCCACAGAGTGGGTAATACAAACAAAACTCGTACAAGGCTCGTAGGGAGAATGGATTTCCAACTAATGACTAGGCACTGGGGTACCACCTGTCACAGTACGGGGCCTAGATTACCGTACCGAGGAGTACGCCCGCTCCCCTGCAACACAAGGCCGGGACTACCCCTTACTGGATAATCCCGAGTGAGATCACCCCGCGGTTGGGATCAGCAACCGCCCACTAAGCCGAAATAAAAAGGGACATCTAGACAGGAATGACCTCACCCTGCTTAGGTGCTACCCACCTAGCCGAAATAAAAAGGGACTAATTCCCCTTTAATAAATTACCTTTAAAAATTAATCTAGTAGGTTATAATATGTATATGTATATTTAATTTATTATTATATTTTTTTTAGAACTATAAAATAACCTATATAAACAAAGGTCCAATTTCGAACATAAACTATCCAAATCAAAACATTTTAAAATTACTTTCTAACCCTATATCTCTTTAGTAAATAAAATTTAATTTTTCTTGTTTACTGTATATATTGAGATATGTGTACCTATATATCTATTTACTAGTTTAACTACATATTAAATTCTAACAGATAAAATTCCTTTTTATCCCATATGAAAAGTATATATTAAATTTTAAACAGAAATTTTTATTTTTATTTGAATAACTTATTGTAAATATATTATTTTACTTCCTATCTAAACAATTTCTACTTCCTGCTTCTGAATATACACAGTTAATCTTTAAGTTAAATGAAAGTAAATCGAAGGATACCTTTCTGACTCACCGCCTGCAACAATCCATACCAACAAACGTGCCATCGACCCCACGTGCTCGCCTCCCTGCCCTAGGTGTCATCGCAACTTACTCGCTATCGTGCGTCGACCTGACGTCGCCTTTGCCACCAGTCCTTCCTGCCGAATTGGTCCCCTTTGCTCAAATTCGTCGTCGCAGTCCTTGGCTCGTGAATCGCAAAATCCCCGATCGAATTAAAGAACGAACAAGCCGCGAATAGGTTCCCTCGATTTCGATACAGATTCGTTCATGAGGGGTTGAAACAAGGGAGCCGTGAATTTGATTTCGAATGGGGATGGTATAACTAGATATAGAAAATCAAAGCTCGGCCTTACAGTGTTCTCTGAATCGAAAACGATTCGATTCTCACGAGTTGAAACAAATTAGACGAGATGACGAATGATTTTAGAGGAAGCCATTACTTAATTTAATTCACTTCGGCCATTTTATTTATTTGATTTTTCCTTCTTCTTTTTTTCAAACGAAACGCGGCTGAAGGTGTATTTTAAAGAGGACGACGCGATTGATCTGCGATAAGCTAGGTCGGCTATGGTCAGATGATAGGGTGGCAAGGACAGGTTAGGGTGGCTGATGCTATCTCTTTTACGATTTGACTATTATAAAATTTTCGATATAAATCCAGCGCGTTTACCTATCGTACGATCACACGGTAACTCCAAACGCTAGGAAATTTGAAATCCAATAATAATACAATATTACGGATCAAATGTAACTAGTTTCGTCGAATTCCGAGACTGTGCCTCAGATAGCTATTTTTAAATTCAATTTAAACGATATATTTTCAAAACTGAACAAATCAGTGTTAAATTCAATTTTAAAACTTCTATCATCCTCAGTATTATCAATACAAATTTTAAAAGCCTTCAAATTGTTTTAATAGGCTTAAAATCCCAGACTTCATATTTTACCCGATTTTAAATTATTTAATTCAATAATTTAATTATCAAATATTAGTGATATTTGAATTCAAGTTAAAAACTTACTTTTAATTATTTCAAATCAATTAAATATTCCAATTTAATTTGCTTAAAAATTCCGGATCGTCACATTCCTCCCCCCTTAAAAGAATTTCGTCCACGAAATTACTAGTTAGGAAGAATGGCCCAATACCTGTTTACTTTTCCCTAAACCAATCTGTTCAACATCTAACGAATTATCTTTTATAAGACCCATTACCATCCTTACTAACTTCCCCAACTTTCCCATAGTTTCAAACAATACTACTTACTCACTCATTCAAATCTCAATTTTAAATCAAATTTAAAATTATCAGGATTTTCTCAAAATTTTTCGAACTCCCTAAATTTTCGAAAAATTTCGCCAGCGTCTCCTTTGCGCGGCTAGCTCGGTACAACTACAAAATGGCTCTACGGCCTCCCAGATCCAAAAAGAAAACAAAAGGCCAAGTGGCTAGATCCAAAAATCCCAATCAAATTTCACATAAATTTAAACACATACCTTTTAGTCGGGTAATTCTAATTTATTATATGAACTCAAAACCAATTCTTCTTTCCCTTTTCATACCTGCATATCCTGTTTAGCAATAATATCCAATCGCAACATTCAAAAACATTTTATTGACTTCTTTTACACATTTCTAATATTTGTTTTACTTAAGCCCGTACGATGTACCTATATCATTTGTATGCAATACCGAATCCGATCGCTTACTCGATCACACAATCTCACTTCCGAACTAGTATCGTCCACCCGACTTCCTAGTGCGGACTCAGATCTAGTTTCTTGATCAGAAACCGTCATTCCCCTGGCATAGGCATAACTAGGATAGAGAATTTCCAAAATCAATCAAAATTCCATATCCAGGGTTCGCCGTCGAAAATCGAGTGAAAAATCCTAACTCGGATCGATAAAATTATCTCGAAATTCTATGCTCGAATCTGGATCAAATAGCTATGCGAATAAAATAATATACGTACATCCTACGTATTTGCCTCAATTGATTATCAACTATATCAATTTCCTTTTTATTCTCATTTATTTTGATTGTTATTCACTTTTTCTCACTTTCCATTGTCACAACTTCAGTTAAATTTTCATTCAATTATTCACTTGGAATAAGTTTCCTCAATACCAATTTACTTAAGAATCTCACCATTCATTTCTTAGGTTTAATATAATTATTTTATACACTTCTTTCATAAATTTGTTTTCACTTCACTATTGGAGTTTATATCTATTTTATTCAATGTGCCTTTACAATTCCATAAAAATTTCAATTTGCTTCACGTTGTTAATTAATTTAAATATAAATACTTCTTCCAAATTTTACTTGAATTCAATTCATTTCCAAACTTTGAATATTGAATTTTAATTCACCCTATCTCAATCCATATTTAATTATCCATTTCCCTTATTCGTTTTACTTACTAATTTATTTTTATATCTCTAATAAAAGTTAGTTTGCAAACTTTTCTTCTTTTAGTTTCTTTGAACAATTCTTCAGTTCATCTTACTTTACTTATACAATTTAAGTTTGATTTCAATATTCAGTTATAATTCTATTTGCTTAACAAACTTAATTCATTTGTCGTTAGTGAAAATTTTCAAAAGATTCAAAAATTTTCTAACTGCCAAAATTTTCGGAAAATTTTGGCAGAGTCTCCTTTGTATAGAGGAGCTTTTGCAATTTGACAAGATATATATATATATATATATATATATATATATATATATATACATCGACCCACACGGTCGGAAAATAAAAAACAGTTCATATTTCCTATTTTTATTGCGTAGGCGTACCTTATTTAGCATTTTTAAGCAAGCGGCTATTTATTTAAGCAATTAGCGCAGTCAAAACCAGCAAAGCGGCTTCCAAAACCTGTACTTACTCAATTAAACATGTAAGTGACAAATATACAAAGTTTATTAACATTTCCCTTAATTTCAATAGCTAAACACATACGTACATAAGCAATATCCACTAAACCCTTCCATAAGCAAATTTATAAGGTTCCAATGCAAATTTAAATGCTTTCATTTAAATGATTTACACTTCATTGCTTACATTCAATTCATTTAAATCCAAATAAACTCATGTTTATTACAATTGATTCAAAAACCAATTTTATTACTTATATTAACTCATTTGTGTCAACGATGACCATTACTAAGCAGATTCAATGATATTCATCTAATAGAATATCCATTCTAGTTTATAACTACTTAAAATTGATACCAATTCTATTTTTACTTTATTCTGTTCCATTTCTAATTGATCCCATTCACTTTATTTCATATTCTATATTCATATTTATCTTATTTGAATCCATTTATAAATCTTGGAACAATCCATATTCAAACCATCCTATTTGATTCAAATGATTACACAACTCTCAACTTAACTCAATTTCATTCTTAGTCTAAATAAACTCATTTGAATAATATTTCGAAGTCATATTCAATTTATTTATACTCGAATGGAATTTATTCACAAATTCAAACCATCACTATTATAATCCAAATTTATTTATTTTGACTACACTTCCAATTATATTTAATTCTCCAACAATCCAAATTAAATTTATTTTGCATTCTATATTCTCATTTTATTTGAATCCAATTATTAATCTTGGAACATTCCATATTGATTATATCAATTACTCATTCCATAATTTTATTAACAAACCAAACAGTTGTCTCATCAAATTGGTATTCAACTTGCATTTAACCAATTCAAGTTCCATTTCTATTTCCATATTTCATTAACTAATTTATCACCAATTAGTTGACTCAAATTTTATACCCAATATTTGATTTTATCTCAAAACCACTTTAACTAGTTTACTGGAGGTCAATTTATTTTATAATTTAAGTTTTGAATTTTCATTCACTTCCCAAAATTCAAATCAATTTTATTTTGGCTTATTTATTCCACTTTTAAATTTTATAAGTCACAAACTTATTTATTTTCATACAATCATCTATCTACAATCAATCTCATTTACCTTTTACACTTTACTTTGGAATTATACATTTATTTAGTCAAGTATATATATTTTGATTATTCCATAACATTTTAATAGGATTCCAGAGTTTAAACAATTTCCCAAAATTTCAAAATCACTTTTGAAATCAACCATATCCAAAACCCTTTTCAATTTCAAAACCAAACCCAGTTTTGCAAACAAACATAAATCCAAAATATCCAGGTAGCAATTCCTCTTTTGAAAACTCGAATATGAACACCGATGATGTCGCGATCATCATCAGAATTATTTTCCAGCGACCGAAAGAGTTTAGTGCTTTTATCTCTTTAAAAACATTCTAATATTTTTAATTTCCAATTCTCACAAGATTTCAAATACAACTCAAAATATTTCCAAATAATACTATTATTCCTCCAAACCCTTTGGAAACCGTTTTCAAACCCAAAGGAATTTAAATTTCTCCCAAAAATCCAAATTGCAATTCCTTTTAAATCTTTATTCAAACATTCTCCGGAATTTTATCCCATTTCAATTCCAAATGTTTCTCTGGAATTCTATTTCAAAATTATAATCACCTTTACAGTTTACATTTACAAATTTCATTTGTATATGAAGTTTATTTCAATTTATAAATTACATTTATAATATATATTTCAAATTCCATTTTGTTATATAAATTTATTCTTCAACTTTGATTATAAGTTTCAATTACTTATTCAATTTTCTACACAATAGTGTTAATAATTTAACATTATCATTCCTTAACAACCAAGCATCCAAATTCTATAATAATTTTCGAAATTATTTCTTTCATATACAAAAATAATTTGGGTAAAATTATTTCATTTACCCTACTTTAAAACAATACTGTGTCGAATTGTTCTATTCAAGTGTTTAGAGACCTCTATCAATAACGTTAATTACTCGTATTGACCAGAATCCATAAACTACTCAATAAACCAATCAACACAATATAAAACCATTTTATATACACTAACAAATACGCGCTCATATCTATTAATACGCTTAAACTCAGTCTAGAGTACTATTACCTCCATTTAATGAGTAATTCCCACCAGAGCCAAGGTTATCACCAACCTAAGCTCTGATACCAACTGTAACGACCCGCAAATCCGTACCCCTTGAGTCAACACTATTCTACAACAATCAAACTCAAGTTGTACAGAAATACGAACCATTTGGGTTAAAGAAGAAGAGTTAGAAGAAGAAAATAGAAAACAACAGCAGAATCTAACCATCGCAGCGGAATAAAATATAATAGATAATAAATAATCTTTACTCAAGAATCAAATATCTCCGTTTGTATATTACATCATCAGAGTACATCAATCATAGCTCAACATCAATATCATACCCATGGATACACAACAACTCAACACAGCGGAATATATATATAAACAAGTACGGGTGTACGTATCGTCACCTTGCTCGTCTCCTGAGCTCCACAGCATCAAAACCTGTATCCTATAATACTTGGTCTGACCCGAGCATTATAGTTAAATAACACCCGAGTCAGTCTGGAATACCAGCGTGAGAAAATCACACCCAATTTGATTATTAAAGTTTCAAAAATCCTTTGAAAACAAAAGCATCTCGTAAGACCACGCCACAAATAAACATGTCGGTTTTTTACCTTACGATAGCTAAAACATTTTTATAGAAATCCTCCGATATTATAATAAGGTCTATATACAAATACTTATAAAATAGCCGAAATTGTTACATTATTAAATTCCAGCTACTAGCCACAGAGTGGGTAATACAAACAAAACTCGTACAAGGCTCGTAGGGAGAATGGATTTCCAACTAATGACTAGGCACTGGGGTACCACCTGTCACAGTACGGGGCCTAGATTACCGTACCGAGGAGTACGCCTGCTCCCCTGCAACACAAGGCCGGGACTACCCCTTACTGGATAATCCCGAGTGAGATCACCCCGCGGTTGGGATCAGCAACCGCCCACTAAGCCGAAATAAAAAGGGACATCTAGACAGGAATGACCTCACCCTGCTTGGGTGCTACCCACCTAGCCTTGCTGCATAACCCCTGATTTTCAGTCATTCCTATTTGATGAGGCTTGAAGCTAAGCGTTACCTTTTTAGAATATATATTCCTTAGAATGCCCATCGTCCAACTGACGATGTTTCGCAAGCATTCATCCATACAAGTCCGTCCCGGGTTCGAACGGAACCGAAGGCACTATTCCTACTACATCCATTTTGGAAATATCCTCAGAATTAGTAGCGACTAGCCCTTGCACTTCACCGCTCCATCTTCGAATCCAAAATCGTGTTTCACGAAATGTACAAACCGGATCGAAGTGGTTTTCGAGAAATTAATCTCGATCCCGGTCTCTTTGAAACGATCAATGCATTTGGCCAATATTGATAGTCGGTTATTTAACTATCAATTAATATTCACAAACAACCATCCAACAATAAATAATTTTCCAAATTATTTATCAACCTCAAAAATATCTTTACAAGATATATTTTCACTTTCAAACCCTTTTGAAAACAGTTTTCAAAACTATCTTCCTTTTCTGAATAAATTTCCCAAATATTTTCTATTTCTTCTGAAATCACCAAGCACAAAACTTTAGATTTTTAAAATAATTTGAAACGCTTACTTTGAAATATACTTTAAAATATTTAAGTTAAAACTACTTCAATAATTTGTTAAAAATACATACTATATGAATATTTGAAAATAATGTTACTTTATAAATATAAAACTAGGTTTTCCCTTTTTTAAAACAAAATACTAATTCAACTTTGAATAATTATTACAATAATAGATTTTAAAAATATTTACTTTAGAATTTTTAACATTCAAAAATAATAAATTTTCTAAAACATGCTTTTTAAAACAACATTAACTTTCATCTTATATTTAAAAAATTTACTTAAAACGTACTTGGCTATCCAGAGAAATATAATTCTCTTCGCAACCTTTAAAAATAAATCACTATTTATTTTTAAACCATTTTTCTCATTCCTTTAATAAATTCCCACCTTGAATTTATTCTTTCCAAATATCCAATTTTAAACACTTAAATCAATTTCCAAATTAATTTCCAATTTACTTCATTTATTCAAAAATCCTTTAATTTCAGATTTTATTCCTTAATTATGATTTAGAATACTTTTAATTGAAATACCAATTTAGATTTCTCAATTTACTTCTTATTCCCTTAGATAAATTTAAAACTTTAAGTTTTAAAATAATTCTTTATTCCTTTAAAATAATATCACTTGATTTTACAATTCATTAATTACTGTTTATTCAAACCCCTTTCTTTGCATACTCGAAGTTATTTATTAGTATTTAACATACTTCTATTTTTTTTTCAATTCATTCTAATTTTATTAAATTTTCTAAGATTATTTCGTTTACAACTTTACTTCCTTATTTTCTTTCCAAAACCCAATTTATATATATTTTTGGTAATTCATTGTACCCAAATATATCCAATCAAATCATAACATTCCATATTCCAATATATTCATCATAGAATATCAAGTAATCACAACATAGAATATTAAATAATAAATGTTGAGGGGTCCAGTTGGATCCCTCTAACCTGTTTTCCCTGCATCCACAGATGTTAGCACAATATAATATGCCAATTCCCAAAATATACCACACTATAGCACATCAATCAATTTCAACCATTCAAGAATTATTTAATTTAATCATTTAAATTTAAATTTAAATTAACTGAGTGAGATTAACTAACCTTTTAATTTTAGTTTGCAGTCTATTCCACTCCGGTTCCATTCCGACTTGTATCTTCTCGATTTTAAACCTTGTATAACATTATATGATTTTGTTAATATTTGAAATAAAGTCGAACAATTTATTTTCATTTTCAAATTTAATAAACCAATGATTCTACTTTAAACTAATTCCCCTTTAATAAATTACCTTTAAAAATTAATCTAGTAGGTTATAATATGTATATGTATATTTAATTTTTTTTTTTTTTTTTAGAACTACAAAATAACCTATATAAACAAAGGTCCAATTTCGAACATAAACTATCCAAATCAAAACATTTTAAAATTACTTTCTAACCCTATATCTCTTTAGTAAATAAAATTTAATTTTTCTTGTTTACTGTATATATTGAGATATGTGTACCTATATATCTATTTACTAGTTTAACTACATATTAAATTCTAATAGATAAAATTCCTTTTTATCCCATATGAAAAGTATATATTAAATTTTAAACAGAAATTTTTATTTTTATTTTGAATAACTTATTGTAAATATATTATTTTACTTCCTATCTAAACAATTTCTACTTCCTGCTTCTGAATATACACAATTAATCTTTAAGTTAAATGAAAGTAAATCGAAGGATACCTTTCTGACTCACCGCCTGCAACAATCCATACCAACAAACGTGCCATCGACCCCACGTGCTCGCCTCCCTGCCCTAGGTGTCATCGCAACCTACTCGCTATCGAGCGTCGACCTGACGTCGCCTTTGCCACCAGTCCTTCCTGCCGAATTGGTCCCCTTTGCTCAAATTCGTCGTCGCAGTCCTTGGCTCGTGAATCGCAAAATCCCCGATCGAATTAAAGAACGAACAAGCCGCGAATAGGTTCCCTCGATTTCGATACAGATTCGTTCATGAGGGGTTGAAACAAGGGAGCCGTGAATTTGATTTCGAATGGGGATGGTATAACTGGATATAGAAAATCAAAGCTCGGCCCTACAGTTTTCTCCGAATCGAAAACGATTCGATTCTCATGGGCTAAAACAAATTAGACGAGATGACGAATGATTTTAGAGGAAGCCATTACTTAATTTAATTTACTTCGACCATTTTATTTATTTGATTTTTCCTTCTCTTTTTTTCAAACGAAACGCGGCTGAAGGTATATTTTAAAGAGGACGACGCGATTGATCTGGGATAAGCTAGGTCGGCTATGGTCAGATGATAGGGTGGCAAGGACAGGTTAGGGTGGCTGATGCTATCTCTTTTACGATTTGACTATTATAAATTTTTCGATATAAATCCAGCGCGTTTACCTATCGTACGATCACACGGTAACTCTAAACGCTACAAAATTTGAAATCCGACAATAATACAATATTACGGATCAAATGGAACTAGTTTCGTCGAATTCCGAGACTGTGCCTCGGATAGCTATTTTTAAATTCAATTTAAACGATATATTTTCAAAACCGAACAAATCAGTGTTAAATTCAATTTTAAAACTTCTATCATCCTCAGTATAATCAATACAAATTTTAAAAGCCTTCAAATTATTTTAATAGGCTTAAAATCCCAGACTTCATATTTTACCCGATTTTAAATTATTTAATTCAATAATTTAATTATCAAATATTAGTTATATTTGAATTCAAGTTAAAAACTTACTTTTAATTATTTCAAATCAATTAAATATTCCAATTTAATTTGCTTAAAAATTCTGGGTCGTCACAATGTAAAGATATACAATTTAAAGTGGTTCAATCAACACCGATCTATGTCCACTGTGGAGAATCTCTTATTACTTTACTTCTTTTATAATTGATGTGATTACAAGAGATAATAATAAGAAAATTCAATGCTCGAGAGCTTAGATTTTTCAATTTTGTAAAAATACATGCCTTGATGTATTTATAATTGTTAGAATTGGAGTTGAATGGCTAATATTACACAGTTGAAATGCTAAAATCACGTTCTACCATTGATCGTGTTGCTTGGTCCAATCCGTGACAGTTGGAGTGCTAATATAGGTGTATGGATGAGATGATTGACAACTGGCCAACTGTACTTTAAGCATGCTTTGGTCAGGTACAAGCGGCGTGAGATCAGGTAATGGTTGTGCAGAAGTTCTCCAGTGGCATCAAAGGGCATAGAGTGGTTACTGCACAATGACATTTTTGTCAGATGAACAACGCCGTTCGTGTTAGTTTTTGCTTTGAAACAGTGCATAAAAGCTTCCTTTTGCAGGGACAGTTAGGTGTCTATAGTCAAAGATTGCCAAGACAAGACATTAGGGCTTCAAAAGGTGAGTACGGTCGATGAAGAAGTTGAGAAAGGGACTTTGTTAGGGTGGGTTATTTAACGGGCAAAACTTAATTATCGAGAAGGATGCTTCATGTCAGTCTAATGTATGCTGCTGTCGAGGGGCTTGACGATCACTAGATAATAGCTAAGCCAGTTACCTACTAAAGAGTGCTTCATGGATAAGCAGGTATTTGACCTATGTAAGTGACATTAGTAGGCGTGCTATATGTTGAGGGAGCCTTGCTGTTTGAGATGGCTGAGGTTGTGCGATGCGAGAGAGATAAAGTGCCAAGCAATGGAAGCATATGGATCAAGTAGCAGGCCAAGCTGCGCACTGTTGCAATCATATGGGCCAATTGGATGATGCAGGCTAGCCTATTCCATACTTGTGAGAAATTTGAGTAATGCTATGTATTTACAACAAATGATGCTACATCTTATGTATTTTACTATATGCTCAAATTGTCCGATTAGTCAATATAGATTAGATATTAAGAGTAACAAAATAAAATGTATTGTACTATATGAAGGTCTTAATGAACTTTCATTAGGCATGACTTAAGGTGGGATTTACCAAGATATTAGGATGAAGCAAGTAAGTAAATGAGGGAAAATTGATTTTATCAAGTCTATTTAGTTTTTCCTCTTGCACAAAGAAATTTTTATTTCTCTCATCATCAAATTGCTGTAAGCAACCATCATTAGTATTTGTATTATCCTCATGTTTAGTCTCGCCAACAACCATTTCCTTTGGTAGTGATTCTTCTTTTGAGGAGGGGGAATAGCTTTATAATACGTACCTATATTAGTTAGGGTATTCTGCTATGCTCCTGCACATAAAATCCTTTTCCTTTTATATATATGGTAAGTCTCATTTAACCTTGCTTGTCTTTTAAAAAAATATGCCATAAATTTACATTTACTCAATTCTTTCTTTTACCGATTTCCCTGACATATTTCAAAGAATTATTTTATACTGTAACCTAATTGATCAATAAATTAATTAAATGATTTTTCTCATTTTATCCTTTTCATTCCACTTTACTAATTCTTATTTAGTCCAAGGTACATGGAAAAAACTTGAAAAAAATTGATTTTTTACATTATTTGTGACATATCAAAATTTTAGATAAAAATAATTAATTTTAATATTTTTAATTATTTAAAAGCTGAATTTAATTATTTTCCCATTTGAAAATCCATAAAAATTCATAAGAATATTTAAAGACTCCTAATTTAAAAACCATTTCTAGAATCACATTTGATTATACGTACCTAAAATTTGTAATGATTTAAGCTCATATGTTCAAGTTATGATCAAAATAGTTTACTTAATATATAACACATATATTCATTCACAACATACAAATAACAACATTCATGCATTAATAACCATTAAGAACATGTTAATGTCACTAACTCAAGTGATAAGTGGTATGACGTTTTAGGCTGAGGTTCTGGAGGTAATAGGTTCTAACTCTCGAGACACCAAAATGAGTGCTCTGCTTGAATTAAATGACCCTCTTATTCTTAAAAAACGATAAAAAACATGAGATAAACACCAAATGGAGATTACATAGGGTGAAATCTATGCAGTTAAAGTCCCATAAAATCCCTGCTATAGCACATAACACTTTTCGACCGATATGGTTTTTCAATATAGCACTATTAAACAGTCAATCTGCTTTAAACCTCACTATTTTCTGCTACCCCCACTAAATCAAGGCTTTTTAGCACACACTTTAGAAACGTTAATATACAAAAGTTAATTTGACTTGTTCTTTTTTAAACCAAATCATCAAAGTTAGGGTAAATGCTTAATTTTGAGGCACACGTGCTTGGTATAAGTTAGAAATCTATTATAGTCACCAAATATGGACCAGATAAATTAAGATATTCTTTTTTTTATACGAGATTAAATAATACTTCTTTTTCCTACATAAATGATGTGAGAATGAAAATAAATTAACTTTAAATATTTAGTTTTATACCTAATAAAGCTTTTTGCACCTCCGCCGTCTTTCGCTATATCCTTGCTTTATCCTCGCTATATCATTTTGTAGCCCCACCGCTATGGAACCGCTAAGTGCTTTAGCCACACAGGGTGAAACAAAAATTTAGGGTTAATATGACTCACCAAAACCTTGAAAGTATGTTCTAATCTTCTTTTTCTTTTTAAAAAATGAGAGCTATTTTTGAAATTGTCGGTTCTTCCTATCGTCTCTTAGTTTGTCGCATGATTTTTTTTAATGTTTTTGAATGTATGAAGATAAATGAAAGGGATGGATGGTTTAAGGCTCTTATATAGTTGGGGGGTACTAAGAGGTTAGTATCGATAGTTATAGGATAATTATATAATGGCTCATTCGAGAGTTTCGCATTGGTTAATAACAACTAGGTCAAATGAGATCGAAGTTATTACATTATTCTCTCAACTTGATAATATTATTGAACTTCGACGTGGAAACTCCACTTTGATTATATTTATATTGTGGCATGGCATCCATTGAACGATTATGTTAGGTCTGAGTTGAAGCATTGGAAGAAAATACTGTCCAATAGAGAATCATCTCCTCGGTCTTATAAGGTTAGTATCATAGTCAATTGTAGTCAACTCAAAGTTAAAAATCTGGCTAGAGTGTGGTTAATAATAAATATTATTATTGAAACAAGGACTTTGTTTATAGACTAATCAAGTTAAATATGGGTGATATTGGAACTTGGACCAAAACCAAAATTTATAAATCATAAAGTGATATTGTGTTGATGAAGTTGGTGAAGAAAATTGGTGTAATTAATCTTTACTAAAAGGTATCGTTTGAGTTTGTGAAATTGGATTTTACCGCTGAGATTTATAAGTAATGAATTAAGTCAAACTATCACACCACTAGTTAAGGAGATATGTGAACATTAGTATTTGAATTGTTCAAATATTAATAGCTAGCTAAATTAATACACGTGAGTCGCACAATTGAATCTATCAAGTCTCCAAAACAACACTTGGTTTAAATGATTTATAATAGTTATAAATTAATTAATATTTGTGGAATATTATTTATTATTTTATTTACCATATAGGTGTGTTTAGTAAAATGAAGTCGCCTCTAGAAATGTCCAAGGCGTATTAGTAATTTATTGGGTGCGTATATGAAATTACATAAGTGCGTACATATATGATATCAATAAGGATTCAAAATGATATAATTTACTAATGGTTACAGAACTATTTTTGGTCCATTTAGGGCCTTAGATATTGTTGGCCAAATGAGGAGGGAACGAGTCTAAGTTATGACTTGATAAGCGAGGGTTTTGTGCTAGATATTTTTAGTCATCTCTCCCTATAATAGGGGACCTAAAACATGTTTTAGTTTACCTTTTACTTCTCCTTTCTTCATCCTTAGCTGCAAGCCCCTTCCTTCCCATCTCCATTTTTCTTACTTTATTTACAACTCATCAAATAAATATGAGTAGATCTGCTACTAGCACGTTGTATATTTGCAGCAGTGAGGGTGAATTTGAGAGATCAAGGAGGCTGCGTAGATTAAGCTGTGGACTAGAGACAAAGCTTGTTTGGTGAAATTCATTCTATTCTTTATATTATGATCTTAATATATTGTATTCCCAATATCATCTTGCATATATGTATTACTATCTGCTATAATATATCAGTTTACTATTTAACATTATTCTATATGGTTCGCCTTATTATTATGATATGCTATTGATAAAAAAGTCAATATATATATGTGCATATTTGCTATTAGCCAATAAAAAACTTTTTTCTTTTTAATGTTAATTTAAATGTTTATATATAAAATATTTTTTTTATTTACTTTAAGCAAGATTTAGCATTTTAAATGATTTATTTGTAAATTAAATATAGTATAAATGTTTCATAAACTATTTTTAAATAAAATTTAAAAAAACCATTTGGCCAAATTAATTTAAAACTTAAAATAATTGTATCTAGAGTATATCTTTATTGTATATAAATGAACACATCCGTTTATAAGTTAGATTAAGTTAAAAACAATGTGAAATATTTTATTTATGAAAAGCTTTGAGAAAAAAATTCGATCGAATTAATTTAAATAATATATATATATATATATATATATATATATATATTATTAAGTAAACTCATTTATTTTATAAACAAAAAATATATTATTTTTAGATTTAATACAATTTGAGCTTACCAAAACTTATACCTATGTGTGTGTGTGTGTGTATCTTTTAGTTAATATAATGTTTAAATATGTCAATATTTTAATAAAATCATCTCAATCTATGTTTATTCATATATATATATTTATCTAGATTAATTATCTTTAGATATTACTAAGCTTTTTAGTAGTAAGAGTGGTACTTTATTCATGAAAGCACTCATTTATGTCTTGGAGGTTCAAACCAATGATCTCTAGAACCTATATCTAGAACGTCATACCACTGACAAGTTGAGCTAGTGATCTTTGAAATATTACCATGCTAAACTATGAAACTTGAATTTTTGAATTTATTTTTTGGACCAGGGTTTGAACTTGAATTCCTTCACTAAGTCAGATTAGGTGTTTTAATTAAAAACTAAAAATTAAAAATTTGGTCCAATTTGTATTATATTTAAATTTTATTTTTAAAAATTTTATTTACTAATTTCCAAATTATATACATGTATGTATGTACAAATTGTATTTTGTTAATTAATATGTTAGTAAGACTATATATGTACATAAACACACACACACATACTGTGTGAGCGCGCGCGCGTGTGAGTGTGCATGTGCACATGTCTGTGTGTAAGAGAGAGAAAGAGAGTGTGTGTGTAATAGAGAAGTGTATATATAGTAGACATTTATCCCTACATCTACTATATATTACCATGTACATCCTTTGCTATGTTGCACATGAACGTCATACACATATGATTATATAATGATGTACTCATTATATATATATATATTATAAGTTATTCTAATTCATTAATCGATTAATTCAAATTTCAATAAAATATGATTTTATTAAATAAATTAGATTGGATCTAATATAACATTTACAAGACTAATATGTTCCAAAATATGAATTTTTGAAATCTACCAATTTCACCCACTTTTGACCGGCCCACATTCGATAATGGTATCAGAGCCTTAATAGTCATTGTAGTCTAAAGTAGCAACTTTAAGGTTAACTAGTAAAGTCTACGTGTCATTTGAGTGTCTAGAATAGTAGTGTCTAGGCTCGGAGTTGGATAATCAAGTATTCACCCTTCCTCGACTACTGACACGACTTAATGATTGGGTGAGTCCAAAAGGTTGGCCCAATTGTAAAGGCCTAGCTTGATTTGGGTCTTGATCTAATTTTCAAAATCCAGTTTGAAATTTTAAAAATGTTTTGAATTTAAAAGTTAAATTTGAAATATAAATAAAACATTATAATGGTTATTAAATATTTTCAACTTTTTTTGAAAATAAATTAATATTTTGAAATTATTTAATTATTAAACTAATTGATTAATCAAACGAGCAATTAATTATTAAAAACACACACACGCACATGTATATGAGATATATATATGTGTATAATGTCTATAAATGCTATAGTTGATTATACATGTTTTCATCTTATATTGTTTAAGCTAAATTATAAATAAATGTTTTTGACTATACTATATTATTTAATTAAAAAATATTTTTCATTAAATAAACATAATTATTAAATTAGTCAATTAAATGCTAATTAATAAAATAAATAAATATGTATGTATGTATAACGATAAAACTATAAGTGTTATAGTTTATATTCATCTCAGATTGGTTTGGATGAATGAAATTAAATTTTGAATTTTAAAATAATTAAATTAATTAGTTTATTAAATTAATAAACTAAATTAATTAAGTATGGTTCAATATATAATATGCATATGAATATTATACAAGTTAATTAAATTATAAAAGGTTGTAAATAAATTAAACTTGTACAATATGAATGTAAAATATAAGTGGAACTATAAGAAACTCAACTTAGATTTAAGTAATGAGTACATGCGTATCGTACGTATACTGTGATTTCAGATGTGTTTAACACTTGAATAACGAGGGTATTTAATAAGAAATACATTTTTCTCTAAATCAGTATGTGTGCATGTGTATGTATATTACAGATTATGCATCCTTAATATATAAGTTGTCAACTACCATTTATATATTAGTAGATTACTTGCATACTCTTTACTTGTTAAGATTCCTCAAGATTGGAATGTATTGTGTAGTACTGTTAACATATCGATAGATGAGGAAGGTACATGCATATTTTTTGATATTTCTCAAGGTACATGCATTATACTTAGATCATCGCAAAATAGTGGATACGAGCGAATAATCTCTTTTGATTTGTTGAGAATCCTTATGTTCGAAATAAATTAGGACAAAGACCACGGGTTAGGAGTTGTATATGATGTGATTGATAAGATGTTACTTATCACATGCAAGCCTATGATTTGTTGCGTATCCTCAAGATTGGAATCCCAAAGAAGCGTGTCTTTAACCCACTAGAGAAATCAAAAGATTTCTATGATTTCTCTTAGGTATTGAAAAATATAAAAGTATAATGGGAGCTGAATAGATAAATGAAATTATATATTTAACCTATCTGATAATATTAGAATGTCTGCTATACATAAATTGTCCTAATATACTAAATTAAATTTGCAGTAAAATGACCAACCTAAGACTATTTTAAGAAAATGGCAATCTCACCGGACCAAAGTATATTGATTAGCTAAGAGAAATTAGATAGCACTCATATATGAATGTTTATGGTCATTATTCAGTGAACCTTTAAGAGAAAAAACCTGCTAAGACCCTGATGTAGTAAATGCTTATAACACTTGGGTAGCTAACTGTGAAGTTACTCAACTTTTCATATTGTCTATATAGGCATGCCATTAAAAAGGCAACATGAAACCATATTTATCCACAAAAAATTCAAATGCCTCAAAGCTTTGTTAGGTGAGCAATCTCATTCCAAGCTATGAGATTGCTAAAAAATTGTTCAATATGAAGATGAGTAATGGCAGTCTTGTTGAGGATTTCATCTTGACCATGAAAAGCTATAACGATAGACTTTCAGAACTAGATGTGACTATAAGCAACAAAGTCCAAGTGGATTTGATCCTAGGATCATTGACTCCACCATTTGGGTCATTCATATTAAACTACAATATAAACTAGTTGAGCGTAAGCCTCATAGAGATATTCAATATATTGAGGTCGACCAAGGGATTGTTTAAGGATCAAAACATAATGTTAGTTATAATGTGTAAGGCCATGCCTTCGAAAGGTTCGAAGAAACAAAAGTGGGTCTTAAAGGTAAGAAGAAAACTATTATTGACGAAATTGAATGTCACCATTGTCAAAAGAAGGGGCATAGGAAGCGTAATTGTTCGGACTATTTGAAGGTGGTCATAGAAAAGAAGAAAAATGTTTCTTCCACTCTTAGAGCTATATTTATGATTCAAAACCATTTTACAATCAATAAATTATTTTGAATTTTAGATACTGGATCTGGCACTCGTATCTGTAGTTCGTTATAGGAATTTAAGAGCAGATGACATGTAGTAAAGGGTGAAATGAGGCTTCAATTTGTTGATGAATCTTTAGTAGATGCAACTGCAGTTGGAGACTATCACTTGACGTCGTCAAATGGATTTGATTTTGAATTATTGTTATTATAGTAAAAACTTTATTCATGGAATAATATTAGTGTTAAGATTATTTGAGACTGGATATAGTTTTTATTGTGATAACAATATTACGAATATTTTGTTTGATGGAAATAAATCTACAATTTTGTTTTAGATAATAGCATTTATGTACTTAATTTTAATCATATTTGTGTTGTTAAGATATCTTAATAATTACTTATGGTACTATAAGCTAGATCACACTAGTGACAAAAGACTATAGAAATTGATAACCAAAAGTTTTTTATCATTATTTGATTATGAATCATTTAACATATGAAAATGGCCAAGCATCCCTTCAATGGGAACAATGTAAGAGTTGATGAATACTTGATTTTTGTACATACTAACGTATATGGCTAAATGCGTATAGTAACCAAGGACAATTCAACTTACTTTGTAACTTTTACTAGACGAATTATCGAGACTAGGATGTGTATATTGTATGAAGAATAAATCCGATGTTTGTGAGAAATTTAAAGATATAAGAATGAGGTAGAAAATCAGATGAACCATAAAATTAAAATACTTCGATCAAATGGAAGCGGTGAACATGTTGAAAAAGAGTTCCAATGGTACTAAATAGAAAATATAATCATCACTCAGATTACTCTATCTTATACTTTGCAACACAATGGTGTTACGAAAAGAAGGAATCAAACCTTGATATGGTTCATTCCATGATGAGTAAGTCTGGGTTATCTTTTTCCTATTGATATGCAATAGAAACCATTACACATATGTTGAATTTGATAGCTACTAAATCTGTGATTAAGATGTTATATACGATGCTACATAGGAAGAAACCTCAACTTAATTATTTTAAAGTATGGGGTTCCAACCTACATTAAGAATGTTGGCCCTAATAAACTTGAGGCAAGATCGGCTCTATGTAAAATTATTTTGGGAATTCTAAATCAAATATTTTCTATAACATCGAGGAACAAAAGATTGTTGTTATTCAATATGTTGTCTTTTTAGAAAATGAATTTCTATTAAAAGAAAATTAACAATGAAGTTGTAGACTTGGATGAGATATGAGAAGTAAACATAGTGGTTGAATCGGTAGAAAAATCAAACTCACCATTATATTAAAACATGCTACCAATTAGAAAGTCTAATAGAGAATCCCATGCACCCAAGAGATACTACAGTTTTCTCATAGATAGCAAGAAAGTGAACTAGGATGACACTCCTCTCTCATTCCTAGAAGCACCACAGGGTGAGGACTATGCCCTATAGCTTGAAGCTATGAAATCTGAATGGTTTTCATTTATGACAACAAAGTATGTACTTTAGCATACATACATAATGGATAAAACTCTTTACTACAAATAGTTTTTTAAGAAAAAAATTAATGCAGAAGGAGAAGTAGAAACCTATAAAGCAAGCCTAGTTGCGAAAGGGTTTCATCAAATTCAAGGCATTCATTATGACTAAATGTTTTCGCCCGTAGCCATGCTTAAGTCCGTATGGATAATTCTTGTTATTGTTGCATTATATGACTATGAAATATGGCAGATGGATGTGAAAATAGCATTGTAAATGGTGATTTAGAAGAGGCCGTTTACATTTTAGAACCCGAGGT
Source organism: Allium cepa (assembly GCA_030765085.1). Lineage (NCBI taxonomy): Eukaryota > Viridiplantae > Streptophyta > Magnoliopsida > Asparagales > Amaryllidaceae > Allium > Allium cepa. The sequence continues at coordinate 795,781,724 of CM060929.1, read as the reverse complement.
TTTTGAGATCAGTGAGAGAGCAAGGGAAAGTGATGCAAATTGTTAAAATCAATTCATGGTATTAAACAAGCTTCAAGGAGTTGGAATAAGCGCTTTAATAAAGTAATCAAACAATTTGGTTTTTATTAGAGTATTAAAAAATTGTTAGTATACCTGGAAGAACAAGGAAGCGCTATATTGTTCTTAGTTTTATATGTCGACAATTTGACTCTGATTGGCAATGACATTGCATTATTGCAATCAGTGAAAGCTTGGTTGTCCAAGAACTTCTCCATGAAAGGTTTGGAAGAAGCAAGCTATATATATACGTTGTATTGGGATCTATAGAGATAAGTCTATGAGATTTTGGAATGTTCGTCTCCCTGTACATAAATACCATATCAAAAAGGTTTAGCATGGTGAATTCCAAGCACAAAAATGTTCCGATGCATTCTGGATGTATCCATTCCAAGAAAGACACACCTCATACTGATGAAGGAAAGGATTGTATTAGGAGAATAATGTATGCATCCACTATCATTTCCATTATATATGTCGTTGTGTAGTTAATGCCCCGCTATAACCTTGCTATATCTCATAGCAGATTTCTACCGCTACGATTTTTCCATATAGCCCCAAAATATAGTCTTTCCACTTTAATCCCCGCTATTTCCGCTATATCCCGTTATTCTCGCTATATTTTGCTATTTCCGCTATATCTTCTTTAATAAAATGAATTAAAAAATTGCATTTATACATTATAAAAATTATGACACTAGTTTATTTGATTTAATTTTTAATATATTTTCAAAAATGAAAATACTCTAATATTCTACTATATTCAATTATGTTATATAATAGTTTTACGTTTATTTAAAGTATATTTGCACATGTTTTTTGTTTAAAATTATTTATGTATTAATTATAATTCAATTGAATGATAATTTTTTATTTAATTACCATTTATATATTGTAAAAATATTAAGTACGAGTTTTATATGCTATTTTAGAGCCATCCGCTATATCCTTCTATATCCTCGCTGTATCCCCGTTATGACTTTTTGCACCTCCACCGCTTCGAATCTGCCGAGCGCTTTAACTGCACAGATATGTTGTGCTATGCAATAGAGTAGATGTGCCTTATGCATTATGATGCATAAGCCGATATTTGTCCAATCCTAAAAAAACATTTGACAATATTGGAATGTGTCCTTGAGTATTTAGGAAATATTAAGGACTTTTTCCTCATATATGGGAATGGAGACCTCCTTATGAAGGGGTATACAAATTCAATCTTTCAAAGTGATACCGATGACTCGGTGTTTGGTTATGTATTCACATTAAATGTTGGAATGATCATTTGGAAATGTTCCAACCAAGAGACAATGATTATTCTATGATGAAGTCTGAATACATCACCCTCTACAAAGCCGCTAAAGAAGTGGTCTGGATGTGCAAATTTATGGTTAAGCTAGGAGTGTTTTCAGATGTAGAGAAACCCATAACATTGTTATGTGATAACGATACTACGATGCAGACCAAGAAAGAATGAAGATCACATAAGAAATCAAGGTACATTCTTCGAATGTTCCACCGGATATGAGAATTTTTCAGTAATAAAGAAGCTGTATTCGAAATAGTAGACACTAAGAACAACATAGCAGATCCATCCATGAAGGAACTAACTTGACCAGCTCTAATAAACCGATCGAAGGGATGGGATTGAAATTTAATAATTAGCCTAATGTGCAAGTGCAAGATTGGTAGAGTTAAGGATATGCCCTAGAGAAAATTCTGTAATTTATTGCAAATTATTAACTTTGTAATAAAATCACATTTGAAATAAAAGTTGTTTATTTTCTTTTTTTAATATTATGATATATTAATTAAATAGTTAGTTTACGTATATTTAATAGAAAATCCTTAAATGATATGTTATGTAATAATAATCTACAAGGGGTTGTAATCATGAGAAATATATTATAATATTAATACTATGTTATTTTAAATATTCCAGGTCAAGATATTTCGAGAAGGTTTATCGATACCACCGTTGAGATCAGAGTACTTGACACTTCCAAAATGTTGGACGGTGTATTACTCTGACAACTGGGAGCACCGATAGATTACACACTAATAGTTATTGGATAACTATAGAATGACTTGTCAGAGAATTTCTTATTGGTTAATAACAAATATGTTAAATAGGAAATCTTGAAATGACGTTGCTACAAAGTTCTATGGACTTTAGAAACCTATTGACCTTCAATATGGAAACTCCACTTTGATTATAGTTAGATCGTGGCATGACGTCCATCTAACACTATTGTTGGGTCTAAGTTGGAACACTTTAAGTAAAACACATTCAATAGAGTTTTCTTCTCCTCGGTTGTATAAGGTTAGTATCACAGTCAAGTTTAGTCAACTCAAAGTCAAATCTCTAGCCATAATAGTACGGTTAGTAATAAATGTTATTATTATACCAAGGACTTTGTTTATGGACTAATCAAGCGTAATGTGGATGATATTAGAATTTTGACTAAAACCAAATTCTATATATCCTAAAGTAATATAGTATCGACGAAGAGAATTGATGTAAATAATCGTTACTAAACGATACTACTTTAATTTCTAAAATTGGATTTTACTTATGATATTTATAAGCACCGAGTCAAGTCAAACTGTTGGACCACTAGCTAAGGTAACATGTGAACATTAGTATTTGAACTATTCAATTATCACTCACCGGTTAATACACCTATGAGTCGTACAGAATCTGTTATGTCTTCAAAACACCTCTTGATTTAATTAATTTATAATAGTTATAAATTAATTCAGTTAATTAACATTTGTGAATAATTATTATTGTATTTATTATATGTGGTGTGTGTTTAATAAAGTGGAGTTGCCTCTATAATTGTTCTGGGTACTATTAGTAGTTTATTGGGTGTATATATAAAAGTTGTATATGTATATATCGATATACATTATCGATAAGGATTTAAATTATACAATTTATTAATGGGTATGGAAGGTTATTTGGTCTATTTAGAGCCTTAGATATGGCTGGCTAAATGAGAAGGGAAAGGAGTCCAAGTTATCACTGGTAAAAGAGGGATTTATGCTAGATGTTTTTGGTCATTTCTCCTTATAAATAGGAACCTAAAGCTATTTGTTTTAGTTTACATTTTGCTTCTCCTTTCTTCATTCCTTGCCCGAGCCCCCTCCTTATCATCTCCATTTTTCTAACTTTATTTACATCTCATCATTGAAATACTAGTAGATCCGATGTCAGCACATCGTCTGTTTCCAACAGATAGTGTAGATCTGAGAGATCAAGGAGAGTATCTAGATCAAGGTGTGAATCAGATGCAAAGCTTGTTAGGTATAATTCTTTCCATCTTCTATACCGTGATCCTAATATACTGTATTTTCTATATCACCTTGCATATATATGTTATTATTTGTTATAATATACTCTTTTAATATTAAATATTATTTTATATGGTTCATCTTATTATTATGATATGATATTGATAAAAAAATTATATATATAAGCATTTTTTCAGCTAATGATTTTTTTCCAATTTATATATTTAAATATATATATATATATATATATATATATATATGACATTGTTTATTTATATAACATGATTTATTATTTTAATCAATTTGTTTATAAATTAAATTTAACATAAATATTTCATAAACAATTTTTAAATAAAAGTTTTTGGGAATAAAAAACCTCTTCCAACCAAATTAGTTTTTAATTTAAAATAATTGCATATATATGAATATCTTTCTTATATATATAAATAAACACGTTTGTTTATAAATTAAATTAAGTTAAAACAATGTGAAATATTTTATATTTTAAAATTTTTTGGAAATTATTTTTTTGACAGAATTAATTGTAAATAATATATATATATATATTATATGTAAATAAATTCATTTTATATGAAATTTTATCTTTAGGTTTAAAAAATAATCATGCTAAAACATATATGTACGTATGTTTATATTTTAATTAATATAATTTTCATCTATATAAATGTTATTAATAAAATTATTTTTGTCTATGTTTATTCATATATATATGTATATATGTATGTATGTATATTATTCTAAAATATTACCAAGTCAAACTATTAAATTTGGGTTTTTGAATATTTTTCAAATATTATTCCAAACTAAAATTTGTTTGTTAAGTCAAGTTAGATATTTTATTTAAAATTCAAAATTTTTTCAAAATTTTATTATGTTCAAAATTTATTTATTAATAGTTTACCTAATTACTTTTAAATTATGTATATGTATATACATATTTTATTTTGTTAATTAATATTTTAGTCAAACATCTAGGAATTCTATAGGATATATTTTCTATAAAGTCTAGGAACAAAAGGTCATTATTCTCCACATGTTATCTTTTTATAAAATGGATTTCTATTAAAAGAAGTTAACTGTAAAGTTGTATACTTGGATGAGACATGAGAAGTAAACATAATAGATAAACCGGTTGAAAAATCAAACTCACCATGATATGAAATCATGCAATCTATTATAAGGTTTAATAGAGGATCTCATGCTCCAGAGAGATACTATAATTTTCTCATAGATGGTAGAAAAAGGACGGGGATGACACTCCTCTCTCATTCCAATAAGCATTATAGCTAAAAAGTCTACACTTTGGCTTGAAGCTATAAAATTTGAGATGAATTCCATGTATGACAACAAAGTATGGACTTTAGTTGACATACCCGAAGGGATAGAACCCATCAAATGCAAATGGATTTTTAAGGAAAAGCTAAATGCAGAAGGAGAAGTAGCGACCTATAAAGTGAGCCTAGTTGTGAAATATTTTCATCAAATTCAAGGCATTGATTATGATTAAATGTTTTCTCTTATAGCCATTTTTGAGTCCATATGGATGCTGCTTACTATCGATGCATTCTATGAGTATGAAATATGGTAGATGGATGTGAAAACAAAATTTATAAATTGTGATTTAGAAAAGACCATTTACATTTTAGAACCTGAGGTTTTCAAGGTCAATGAGAGCGAGGGAAAGTGATGCAAATTGTTAAGATCAATTTATGGTCTTAAAAAAGCTTTAAGGAGTCGAAAAATAATGATAAAGCAATCAAATAATTTGGTTTTTATCAGAGTATAAAGGAAGCGTGTGTATACTTGAAAGACCAAGGAAGCGTTGTACTGTTCTTTGCTTAATATGCCGACAATTTGCTCTTGATTGGCAACGACATTGTGCTATTGCAATCAGTGAAAGCATAGTTGTCTAAGAACTTCTCTATGAAAGATTTGGGAGAAGAAACCTATATACTTGGTGTAAGGATCTATAACGATAGATTGAAGAGGTTGTTGTGATTGTCCCAATCCCTGTACATAAATTCAATATACTTTGTTAATGGACTAACCAAGCATAATGTGGATGATATTGGAATTTTGACAAAAACCAAATTCCATAGGTCCTAAAGTGATATAATAATGACGAAGAGAATTGGTATAAATAACCATTACTAAGAGGTACTGCTTCAATTTCTAAAATTGGATTTTACTTATAAGATTTGTAAGCAATGAATTAAGTCAAAGTGTCAAACCAATATTTAAGGTAACATGTGAACATTAATATTTGAGTTGTTTAAATGGTACTCGCTAGCTAAATTTACACCTATAAGTCGTATAACCGAATCTATTAAGTCTTCAAATACCGATTAATTTAATTAATTTATAAGTTTAATTAATTTATAATAGTTATAAATTAATTAAATTAATTTATATTTGTAAAATAAACTATTATTTTATTTATGGAATGAGGTGTGTTTAGTAAAATCGAATTGCCTTTAAAATTGTTCTAGGTGCCATTAGTAATTTATTGCATGCGTACATAAAAATTGTATATGTATGTGTCGATATATGATATCGATAAGGATTTAAATTGGATTTAAATGATTGATATAATTTACTAATGGACATAAAAGGGATTTCGGTCCATTTAGGGCCCTATATATGGCCGGCCATATGAGAAGCGGAAGGAGTCTAAGTTATGACTTGGTAAACGAGGGATTTATGCTTCATTTAGCAACCTAAAGCCATTTGTTTTAGTTTATATTTTGCTTCTCCTTTCTTCAACCTTGGTCCGAGCCCCCTCCTTCTCATCTCCATATTTCTTACTTTATTTACATCTCATCAGTTGAACACAAGTAGATCCGATGTCAGCACATTATATATTTCTAATAAATAGCATGGATCTGAGAGATCAAGGAGAGTATCTAGATCAAGGTGTGAATCAGAGGCAAAGCTTGTTAGGTATAATTTATTCTATCTTCTATACAATAATCTTAATATATTGTATTTCCTATACCACTAAGCATATATGTGTTATTGTTTGTTATAGTATATCAGTTTAATATTAAATATTATTTTATATGGCTCATCTTATTATTATGATATGCTATTGATAAAAAATATTATATATATGTGTGTGTTTGCACACATTTTTTGGCCAGTAAATTTTTTCCAAGTTATATTAATTTAAATAAATAAGTGTGTGTATATATGTATGTATGTATGTATATATGTATCTAACATTGTCTATTTATTTAAAACATGATTTATTGTTTTACACGATTTGTTTATAAATTTAATTTAATATAATATTTCCTAAAATGTCTTTAAATAAAAAAAATTAGAAATAAAAAACCTCTTCCGACCAAATTAATTTTTAATTTAAAATAATTGTATGTATATATATATATATATCTTTCTTATATATATACAAATAAACACGTTTGTTTACAAATTAGATTAAGTTAAAAACAATATGAAATATTTTATTTTTTAAAAGCTCGGAATCAATTTTTTGACAGAATTAGTTGTAAATAATATATGTATATTATATGTAAATAAATTCATTTTATTTTATACGCAATAAAATTTTATTTTTAGGTTTAAACAAATGATCTTGTCGAAACATATATGTATATATGTATATATGTATGTTTGTGTGTGTGTATTAATTAATTTAATGTTTATACATATAAATCATTTAATAAAATTATGTTAGACTATGAATATTCATATATGTATATATATTTTTCTAAAATATTACAAAATCAAACTATTAAATATGATTTTTTGAATATTTTTCAGATGTAGATCTGACCCTGAATTGGTTTACTAGGTCAAATTGGATATTTTAATTTAAAATTAAATATTTTTTTCAAAATTTTATTTTATTTAATTTTTGTAAATATTTTATCTAATAATTTTTAAATTATATACATGTACATACATATTTTATTCTATTAATTAATATTTTAGTCAAACTGTGTGTGTGTAAGAGTGAAGTATATGTACAGTAGATACCAATCTCAATATCCACTATATATAAAGTTAACCATGCACAACCTTTTCTATGTTGCATGTGCACGTTGAACACATATGATTACATAATTATGTACTCATTAAATAATATGTAAACTATTAAATTTATTAAAACTCATTAATCAAATAAATTAAATTTAAGTAAAATATTTTCTTATTTAAATGAATTAGATTGGAATTAATATAACCTTTCGACTTCATGGGCCAATATATGATCAAAAAATAGAATTTTTTTAAATCCACTTCCGACCGATCCAGATCCAACATCAACTTCGCCAATCTATATGTTTATGTAGATATTTATTTAACTATATAATTTGCCAATTCTTTAGTTCTCATATTTCAAGTTGCTACGGGTTCTTGTGGGTATTTGAATAAACATGAAGCATTCATTCAAAGTGTGTGAACTTATATTCAACAGACAAACACAAGAAGTTATCTTTATGCACACCTTAGCTTAGGAAGTGTACCTAATTTATTTACATACACTTGCATTCATCTCATTACATTCACGTAGGATTGGTAAAAAAACCTATCTAGGTGAGTGAGCCAGGTTTAAGATGAGCACTTAATTATTGGAGATCTTACAATTTAGTATAGAGTGGAGGGTAACAGTGATTCAATAGTTAGAATAAAGGAACTACGTTGTATTAACTTATTAAACTTCACAACGCCAGAAATGCAATTTCCTCATGGTTATAAGCGTGACAAAACTAATTTGATACGGTTATAACCTTGAAAATAGGTATTGTGGGCAAATTCAGTCACACTTTTGCTCATGGTTATAACTGTGATAAAAATAGTAATTTCTCATGCTTATAACCGTTATAAATTTAGATATTATCACAGTTATAACCGTGACAGAACAGTATTTACTCACGGTTATAATCGTGATAAAATGGTTATTACTAACGCTTATAACCGTGGGAAATTTAGATAGTATCACACTTATAATCGTGACAGAATAATAGTTTCTAACATTTATAATCATTACCAAAAAGGAAACTCTAACACTTATAACCGTGACAAATGCAAATTATATCACAGTTATAACCATTACGAAAGGTTATTTTCTAACACTTATAACCGTGATAACTAAAACAATATCAAACAAACTATATAGCACCAATATTTTATTATAGCTACAAACAATCTATACAAAAAATATATAGTATTAACATTAAGAAAACATACGATCAATAATTAGAACAACACCAAACATTTATGTATAGGTTCAGAAGTACTACTGAGAGGTTTAGAAGACATAATATATTGCCTGTACATGTTGCATGTATAATTCATGTACATGTATGCAACCACATCCTAATTTTGGAAAAACATGCTCTGGAATCTACACAAAACTAAACTCAACAAAACACGAATGGCTCCAGGCCACTAAAACAATTCATAAGCATCTTCTACCCATAGAACAATGCTACCCAATCTCCAACAATAAGGCTCTATCCGCCAGAACAAATAAAAAGGCTAATTACGAATTGAAAAGATCCTGCTGTCACTCAACACAATGCGACTCATGGTTTGTACCTGATAATCTGGTCTGAAATCATGTCCCCATTGGCTAACATAGTGAGCTTCATCAATAAAATACGAGCAAGTGATTCACGAGAATACAAACTATCCAGAAGCCTCAACAAGACATCGCTTCTACAGCCATAAAAGTATATACAGAACAAGTCAGCAATTGAATACATTTATGGCATGGTACGGTATGGAGCTTGAATAATCCAAATGAATGCAATGCAGGGCGCATGATTGCTGAGGTAATATACGCCATTATATTGACAATACTGAATTATGCAGATTTTGCTTTATACTTATACTAGATCGTTTAAAAATGTGAGAATGCCTTTGTGCATATCTAAAAACTAAATTCATACTCACTTTGCAACTTTTTCTGGAGTAACATACAACAATTTGTATGTGCACACACTAGATGATAGTTCTCTAAGGATATCTTGTTGTTTAGCCCATTCCATATTGGCACTTAGATATGCAGCAGGAACATTTGCCTGTACAGGGTATAAAAATGTGCTGGTCATAAAAAAATATTTTAAGAAAATAAAAAAATAGGCAGAATCGTAGTGTTCCAAGTGCTAACCTGCTTCAAATGCATTATTTGATCCTGTATAAGAGAAACAAGAGGAGAGACCACCAATGTGACTCCTGGACAAATAAGAGCAGGAAGCTGCAAAGCAGATATATTTAGAACAAAGCAATAAATTTTTAGCAATCGGGACTAATAGAAAGTGAAAAATGCTGGTGTCAATATAAACAGAAAAAGTCATCATTTATCATGAATAGCATGGGATGTATTCTGTAAAATATACGCACAACATAAAGGACTTTATGATCTATAAGAAATGGGTAAATGCATGACCTAATGCAGATCTCAGTGGTCATGGTGGAGCAAAGCTGTAGGTGGCAAGAATACTCCTACAGCCAGGTGAATCTTGAGCGGAAAATGGCATTTTCCACATAAATTTGATTTTAAAAAATATTGCTTCAAATAACTATACAAATAACAGTTACAAATTGTATAAAATTCAATTAGTTCTGATTCCAACCATTTATTCATTACTTGTGTATGAATGATATAAATATTAACTTTGATACTAATAAATAAATCAAATGCTAAACAGATCAACAATACATATCCAAAATGTATCATTAAATCATAAAATATAAATGATAAATAAAATCCCTCTACTCTGGCCTTTTTTTATTAGGGCTCCATAAGAGCTCTTTGCCCCAACATCTGCTCAATTGTGGAACGAAATTATGCGCCAAGTTTAGGAAGCGGTGAAGTTGCAAATTAGCACCCCTAGTGGGGAGCCCCAGCAGCGCCCCTGATAGCAAAACAATAAATAAAGTACATAAAAGTACAGGCCTAATGCAGTAAGGTAAAGATTCATTGTACATAATGTTCAAGGATCTGGTATAAAATATGAAACTTATGCAGAAAATAAGCCTAGATATGATGGAATGCATTGACTTTGCAGTTGCTTTTTTTAGATACTAATGATTTGCACCATCTTAATGGTTGTTAACCTATTGCTGAGGTCTGGGTTTGTAATAAAATGAGCTAGCCATTAGATAAATAGATAAGGTCGGTACATCTACCTGGTAAGTTAGACTCTTTCCTCCACCTGTTGGCATCAAAACAAATACATCATAGCCACTCATTGTTGCATTGATAACCTCCCTTTGGTTAGGACAAAAAGAATATTTCCAAACACTTTCTTGTTGTTTGCCTGATACAATTACCTTGTGTTGTATTAATAGCAAACTTAAAACGGGAATATTTCCAAACACTTTTTTGTCCATGGAAAATCAACCGCCTTCCATCTTTTATCATGCGATCCTTCAGTGTAGTTAAAGTTAATAAATTTTAGACCATGCATATTTCACACAGTAACATGAAAATTTACATTTACGGAGAGGTCTTCGTTGTTTTTCCAACTCCAAACAAAATAGCTCACTGCAAATAATAGATCATCTATGTTGAAAGTAATACACACATTCCTCTATCACTTTAAATTCATGAAAAATATATATAATATATATAGTATTAACTACAAAAGTTAAACCGTTAGGCTAATGAGTGCAGAAGATTCGTGCTGATTAGACGCGCTTGAAAACTATTATATGACAACTTTGCAATCTGAAAATTTACATTTTTTCAATCAATGGTATTTTAATACTATGTCAAATGGGTAGAATTTCATCATCTTGACATGTAAATAATAGGAAAGTGAATCTAGACCATGCACATACCTTGAATAACAACTAACCTTAAGCACAACAAATAATGGCTTATTATCAAAGTTTGTAAGCTCTGGTCTACCTTATTTTATAAATAATTTAATCAAGTCTGATTATACATTGTATGTCACTAGCTATTATTAGAAAAGCATAGTTCATCTTTAGCAATGGAAAAATGAAGAGAGGAAGTCAGTTTCACAGCAGAACTTACTACATTGTAAGCTGCCATAATAGACTATAGCATGTTGAAAACGAACTGTTAGCAGTGATTATTTATAGCTATGCAAAAAAACATGCATCGATTAAAGATTTCAAACAGATTATTGAAAACATCTCAACAATATATATCAAAATTCTCTCATGTATTGATGCAACAATCAAACAGATAAGGTGAATCAAGAAGGAATCTCTATTAAACTATGTAAACAAAAGAGTGGCAACTGCGACTTCATGTGCCAAGAAATTTAAGGCACTATCAATAAATGTTCTAGAATGCACCCACTTGAAAGGATACAGTATGCATAAATCAGGCCTTAAAGTACTTCCATTGAAAATCTAGATCAAATTTGTTTTAAGTGTACAAGCTTGCTGCAGTTCATGTATATATCATGCACAACACATCATTAAGCAAGAAGCAATTTAATCTACTTCTATCCTAATGGAATCTCTATGATTGGACGACTAGCTATATCAAGTTACTTTGTATTGGTCCTAATATATTGTTATGTACAGTGCTAAGTAATAAAAAACCATGAAGATTGCGAGCAATTTGTCACAAAATGCAGCTACTCACATTAAAAGGTTAAAAAAAGGAAATTGAGTGAAAATGCATGTTTCTTTGAAAAGAGTCAACCATAGATATCTAGTTTAGTGAAAGTTTATCTTCATGACAACAGAGAGCAACAAAAAATGCATACACATGCCTTACTGCACTAAATTTTGGAAGAGTGATCCAGGATTGAAGATTGAAGTAGTTAAGTGCACTAAATTAATCTATAAGTTTGTTTGATTTTTTTTTGTTCTTTTCCATAAGATGTGAACTACACGCCTTACTGCGAGACGCTGGGTCAAAGTCATTACACACTATAAGTTATATTAGTATTTATTTTGCCTGCTATAATGTCTTTACATATGAGTTCACAGTTATGTATAATTATATTTGTAGTGCATTCAATATATGTTGAAACCCGACATCGGCAGCATAAATAAAGTTTCAGGTTTTGTAGCCTGTGTATATTACAGAGTAAGGCTTTGATATGATATGTGATACAGGTGTCTTTGTTTTTGGAGCTATGAAATTTAGATGCAATACAAATGCGACAATGGATAAGAAGTGTCCATGTTGACAAGAAGTAGGAAATCTTCATGTTTGTGTTAAACACGACAAGTCCTTTTGTTGTTGTTATGTTGTTTATCTTTTGAGTATACAAAGGCACCGTGTAATAGATTAAAGTAGCATTTGGCTAGAAAATGAGTTTTGTGTTTTCAATATGTATGTCAAGTGGCGTGAGAGAGAAGAACGATGCAGCACATACAAGTCCGCTTTCCTGAATGAAGACTATTATCATTGCGGAATTTAAATTAGACTTAAAAGGGTTAGAATGAAATACTGGACCTGTCCATGAGGAAGGCTACCCTTTTCAGCCCATGTACGATGCGACTGATATGGACCCATTGCAATTTCAGTATCCCTTGATCCATCCATTGATGTTTGCAGATCCAATTATCACATGTTCATCGTCAACTTTCATTCCTTTGGCATGCACATATATCATAAATCTTCGGGACTTCTGAATTAAACGTTGTACACAAATGCAAATGATATATAGAACTTGTGCAATTTCTTGAGGAAAAATCAAATGTTATCTTTAACAAAAAGAAAAACTTAAACAGCTACGAGTGCACTATTGTCACTAGAAGCATTTGCCATTTGAATTTTTTCACTAAGTTCAAGTTCACGCTGACCTAGACAGTAGAAATTCAAATAATCCCTTGGATGATCGCATTCGGAGAGCCCTGCTTTCTCTAGTGCTTGTGCTATGATACGGTACATCATTGATATTGTTTACCCCTGTCAAATATTAAGTATTTGATTTGAATTTGTATTTGTAATATGGTTGTTTGTATAGCTGCTCCATTATAGGTCAACAAAGGATAAACAATAAACCACTTCAGTAAAAGTACATTTTGCTGCAAAAAAATAAATAAATAACCTGCCAAAAGAGAATTTCTTGAACTGCAGCTCTATTTGGGATTCCTTCAGCCCACATAGGTATCATAATATATACGGAGAATCTTTCATTTGCATTGATCCTGCCAGCAATTTTTAATGCCAATTCCATTGGTATTAGATTATCCGCTCCTAGTATACATTACAATTAGTCATTGGTTGTTTAAAGAAAAAGAAAAAAAATTGTGAATTATAGATAGATTATCTCCAGAGTCTATACCTTTACTTTGTCAGGGTATTTCTGAAGGAGGGCTTGTGAATATTCTTCATTAAGCCTTTTTGCTCTATCAAGGGTGGCTTTCAATCTCACTGCCTAGATCTACTTTCCATCTTCACAGCCTGGCAATCCATACAGATATAAAGACAAGTTATGGTTTTTAATTTGTGGGAAAATCTCTCTGGTAAGAAGCCCGAAGGAAAAGAGTGAAACAAAAGCATATAAATATAACAAGAACTTACACTAGAGCTTAAAAATTCCTGAATTTTGCAATATCATCTTCATAAACCAATAGCCATGAAACAATGCGATATGTATCAAACTACTAAATTCCAAAATTTTCGAAATAGTTTACCGATATTCTTATGATAAAAATTAATACATGAATTTTTTTCAAAATAAACCAATAGTCACTATTTTCATTGTCTATTCGGTAAGTTGGTTTTCTAACTTTACGTTTGAAAAATAGTCAAATGGGTAAATGCATTTCAACCAACAACTGCATTGTTAGCACATTTGTGAATACAAAGCTTCCCAAGTAAATAATAGTTTCTATAAGAAAATTTCTATTCTTGATTTGCATTACACAGTCAGCATAAAGCAATGGTAGCTATCAATATCTTTTAATTAAAGATATTTCTGTTATGCAAAATTCAGCTATAGCTAGGCAGTTTTCCAGTTAACAACCAATATCAATCAAAATCCAATATTAAACAAGTTCTATCACCACAGGGACTACTAAAAAATAATTAACATACAATTTTGAGCTGATTCAATCAAATAACCTTTGTCTAACAAAACAAAGCATTTGGTATAACAAACCAATTAGTCTGCAAATAGAAGAGCATTACAACCAATCCAACCAAGACAAGCAACACAATCAAATCAAGTAATTAATAAAGGTCAATAAAGATAAGAAAATCTTAGGTTTTGTCCCTCCACTAATTAAGCAAGATCGATTTCTACTATAATTTTGGAGCAGCAGATAAAACGAAAATTGGTGCAAGTAATTTATTTTTGTATCTAACAATTAGGAAATATATTTGCCTCACACTTCATGGATATATGTAGGGTGTGTTTTATGCCACCATTAAACTTCAATACAAAACACAAAATATTCCTTGAACAATGTTTTACCAAACAAACTTTTATCCAATTTAGCCAAACAAGAAAAAAATGATTTCATGCACTACGATTGACACTGCTATATACTGGACTACTTAATTTTAATACATGATGTATAAAAGTTAATGGTGATAATAATCATTTTAGTTAAATTTGAATTGAATTGGAGTTCGGCAACATATTATGGGTAACTATGTACTAACATTAAGGCTTGTTTTGAGTGACTTAGCAAACAAGCTTAAGCAAGTATATGCTAATGTAATGTGAATATTAACCTAGGAGCATGAACTCCTATTTTCGATTAAAACAACATATGTGTGTGTATAAGACTATAAATAGACACTGAATTTCATGAATAGAAATAATCATATCAGTCTATCATCAATCCAAGCATTAAACTTTCAATAATGTTAATCAGTTGGGTTTCATTGTAAGCAAGCTGAAACTTTGCGATGTTGAATCCGAAGAGCAGATAGAAAGATTTGTAACTAATTTAGTAGGAATAAATCAAGTTTCCTTTCTTCCTCGCAAAATGTAAAAACTTAAACTTCTCAAACAAGGTTTTATACCTAATAAATAACAAAGTTATGATTTAAACTGAAATCGAATTAGGAGAAATTACCTTTGTAGATTTCGAAGATTAGGAGAGGAATGGCCTTTGTAGATTAGGAGAAATTGTCTGGTATCGACTCGTAGATTAGGAGAGAATCGCGAAAGAAATTAAAATAGGCGATTTGGCGAAAGATATGGGCGGATTTGGAGAAAGAAACGGAAGGAGGCTTTGAAATTACGGCGATAGGCGAGCGACTTGCAACGAAGGAAGGTTGGAGTGACGACTTTAACCTAATTAGATTCAAGGAAGAAAAATAGAAGCCAGAAGCGTGACAAACAACTGAAGCAAGGATTGGAACATAAATGACGACTCTATCCAATGTCTTTTAGTTATTTACAAAAAGCCCAAATTTTGTCACAGAAATAACTGTGATAATACAATGTAACAATAATAACCGTTATAAATTCCCAACAATAATAACCATGACAAAATGAAACGAAAAAAGTGTGACAAAATGGCCTATTTGGTGTAGTGCTTGATTATATTTGATAAGCTTTCAGTAAGAAAAGAAATACAAAACTACTTCCTAAACTCAATCCACTAAGATAACCACAAACCCATCAGTAATACTAACACTACTGATGCCTAAATAATAGGTTAATTTAAGACAGTTTCTAGCACACTCCCTTAAACTAGATGTGATAATATCCAATTTACAAAGTTGCACAAACTAACTACATTTTTCAGGTTTCCTCCTCATCATGCATTCATGACTTCGATTACGACTTTTAACTTCTACCCGGCTGGGCAT
Organism: Allium cepa; assembly: GCA_030765085.1. Lineage (NCBI taxonomy): Eukaryota > Viridiplantae > Streptophyta > Magnoliopsida > Asparagales > Amaryllidaceae > Allium > Allium cepa. Next base: position 795,765,616 of record CM060929.1, on the reverse strand, counting down.
AATCAAACTACTTTTATGTTGATTAGTACATCACTCACTAACGACCAATAAACTATTTTAGTTTCATTAAGTTTCTACTCCATGCTCTGGATATACTGAACCTTCGCATGAGGCACCTCATGTTTTATTACCGTATCATCTCCCTAGGAACTACAGTTCTTTTTAAACTACTTGTTGGATGACATGAAACCAATTTGCTTCATTCGCAGTCCTACCTACTTCATCGGTAGGCATGCCAATCTTACATGCATATCGTCAAACAACTCTGAGAACTCTACAAATTGCCGACTCACTTCACCATATAATTTCTCGCAATGCCATCTTAACAAATAATGGCTACTTCCTTTCTAGCCATCATTGTTGTTCTATAGTTTCTATTTAAAATAACCTTCTGCAGCTGCTGCTGCCTCTTCGCTTGTTTTTGCTATTGTTTATCCAATCTTGTTCAACATTTGTTGACATACATGCACATCTAAGCTTACCTATATTTATATTGCTATTCGTGATACTATTCGACATGAGAATGCTTCACTAACAAGCTAGAGTTGCTACTCTCCTTCATCTGCTTGTTAAACTATTCCCTTGAGCCGTAGCTTTACATAATTTTCCTTCTATATGCGAGCACAAAAAGGATCCTCAAGCTTCATAGTTCTAACGCTGTTTTATTTGTACCGTGGACTATTACTGCTGACATTACCTTTAACATTACTATAGTCAAGTCCACTATTTTTTTTCATTATCCTTTATTCACACTGCTAAAGTCATGCTTTTGTAATTTAAAGCTTCTATAAACAATCCAGTTGTAATCGTGAGAATATCAAATTAATTTCCCTTTTTTGGTTCTTCATGCAACTTTCAATCAGCTTCTCTGTGAAACAACACTTTTATATACTTTTATTTCCTTGATTTTTGTTCTCCTTCGTTTCACATGCTTTGTATCTTCTTTTAATCAACATTAACATCTCCAGCTTGCAAAACCACCTTTCTTTCCCAAACCTAAACCATGTAGTGCTGGCTCCTCTATCCAGACACTATTCAAACCAAAATTTTCATTTGTTTCATTTATTAATCATTGGACCATGACATAATAGAGGGGTTTGGTGTTGGGGATTTTGCGGTTCGAGACAAATTTGATGGCAATTGCAAAGAAGATATGCTCTACTTTTGACTTTAAGGATCTATGGAATAGATTCTTTAAGACAATAGTTCAATCGACCAGGTACAAACGAGTTATCAAACTATCGACTTTCAGGATTCAATAAAGCCCTATAACAGCGTAATCAGATTCAAATTTTATACGCCTTTGATACGACCAAGAATAGTTTATTAATGGCTTTTGACGATGCAGTCTGTATAGAATAGAACGAAGAGGAAGAAGAGAGCAATTCTGCGACGTTTTCTGAGTTTGCAACACCTTGGAGGCGTCACAAAAAAGAGTAATATTGGCGCAGTGTTTTGTAACACTTTCTGGTGTCGCAAAACTGCTCTGTGAAGAAGAAGAAGATTTAGAATACTCTCTAACGTTTTTTGGGCGTCAATATTTATAGTGGTAGAGAGGTGCCCATTTGCTAAGCGTTACAACCGTTTTCAATGGTTCACAACTGTTACAAACGGATTTATCCATTGTTAAACTTCGCGTCTATTCATTTCTTGTAACGTTTAGAAAACGTTACAAATTTCCCGCCATTTATTCATATTCAGGAATTTCGGTTTTGAGTCCTTAACGGGTTGAAATCTGGCCCATTACTGTTTACATATGATCCAAAAATATTTTCGGATTCGAACCCAAAACCCGTACCCGATCCGGCCCGGTTCGGTTGGACGGACGGCGATGACGCACATGTGGTGTTGCATGACTTCTCTCCTCACAACAAGGCAAACATGTGGGTGCCCCAAGGCCCCAACATCCATATGAGAAAGCTATATTTATACAAATACAGTCCTTGATTTTCTAGCATGTGGGACTATCTTTTCTTTCTTCTTTTCTTATTCTCTTCCAAATAACAACCCAAAGCCCCAAAACTTATTTGAAAATTTTACAACAATTGGGATTATAATAGCAGTAGATTTATGTATATTGCTATGTAAGTCCATAAAAGCTTTCCTTCATTTTGATTTCGTTCACTGCCCTTTATGGAATTTCCATCTCTTTCACTAGTTTTATCTCCACTCTAGAGCTCTCCAACCCAAGCTCTAACACATTGTTAAGTTTTGATGGTTGAACTTAGCTCTCTCATTTTCTGCATGTGGCATACACATTTGTGTTGGCAGACACTTGCACAACAAAATGAATTCTCAATGTTACTATACCTAATAACTCATATTTATTTATACACCACATTTCCATTTTTTGAATGATGTGCGACTATTTTATTTCCAAATTTGTTATTCATATTTCCAACATATGAGACAATCCTAACGGGAGAACGAGACTCTAAGTAATCACGATAAAAGATTGTGCTCATGATTTGTATAAGGAGAACGCTTTGAGTGTACATTTGTTGTAGATAGAGTTTAACGAACTTGAGAAGGGTAGATGTGGGCTATCTAAAGGTAGATATGAGAGTATATGGTTTGTGTGAGTGTAATGTCGTAAGTACACCAAACTTGTTCTCGATCTATAAGGTTGGTTAATGCTGAGGAGTGTACGGAGGAACAACGTAGCATTATTCTGGACTTAGGAGTCAGTTGTCTATCAAATAGCTTATGAAAGAACAATAGATCAAATAGAGTTGGCTCCGAGCTATCCAGAGTATAGTGTAAGAGAAGACAAAAAGATATGTAGGATTATTCTTGCAACAACGATGCATTTTTGTTCATAGCTAATGTGCGAAGGAAGGATGACTTTGTGATTAATGTATGACCAAGTGGAGTCTTACAAATATCCTTGGCCATAACAGATGTGTCATATGTACTTATAGGATAGATGGAATTACTTAAATAGGTTATTACCATCACTAAAGAATGATGAGTCGAGGATACGCTATCTAGTATCATGTGATATATAGAGATATTTTATCATATGGAGTATTGGTTTTGATAATTTAAGAAGATACTTAGCTTGAAAATGTAACAATGTAGATGATACACAAAGATTGTTTGATGAAATACATGAAATAAATGTGTAAAAAAATAATACACCTTAATCTTTTTTTACTCAAAATGCGCTTTCATAGAAGTTTATTTTGATCTTTATTTAATTTTATATAGAACCGAAGAAAATTAACTTGCATACATTTTAATAGCTTGCATTCCACATTGTGTAAGATACCAAAATCTTGCATTACAATTTAAATTGTTCAAAAAAATATTTATTTAATTTTTAAAGATATGAAATATAAATTATTTAATTTTCGAAGTCATGTTATTTTCTAAACTTTTGATGGTTGAGTTGTACATAGCATATTTGTAATTCAAGCTCTCTATTTATTCGGCTATAATGTAGTATACTATTTAAGTAAATGAAATGATATATGATAACAAATACGAAATTATCAAAATTTCAAAATCTTGTTATTTTCTATAGTTTCATTTGCTTTGTTGTATATAGCTTTTATAATACGACTTGAAAGTTTTAAATTTATTTATATTTACAAAAATGTATTGAATTATGTAATTAAATGGAATGATGTAATGTAATAAATGACACAAATTAATGAATACTTAAAGCCATATCTTTTGTGCAATATTAGTTGCTTTCATTATATCTTGCATTTCTACGATGCAAGTCGGGTTTTCCTCTAATTTACCTTTTAGTAACATGTTTTAGGCAAATAGATCACTTATATTATGTTTAAATTCATATATGTTAATGCAGTTTTGGTGCTTATTGTACTCTGCATTGTTTATAACTTAAAATGCATAATGATTTGAATTTATTTTTACAAAAATTATTTGCATTATGTAGTAAAATGATTTGTTTTATATAAAGAAATTATATAAATATAAGATGTAACGTATACGGATTTTCGTTGCCGAAAAACCGAATAGTTAGGGTTTTAAAAAGAAAAGAAAAAGATAGAAAGAGATTAAGAAAAGAGAAGAAGATAGAAAATAGGGAGGAGAGAAAACAGAAGATAGAAAATTTTAAAATAGAAGGAAAAGAGAATAGAGAACAGAACAGAAAACAGAACAACATCAGAATCTCACAATTCGCAGCGGAACAACATATAATAATAAATGAATAATCTTTAAACAAAGAACTATATCAGTTATTACATTTTATCACATTTCATTACATCATATCATATCATCAGAGTGTACAACAACATACAACAACAAACAGCGGAAAAGAAATACTATATACTAGTAATACGCCATGCCATCCAGCTTGCCTCCAGCAACTCCAGAATATCCAGAATATCCTGATAAACCTTAACTCTTGACTGCCCGTGTGGAAATTGGTGGGCACCCAGAGTTTAGGAAGGAAAACAATAAACTCCGAGTCAGTCATGTGACTGGTGTGAGAACTCAAAACAGTTTATTTACTTTAAAATCAAAATAGAAGAATATTTTAAATTCAATTCGCAATGCTTTTAAAAATGAGACTACCATAAGGCCTCCCGCACACGCACACATGCAAACGCAGAATCGGAGGAGATTTCTCCTTATGACAGTCAAAGATGCTTGATACACATTTAAAATAACATTTGATATTATTACTAGTGCATAGTATAGGAAAATCATTTCAAAAATAAAGATATAAATCTTAGCCAGCATAGGCATTCCGCACTTATGCCTACTATAGCTACCATGTTCAATAGCAGGTTACCGCCACATTCCATAGCAGGTTATACAACTAATACCGTACAAGTCTCGTATTGTTTCTTTGGATTTCCAACAAATGGTCAGGCCAAGGAACTTCCCATTGCCACATGGAAACGCCTCTGGCTGGACGTCCCCGAGAACTTAACCAGCTCTCTTCCAACACAAGGCCGGGTTACCTTTATCACTAGGTAACTACTACACGAATATGGCATCCCCCGGTCCCATTGGACCTTTAACCGAGCGCTCGTCACCAACAACACCACACAGTAATAAAATATAGTGTTTCAACATGAGTAAGTATCTGGGCTCCATACCATGATACCACCCTTTCCAGAAAGAAATGCACATACCCTAAAGGGAGCTACCCCTCATAATCTTGCCGCATCTTTCCTGTTTTGACCATTTCCGGGATGTGAGGCTCGACGAATTCACGTCCACAAAAACATACTTTATACAAAAACCATGCTTTGGGTCAACAAATGATCATAGAAATGATCACCAAGATAGACGATCAAATAAACGATCCTATCACAAATAATCAACACAATGATCTTTTACAGCAACACTCAGCATGTCACATTACCAAATTGGGAATATATCGCTGATAACTTCAACTATATAACCTCTGAGCTCGTACGTCTCACAGAAGGGTGTTAAGCTAAAAGAATAAATTCTTCGCCACCAACAGAAATATATTTGAAAGAAATCGGCTTTATATCTCAACTTGTAATGTCAGACATACAATCCATACAAGTCTGTTCCGGGATCGAACAAAACCGAAGGCACTTACAAAGAAGTCCTTGCAATCCGGATATTCACAATCCTGATCGGATTCACCATCACATATGGAGAACTCAATACCGTAGCTACTCGGTGCAGAGTCAATCGATAGGTCATCCTATCGCTTTCACAAATACCGGGTCTTCAACACCGATCTTCAATGCAATTCACAACGACGTATCACATATTCGGAATGGGTTATACGACCCCATGGTCCTTTCCCGGTTAACCCGAATAGTGAGCGCTTATTCAAAAATAAGTGTGGCATTCACATTCAAACAAATCACATCAATTACCCATTCAAAGTGAAATATTGATAGTCGGTTATTGAACTATCACTGGATATGCACACATCACCAGATTCCAAATAATTTTCCCAAATTATTTATTTTCCAAAATATCTTTGCAAGATATATAATTTCACATTTCAAAAATAAATCAATATTTATTTTTAAACAAATTCTCCTTTTCATTCCTAAATTCCATAGTGAATTTATAATCCAAAATATCTATGAATATTCGATTCCAATTATTCATTTCAATATTCCTTTTCAATTTATCTTCAAAAAGATAAATTCTCAAAATATTCGCTTTATATTGGAAAACATTTCCATACTTATTTATTCATAAGAAATTCACAAATTTTTATTTATTTTCAACACTTGGAAAATATTCAATATACTTAAATCGAAATTAAGTACATATTTCATTCTTTAAGGAAATCATTCTCTTAAACATATTTATTTGGGCCAAAACGAATGTTGCGTAAAACATTGTTACGACAACCCAAAATCACTAGTATAGGGATTCGAAATTAAAATAGATATATAAATCCCAATACTATACAAAACATTTCCTTTCGGAAATCATTTACTATAACAACAGTGTTATAGTCCACCATTTCCTTTTATTTCTCGAAACATCTATTTCAACAATGAATGTTGAAATCTATGGTTTCGAATTTCAACACATTTAAAATATCGTTAGATCGTTTTAATTCTATTTAAAACATCACGTTCTAAACATTTCCTTTAACATATTATCCACTATTCAAAAACGTGAATATACTACGTTAACAATTTTTCATCCTTTTATTCATTTTATTTCAAAGGATTATTCACAGTTAAAAACGTGAATATAACTCCATACATAAGTTATAATAATTTACTTATCAAAATAAGTCATTTCGAATTTATAAAACAACGTTTATAAATTCCATTTCTATTTATTTATAAAAACTTCCTTTTTATAAATTCCTTTATTAACCTATTCCAGTTTATAACTCAATTATAAACTAAAAGTTCATATTATAAGTCAAATGCTTATAAAACGATTATTTTATAAAATCGTTCTTTTAAACTTCATAATTATAAATCTTATAACCTATAAGATTCATGTATTTATGCAAAAATCCATTCTTTTGATAATTTCACAAATTTTATAAACCTACTGTTTAAAAATTTCATTTATAACTTCACAGTTTATAATTCTATAAATTTCATTAAGTTATGAAATTCATTCACAATTCATATTCAACACTTATAAAAGCTCGTTTTATAATTCCAACGTTTTATTAATTTATAAATATCGATTTATAAATCTTTAATATAAATCAATTTATTATTATTCTTTAAACGTCTTTACCATTCTTTATGATTTCATCATTTTGATTTAAAAAAAAAAATCAAATTTTATAAATCCTATATTTAAACTTTTAATAATAAATTCAAAAATCCAGTTTAAACTATTTTATAAAGTCATTAATTCATATTTCTCAAAAATCAGCTTTTAACCGTATTTCTCAAAAATTATAATTTTTACAACTTTAAAAATTATAACGTTCATTTATTTATAATGGATCAATTCCAAAAATATTTTATCTTTTCAAAAATCACTTTAAAAACCCTTTTAAAATTCCAAATTTTGGGTCCAATGATGCTACACATCAAATAGTCAATCACGACTACAACGATCCATCATATATCGATATGATAATCCATCAAATATCAAAATATCTGAAATCAAATAAAAACTGTTGAGGAATCCAGTTGGATCCCTCCAACCTGTTTTCCTGCATTCACAAACATTAGCACAATACCAATTTCGCTCCAGTACGAAATTATCGCGGTATATGTTCTTATTAAATATTATCCGCTTAATAACGGCGCAATAGGGTCTCATCCGCTAAACAAAAAAATGCGGGAAATCAATAACTCCAATATATACATATGCCAATATATATATATTGCTATTATATATAATACCAATTTCACTGTTTATGAAATATTCGCGGTATATGTTTTTAATAAATAACATCCGCTTACTAACGGCGTATAATGTCTATTTTAACAATCAATAGATATCAGTCATCATTCAAACATCTATTCAAATATTTTAAATCTAACTATTTAAAATAAAATCGAAACTGATTCGATTGAGTGAGAAGTTCTCACCTTGGTTTATTCCGTTTTAGCGATTTATCTCGAATAAAATTAAACGGACGTTTAATTTTACCCAAAATTCTCACTAACTCCAAACGACTCCAAACCAACTCCATCGCGTAGTGCTCGACGATACGATTCCAACGCAAAAAATCTCGTCCGAAACGGACCTCGTATGAAAAAGATATGTATATTTGAACTTGCACGAATTTAAACTATATATAAATTTTACCAATTTTAATTAAATTTTTAACCTAGCTAACATGGGCCGTGGGATCCATCACTGATGCATCATGACCGTGAAAAACATTATCTTCCCACACGCAATACCTCCTACAGCCGAACCCATCAACACGCACACACATCTCCAGATCGCGACCACCAAAGTTCGTCGAAATCCCATCACTTCACCACCACACGGTCGCCACCCCCCTAGCTACCCACGGCCAGAGGCCGCACGTCCCCAGTGCCCCCATTCTCTCGAAATTCGTGCCCAAAGCCGGCCACTTCAAACCCCGATTGCAGCCAATCCATAGCTCCGTTTCCAATCACAACCGTTGGATTGGTTGATCTCAGTGTGCTCCATAACTTTGTAGTTGAAAGATTCTTGTAAATGTTGATGGATGAAGAGAAAAGAGGAGAAGAAGACGAGAAGTTTTCGGCCATTCATTGCTTAGGGCCGGCTAGGGTTTGAGTTTTAGGTTTTTTTTTTTTTTTTTTTTGAAGGCAAAGGTCTCCTTTTATAGAAAATCGAACGTAAACACTATTCATTTCGGAAATTTCGAACTCCGATTCACGCGCCGTAACCAGCATTTCTAGGGTTTATCCCGCGTTCCGGACACAATGGAACAGGTTTCGAAAGCTAATTCGGACATCTGCGCGAGTTATGGCTACAAACGTTCAATTTAAATTAAACTGATTTAAATCGATTTCTAGGCGTTTTAATTTGTACCGGACAAACGGTAAATCCAATCGACCTGAAATTTGAAACCTTACAATAATATCACATTACGGATCCGATGAAACTGGTTTCGTCGAAATCCGAGACTTTTTGAAAAATGGCTATTTTAACTCGCCGATTTAAATTAAAAACAATTCGATGCGTTTCAAGCTGCCACGATCAAACGATAACTCCGATTGACACGAAATTTGAAACCCGGTAATAACTAACTATTACGGATCCAATGGAACTAGTTTCGTTCAATTCTGAGACTGTTCAAAAATTGGCTATTTTCACTAGTCGATTAAATATTTAAATATTCAATTTTCACAAATTAACTTCTAATTCGATTTTAAAAGTTCTAAAACATCGTTCTAACTTCAATATGATAAAATAAAATTTTACAAATCATTTTCAATCATATTTAACCCTATTTTCAATTATTCCCATAATTTAACATATTAAATTATCGATTTAATTATCCAATTAAATCCAATAATTCAAATTAAAATTTATTTGACTTATAAATTTCACTTATTAATATTTAAAATTGATTAAATATTCAAATTTAAATTAATAAAAATTCTGGGTCGTTACAATCTTTCCCACTTAAAAGAATTTCGTCCTCGAAATTATTAAGTAAGAAAAGTTACAGAATCTATTAACTTACCAAAATCTATAGTTAAATTTCTTACAATAACTTTACTAAGTTTTTAAATCATACTTAGTTATCTTTTCTAAAACAACTACTATAGTTTAACTTTCAATTCCAAATCAAAGTTATAGTTTTCAAAATTTTCTCATTTTCTCAAATTTTTCTAACGCCTTAAATTTTCGGAAAAATTCGCCATAGTCTCCTTTGCGCGGCTCGATCCGAAAAAAAAACGATAGTATATATATCACAAATATACATCTCATCAAGTAATGAGGCATCCCGCAGGGAAAAAATGTAAAAGTACGGTATGTAATCCGAGATATGTACCTTATATTTTATTAGCGAGCATATACGGCTAATATAGCACGAAAGCGAGCTCCAAATGCGAAGCAAACGCGATCCGCACCTACTAAACACTCAACAAACAACATGAGAGCATGCATATAGACAATAATCTCAATATACAACATATAGCAACATAATAACTATATGTCAACATAGCAAATGAAATAGAACAACAAATGCAATAAAAGTAATATATATTCAACCATCAACCAACTATCATCTAACCAACATTCATAACCAATCAATATTCATTTATATTCAATGAAATAGGTTTTCAATTTAAATCATATTTGATTCATTCACATTGGATTTTATCAACATTCCTTCTCGATTCAATTAGTTATTATTTACTAATTTTCATTCAAGTTGGTTCACTTCCAAATCAAATTCAATTCCATTCAATTCTATTCAAATTTATTTACTTCTAATTTGAATTCAATTTCATTGCTTCCAATTTCACTAATTCACTTAATGAATTTATATATAATCAATCAACAATCAACTAACAATCATATAACAACCAATGTATATTAATTACAACCAAATTTCCTTTGCTTATATTCATTAAATCTGGTTTAACACCATCACTTTCAATTGGTTTAATTAAATTGATTTTCATTCAATTATTCAACTTCTAATAACATTAGATTTTAATGAATTAACTCTTATATCCTTTATTCCATATCAATTATTTTCATTCAATTGATCAACATTTAATCCATTAATTCAATTCAATTTCATTCAATATCTCTTAAGTTATACTCCATTTATAAACATCACTTGTTTTTACGTAACTTAAATTCATTTTCATATTTACAACTCATATTCATAAATATATTCATTAGTTTCACTTCTTACATATATAAGTTTATTTCACAATTGTAAATCACATTAATTATAATTTCAATTCTTATAATTCATTTGCTTATACAATTATTCTTTAATTTAGATTATTCAAACATCTAAACAATCAACAATCTACTTTAATAATTCTGAAAAATTGTTCTTTTATATATAAAATATACTCAAGGTAAAATTATTTCATTTACCCAATTTTAAAATCAATATTGTGCCGAATTGTTCTATTCAAGTGTTTAGAAACCCCTTCGGCATAGTTGTACATACCGTGCTGACGAAGGTTCATATGCCACTTAATAAACCAATCATCACAATATAAAACAATTTTATATATTCACTAACAAATACGCTCTCATAGCTATTATTACACTCAAATCATTCTAGAGTACCGCTGACTCTATCTCTAACGAGTAATACCCAACAGAACCATGGTTGTCGCTTAACCATATGCTCTGATACCAAATGTAACGTATAACGGATTTTCGTTGCCGAAAAACCGAATAGTTAGGGTTTTAAAAAGAAAAGAAAAAGATAGAAAGAGATTAAGAAAAGAGAAGAGAAGAAGATAGAAAATAGGGAGGAGAGAAAACAGAAGATAGAAAATTTTAAAATAGAAGGAAAAGAGAATAGAGAACAGAACAGAAAACAGAACAACATCAGAATCTCACAATTCACAGCGGAACAACATATAATAATAAATGAATAATCTTTAAACAAAGAACTATATCAGTTATTACATTTTATCACATTTCATTACATCATATCATATCATCAGAGTGTACAACAACATACAACAACAAACAGCGGAAAAGAAATACTATATACTAGTAATACGCCATGCCATCCAGCTTGCCTCCAGCAACTCCAGAATATCCAGAATATCCTGATAAACCTTAACTCTTGACTGCCCGTGTGGAAATTGGTGGGCACCCAGAGTTTAGGAAGGAAAACAATAAACTCCGAGTCAGTCATGTGACTGGTGTGAGAACTCAAAACAGTTTATTTACTTTAAAATCAAAATAGAAGAATATTTTAAATTCAATTCGCAATGCTTTTAAAAATGAGACTACCATAAGGCCTCCCGTACACACACACATGCAAACGCAGAATCAGAGGAGATTTCTCCTTATGATAGTCAAAGATGATTGATACGCATTTAAAATAACATTTGATATTATTACTAGTGCATAGTATAGGAAAATCATTTCAAAAATAAAGATATAAATCTTAGCCAGCATAGACATTCCGCACTTATGCCTACTATAGCTACCATGTTCAATAGCAGGTTACCGCCACATTCCATAGCAGGTTATACAACTAATACCGTACAAGTCTCGTATTGTTTCTTTGGATTTCCAACAAATGGTCAGGCCAAGGAACTTCCCATTGCCACATGGAAACGCCTCTGGCTGGACGTCCCCGAGAACTTAACCAGCTCTCTGCCAACACAAGGCCGGGTTACCTTTATCACTAGGTAACTACTACACGAATATGGCATCCCTCGGTCCCATTGGACCTTTAACCGAGCGCTCGTCACCAACAACACCACACAGTAACAAAATATAGTGTTTCAACATGAGTAAGTATCTGGGCTCCATACCATGATACCACCCTTTCCAGAAGGAAATGCACATACCCTAAAGGGAGCTACCCCTCATAACCTTGCAGCCAATCCATAGCTCCGTTTCCAATCACAACCGTTGGATTGGTTGATCTCAGTGTGCTCCATAACTTTGTAGTTGAAAGATTCTTGTAAATGTTGATGGATGAAGAGAAAAGAGGAGAAGAAGACGAGAAGTTTTCGGCCATTCATTGCTTAGGGCCGGCTAGGGTTTGAGTTTTAGGTTTTTATTTTTTATTTTTTTTGAAGGCAAAGGTCTCCTTTTATAGAAAATCGAACGTAAACACTATTCATTTCGGAAATTTCGAACTCCGATTCACACGCCGTAACCAACGTTTCTAGGGTTTATCCCGCGTTCCGGACACAATGGAATAGGTTTCGAAAGCTAATTCGGATATCTGTGCGAGTTATGGCTACAAACGTTCAATTTAAATTAAACCGATTTAAATCGATTTCTAGGCGTTTTAATTTGTACCGGACAAACGGTAAATCCAATCGACCTGAAATTTGAAACCTTATAATAATATCACATTACGGATCCGATGAAACTGGTTTCGTCGAAATCCGAGACTTTTTGAAAAATGGCTATTTTAACTCGCCGATTTAAATTAAAAACAATTCGATGCGTTTCGAGCTGCCACGATCAAACGATAACTCCGATTGACACGAAATTTGAAACCCAGTAATAACTAACTATTACGGATCCAATGGAACTAGTTTTGTTCAATTCTGAGACTGTTCAAAAATTGGCTATTTTCACTAGTCGATTAAATATTAAAATATTCAATTTTCACAAATTAACTTCTAATTCGATTTTAAAAGTTCTAAAACATCGTTCTAACTTCAATATGATAAAATAAAATTTTACAAATCATTTTCAATCATATTTAACCCTATTTTCAATTATTCCCATAATTTAACATATTAAATTATCGATTTAATTATCCAATTAAATCCAATAATTCAAATTAAAATTTATTTGACTTATAAATTTCACTTATTAATATTTAAAATTGATTAAATATTCAAATTTAAATTAATAAAAATTCTGGGTCGTTACATAGGACGTTCAAATATTTTCAATTTGTGCTATTTCAATAGTTTTGTTCTGCCATGCATTGTATATAATGCAAGAAAGACCGTTTTCATAAAAAATGGACAAACACCTCCAATCAAATTAACAATAGCAAATTCAATAGTAAATAAATGCGAAGAAAGTAAAAAACACATAAATTTATAGTGGTTTAGCCGTAACGGATCTATATCCACTGTTCATATTCATTCCTTTCTTTATAATTCAGCTTTCACAAGAGTTTTGAGAAGAAATAAAACAAATTATCACTGAAAATTGAGATCTGAAGCTCGGTATGGTTTTTTCTGTAGCATAGGGTCTCCAAACTTCAAAAATTGTCCCCATGAATGCCAAATTCTCGATATTTATAGGGGTGAAGAGGTGGTGTGATTAACTTGGAAAGTTAGAAATTTTCCATGTATATTCTGCCCAAATGGAATATTCCCAAATATCATGATTGTAATTGATAATTTCCAAATATATGCAGATTTTATGCCATATATGATTCATTTGGTTCACTAGAAGTCCAATCCAGGGTATGTTGGTACGGCGAAATGTACGTGGACATCATGTTGGCCAAGTTTCTGTACTCCCCTTCTTGGTTCCATGAGCTCCTTTGTACTTGGCTGGATGGGCTCCTTTGCCTTTGGCTCAGTGGGCTTCCATCTACTGGACGATAAATCCTATCTGGTACCTTTGGTATCAGACAACAAATCCTATTCGGTACCATAGGTACGAAACATGATTCCCGTTCAGTACTTGAGCTACTGAACATGAGGACTCCTCTCCTGCTTTCCCTTATTTTGTCTTGCTGTGTTTCCCTTTCCTTGCTTTGTCTTAGACTCTCTTCCATGTCACCTTTTCTTGACCTCCTACCTTGACTAGTGAAGTGCACATGCTCATGTTCAGCTATTCCCAAGCCTTAACCTCTTGGGAAAAATTGCCCATAACAATTGCCCCCTAAAGTTCATCTCGTAAACTACGAGGTGGGATTTATTGAAAAATTGCTCCAATTAATGCTTCGGTAGATGCACATCACTATCTTTCCTTATGTTTACTTGCTCGATGGTCAAGGTTGGGTGGTGAGATGTTAGTCCGACACGTTCCTCGTTCGTCATATTACTTGTTCGATGGCTAGGGTTGGTTCAACATGCCATCGATTTCGCTCTGGATACAAGGTCACCCTATATGAGCCCCAGTGCCTCCTCCTACCGAGCATGCCACTTCACTTTTCTGAACCCCAATTTCTTCATGACCGTTCGTCTCCTCCAGTTTAACATTGTCGATCCTTGTTCCTTCTGGCTCAAATTCAATACATCTTCCTTGCAAAATCATTGATCAACCTAGTAAGCATCTTCACCCTCTTTCGCTTCAATGTTATTAATTTACATATTATGTTATATAAAGCCTGGTTGCCCTACGACCAACGTTCTGGTCGGTAGATGGATTAGGTTTTAGTGTTGTTCGATTATCAACCAAACAAAAGTATTTGAGTTTTTTTAAACGTATAGGTATACAATCATACACACACATGAACACTTCCAACCTTCATGTATAAAAGTTAAGTTATCATTTCAGATAGGTATGTCGATCCACTATAATACTCCTTTTCAGTTAGTTTTTGAAGATTAGGGCCCTTCTTCTTCTGCCTCACCAGAGCCTACGCCATCGGGGCATTGCTCCAGTCAGCCTAGCTGAGCTCGCTCCCTGATAGTTGGATATAGTCATTCTGAACTTCTGATGAATCCTATTGATTTTGAGGCCTCCCTTTTACCACCAAGAAGTTAGAATTGATTGTTGCCACATATGGTATTCCCAAAGAGGATCTCCTTCACCGAATCCCGAGCAA
The DNA here is from genome assembly GCA_030765085.1 of Allium cepa. Taxonomy (NCBI): domain Eukaryota; kingdom Viridiplantae; phylum Streptophyta; class Magnoliopsida; order Asparagales; family Amaryllidaceae; genus Allium; species Allium cepa. The sequence continues at coordinate 795,750,288 of CM060929.1, read as the reverse complement.
CGGGCGCACACTTGGTCGGAACGATAAATGGCTTATTCTCATTATCACTATATGGTCAGATCCCCGCCTCCTTTCCTTAATGGATTACAGGCTTTCTTAAGTACTTGAAATCACATTGTTCCAGCTGCATCCCAATGGATATGCCATTCATACTAGCTTATATTCTATCTTCGTGAGGGAGTTTCAATTCCCCCCCAATCATCGCTAAATTAGGTTCCTTTACAAGATAAAAAGAAATTTAGAGGGCTATTTTTTTTATTTATCTTGAGGTGGGAAGCAAGTTTAAGTCAGTTGAGAACTTATACTCTAAGTAAAGTATGTTTAAGCATGAGTACTTCTTCGTTCAAGACAGCTCTTCGTGCTTTCATCAGTGGCATTCTTGGTGTGAGTCCCTTTCTTCCACCCACCTCTTTTCGTAGCTTTGCGAAATCTTATGCTAAATACTATTTTTTTTCTCTTTGGAACTTTTTTCAAGTGTGGTGAGAGCAGCGACCGGGGATGATTTGTTAGATATGTTGCATAGACAACAACGAATTCTAAAAGAACTTTGGGATTTTACCTGCTTTGACTGTTGCTAGCTGGTCGCTTGATTGGAAGAGGCAAGCAGCCTTGCACTCAAAACCCTTTCAAGAAAAATAAAGGAAAAGTCTTAGTGACTACTGAAACTAGCAATGCATCGTCCTTTCAATCCTCTATTTCCGACCCCGTTTTGACTACAGATCCACATGTAGTTGTTCCTATCGTCCATACAAGCTCATAAGATCCAAAGCTAGATCCCTTCAAGGTCAAACCATATAAAGCAGTCGACTTAAGATTTTGAGGGGATAGAAAGAAGACATTATCCATACAAAGACAGCAGAAGGGGCGAGCCCTTATTCTCACGATAATGACCGTCCTGCCTCTAATTGTGATGAAGCTCATTCCTTTGGAAACATCGATTTAGCTACCCGGCATAATTCAGAGGTGGATAAGGCACTATGCCATGTATTTGGTCCCGAGAAAGAGAGGGAACTTTCATTCCTAAAGACAATTTTTTCCGACTATACTCAAGACCCAGAGTTTAGGATCGACTGTGGAGACTTCGCGTCCATAGCGGAGATCCAACGACTGTTGGAGACTCATGAGAACCCTAAGGGTTCGTGTAGTCCTATGCCCTTTTGCATTCACACTTGCATAATTGCACATTCATGTCACAGTCATGCAGTTTTTAAGTGTTCATTCTAATTCTAAACCGTTGTAAATTGCAATTGCAGGTAGTATGAGCTCAAGAAGAGAAAAGTTAATATCCAAGATGAAGCAGCTAAGGCCAAAGATACCTCCTAAGGATGTCAACCAGGTGGTGTCTTCCTTCGTCCCAAGTGAAAATATTAGACGACCAGCTACGAAGTTGCTAACTGGGGAGATTGTCCATTACCATCCAATCGGGGACAAAGACGACCAAAACCCCGAAGATGGTTCTCGGAAAGGGTCCCACTCTCCCAGTAGTAAATCGAGGTCCTGGACTTTGGTTTATCCTTTTAAGTCTCCCCGTCATTCACCTTTTCCTTTATAGACTTGGAAGCTTCCATACAGTAGGAGAAAACAGATGGGAGAGGAGTGGTATTCTCTACCCCCAGAAGGAAGTACCAAGACATAGAACGAGCAGTTGTCATAACCGACCCCGAAACCCAAATTTTAACGAATTCCAACAGCCTTATCAACCGAGAGCCCACTTGCTTGCTGAGGCACTCCCTCTTGCTTTTACCGAGCAATTGATCATCTTGTGAATGGATTGGGTGATGTAAGGCCTTGTTAGAGTATCATGCTAAAGTTGTCAAGAACGGGGAGGAGATCAACAAGAAGAATGTCGAGTAGAATTCTAAGATCTTTGACTTAAGAAAGAAGCTGCATGAGAAAGACTTAGATCACAAGATAGTGGTGGATGTATTGGAGAGATCTCATAACAAGGATGAAGAAGTAGGTCAACAAGATCAAGAGACTTAAGGCTGCTCATATTGAAGAACTAGAGTAGCTAAAGTGACAACATCAAGGCTGCCAAGAAGGATTATAATGATAGGGACGGGTAGCCTTTAATGACTATAAGAACGCCAAGGTAAAATTTACCAAGGGAGTGGATGAGCTTTGGGAAGTAGTTAAGAAGGTAGAGCTCGACATTGCTGACCTGAAGGTAAAAATGGTGGAATGAAGAGCTGAGAAATCTCTCTCCAAGCAGAGGTCAAGGCTCTAGCTGTTAGGAAGATCGCAAGACTTCTAGAACTGAGAAGCTACAAGCGGAGTGCGATGAGCTGAATAGCGAGTTGGACTAAGTAGACTCTCTCTTAGATGCAGTCTACTATAGGATGTTCATGAAAAAGAGCATGGCTTGGATGAATGACTACCATGTGGTCATGGCTTCAATTCATAAGCATCCTATCAAGAAGGCAAAAGATGCAAGTGAGTAGAGTGGCTTGCCTTTTAGCCTCGAGCCGTTGACACTTGCTTTTCAGCAAGGAGAAAGAAGCCATTCGTCTTGGCTACTCAAGCTGGCTGAAACCAAAAGGGCTCGGAGAGAGGAAGAATAATGGTTCGACCTCCGAGGCAACAGAGAAAGGGAAGATTTCAAAACCAGTTATTTATACCCACATGCACGATGTTCCTAAAACTGTTTTCCATGTTTCTTCAGATTCGTCAGCTTCAAGCCTACCTCTAGGCATGCCTCCTCCTCTGGATTGCATTTCGCCTTTGGGCGATTCGAAGTTCTCCCGAGAAAAGGACTCTTCTTTACAGTCCACGAGACACCACCCTGTACATTTGAGCTTGCTTAGGAGAGTTCATGCCTGATAGTTCTCCTTGTTTCCATATAGGTGATGCACTTATGATCAACCCTACCAGAGCTGCGGCTACTTTTGACATTTCATTGTCAAGCGTTGTGCCCCCGGCCTTTTCGATCCTCCAGCTGATATAGGACATAATAAAATAATTGTTGCCCTCTAGGATGATGCTGACCTCGAGATATTGGGCACTACAGAGCCTACCGAGGACTTCGACATGGATGAGGCTTTGAAACAGCAAGTCTTGCTGAAATTCCCTAGGCATAGCTAGAGTAAAGCTTGAGGCCATGAATGAGCTGAAATGAATGAATAAGATACATAAAAATCGATGTTGCTGCTACCGCCAAGTAGGAGGACGAAAAGAAAAAAGGCGAGCATAAAGGGCATAAAGATCACAACAAATAAACTGTCTCCAAATCCAACCCCAGGCCTAAGTGAGAGGTGCACCCATGTTCCATTTGTGTTTTTCTCTTTTTGGAGATAAACCATTCTATAAACATTTTTTTCCTTGCCTGTATTAAACATTATGGTATGATCGACAAATTTTGATGTATTGGTAAGGTTGAGCGCATATCACTCCTTTACATTTAGTAAATTTTTGGCTTGTAAACATCTAGATGTCTGACAGTTATGGGTTATATGTATGATTTATATTTTCCATTATTCTTATGGATTTTATTTCATTTTCCTTCCATTTGTTGATTATTATGCAACTTACACACACTTTGGGTAAGTTTGAACTGATAGTCACAGTTGACCATCATCGATCTCACTTGTTCACCAAGGGACAACCAACTCGGCAGTTATCATGACCCGACGGTCGATAAGTCAGGTTCTCCTTGACCCTCAATGGGTTCGAAGCTATCAACAATAGTGAACTCCCGAGTAGGGCCAAGCTAGCTTATTATAGTCGATATGAAATCATGAGTAGTTCATCAGTTGTGGACTCCCGAATAAGGATAACTCTGGTCCACCACTATCGGTGAAAAATTTGAGTCGATCTCAGCTATGGACATTTGAATAGGGATTACTCTGGTCTACCACTGCCGGCGAAAATTTTAGCTAATCGTTAGCTGTGGATACCCAAAAAGGGATCACTTTGATCCACCACTTCCAGCAAAGAGTATGAGCTGATCGTCTTCCGTAGACACCTAAATAGGGATCACTCTAGTCCACTGCTACCGACAAAGAGTTTGAGCCAATCATCAGTTGTGGACATATGAATAGGGATCACTGTAGTCCACCATAGCTGACGAAGAGATTGAGCCAATTATCAACCATGGATACCCAAATAGTGATTACTCTAGTCCACCATTGCCAATGAAGAGTTTGAGTCGATCGTCAGATTTAGACACCCAAATAGGTATCACTCTGGTCCACCACTATCGGCGAAGAGTTTGAGCTGACCATTAGCTATGGACGCCCGAATAGGGATCACTCTGGTCTATCACTGCCGATGAAGAGTTTGAGCCGATCGTCAGCTCTAGACACCCATATGGGGATCACTTTGGTCCACCATTGCTGGCAAAGAGTTTGAATCGATCGTCAATTGTGGACACAAGAATTAGGATCACTATGATCCATCACTACTAGTGAATAGTTTGAGCTGATCGCCAGCCGTGGACACCCAAATAGGGATCACTTTGGTCCATCACTGTCGGCGTAAAGTTTGAGGGAAGACGCCATGCCACTGCAACTTTGCTTCCGAGTTGTCCCTTAGGACCCGAGCGATGCTCCCTCATAGTATTATCGTTAGTTTGATGTGTTCAAACAATTATACAAGGTTACAGTCCCCATTAGTTACCTGACATGACAAAATGTTAAGAAAAAAACACTTTATTAGAATCCATTCATAATTGCTTTAATTAGAAAGCCGCAACACTAGCAATACAACAAAAGTTCAAGTAAAATAACGATGGAGATGGTGTGCATTCCAAGCCTTTCTGAATATAGCTTCATCCATTGTGCTAAGGATGGAGGCTCCATTTCTCATGTCCTTGTGAATAATGTACGGTTCTTCCCCAATTGGGTCGAGTGCCTCGGGCTTGGGGATTATCCATTTCAACACCAGGTCCCCTTCCTTGAGTGGGTGGTATTTGACTTTAGAGTTGTATTTTCCAGCTACCATTCGCTTGTGTGCTTCAGCCTTCAAGGTGGTTTCCTTGCGCCTCTCCTCAACCTAGTCGAGTGACATGTTCAATAATGCTTTGTTCTCACTTCGGTCGTAGTAGATCCTTATGTGTGATGGTACTTCCATCTCTACTGACAACATTGACTTCGACCCATAAGCCAATGAGAAAAGAGTATGTCTTGTTGCTGTCCTAAAGGAAGTGCGATAGGCCCATAATGCCATAGGAAGTTCGTCTATCGTTCTCCCTTCGCCTTCTCCAACCATTTTTTATGAGAATCTTTAGGACTTTATTGACCGCCTTTATCTACCTATTTGCGTACAGGTACGCCACAACCGAGAAGCTCTTCTTTTTTCCATGCTGTTGGTAGAAATCGGCTAATTCCTCACTATTGAATTGCAATATATTATCAGAGATGATATGAAGGGGAACTTTGTACCTACATATCACATTCTTGATTAAAAATTTTATGACCTTAGACTTTGACACCTTAGTAGGGGCTCGACTTCCACCCACTTAGTAAAGTAGTCAACTGCCACTATAGCATACTTAGCTCCACACCCCTACAATTGGAAGTTCTACGATTAAATCTACCCCCAGACCGCAAAAGCTAATGGCTGACCATGTGAGTCATCTCGAGGGAAACCTGCGGATCTTTGCAAATAGCTGGCACTTGTCGCACTTCCTTGTGTACTTCAACGCATCATCCATCATTCAATGTTGGCCAGAAGTATCCATAGCACTTTCTTTTCCAGGGTCTACCCTCCCAATATGGTCTCCGTAGCTTCCTTGATGTACATTTTCCAATACCCCTTCAGCTCCCTTCCAATGACACACCTTAGCAGTGGATTAGAAAACCCTTTTTAATACAACACTCCATACTGAATGACAAAATGGTGCACCTTTCGTAGGACTTTCCTAGCTTCGTTCCTATTGTTTGGTAATACTCCTTCACTCAGATACCTTATTAATAGTGTTATCCAAGTATCCTCGCCGTTGATAGTTGCAATAATGTTCACCTCCTCGAAGTTGGGACTATGCAGGTTTGTAATGGGTAACAACCCTAACAAAGGCCCAACTCCCGAACTCACCAACTTCACCTACTCATCTGTATCTTGATTCTCCTCTTGGGAATGTGCCCGATCACATAGTATTCCATCTCGTTAAGTAAGACCATTACCTTCCCCAAATATGACTTCATGCACTATCCCTTAGCCTGGAATTCTCCAAGCACCTGGTTAACTATCAACTGCGAATCATTGTGCACGCATGATGAACTAATTCCCAGATCCTTTGCTATCTTTAACACGCTACAAAAGCTTCATATTCTGCTTCATTGTTTGTTGCCTTGAATTCAAGCTGTACCGCATAACTTAGCTTCTTTCCTTCGGGTGTTAACAATCCACTCCTGCACTGGAATCATGATCAGTCGATGCTCTGTTTATACACTTCCACCTTTTAAGAGCTTCTCCCTCATGGGGTTTTACTTCGCCGTCAAAAATGGTAAATTCAGTGATAAAATTTACCAGCGCTTGTCCCTTGATTGCTTTTCGTGGATGATAGGTTATCTCATACTAGTTTAACTCTAGACTTTATTTGGTAAGCCTTCTCGAAGTATTAAGTTTGTGCAAACTTGCCTCAGGAGCTAATCTATAAGCACTTGAATGGGATGTGATTGGAAATAGTGCCTTAATTTTTGAGATGCGATTAATAGGCAGTATGCCAACTTCTATAGCTTAGGATATCTTAACTCTGGGTCAGTGAAATGGTTACTCACGTAGTACACCGGATATTGCACTTGATCTTCTTCTCTCACCAATGCTTTGCTTAATGCATGGAGAGACACTGCTAAGTATAGGTAAAGATCTTCCCCCTCAACTGGTGTAGAGAGAACATGTGGCTTCTGCAAGTGCTCCAATAAGTTCAGGAACATGGCCAGGCAGTCATCTATCTATGAGTTTTCCCTTCCCATTTTTGAGTGCTTTGAAGAAGGTTTTACACCTGTGGCTCTGGATATGAACCTACTCAAGGCTACTACCTTCTTATTCCATTTTCCATTTAAAACATTTCATGTTCATTACATAATCCTACAAACGTTAACCACATTCAGAAAAATATAATTATTATACATATGCCAAGAGCGACATATGAAGATGCCTCCTTGGCGACTCAGAGTATATATAATAAGGTAATAACACCACCTTTACATACAAAATACATAGCGGAAAAGATAACTCTAAATAACTAACTGCCTCCTACACGCCTCCGGAAGCTTTATTCATCTAAGAAAAGAACCTAAAAACCCTAAACCTCAAACTAATCAAAATCAATTGAGTACCTAATAGTTTAAGAGAAAAACATAAACTTCGAGTCAGGCATAAAGCCTGATATGAATAATAATATAACATCTCAGTCCATTTAGATATCCACTGAGACCATGCCGCTTAGTAGAACGGTTTTCCTCTCACTTGTATCCTAAAACCTTTTCAAAACCATATACTATGCTCCTGCATCCACAATAGTTAAAAACATAGCATTTCAAAAATATTACGGTAATATGTATACATAAACATTTTGGATTCCCATCCCCAGTTTAATTGACTCCCTGTCATATATATAGTTTCTAGAGTCAATATTAGCCTATCATTTTTCATGGGTGTACTAATAACCTTTTTGTTATTCATGGACACCCTGTCCTATTTCAAAGTTTTCATGGGATTACTAAGAACCTATAGGCATCTGCCAATTAACTTAGTTAATTCGTATGTTTCCTTGAACCTACTAGTCATTCTAATAACTCATCTTTTATCCTAGTTTTCATGGGTTGACTAGGAACCTATGGATTTCTCTAGAAACTCCTCTCTTACCATAGTTTTCATGCATTGACTAGGAACCTACCGACGCCTCCATTAACTCCTTTCTTATCCTAGTTTTCTTGACTGATGTCAATTCTTAATCCGCATATAGTTTTCATGGGTTCACTACTAACCAATTGGAGCCTACTAACCATCTTTAATACATAGTTTTCCTGGTTTACTATGAACCTGTTGGTTACCCCTAATAACTTCCTATTCATAATCTTCATTGGTTTACTATGAACCTATATCTCAGACCACTTCAAGGTTTGGGCATCCTATATTTTGGTCTTCCTAACTCCCTGGATGAAATTCTACTCATTCAGGAGTTTAATCAATTTATATTCACTACTGGGTAAACCAACTGGTTCTTCTACCCCTTTATCCCCAAAACATAGTTATGGGTCCCTTATCATGTGAATATAATCATATATAAAGAAGTAAACATAACAACTTAATAGTACCATTCCCGTGGGTTTAAGGTCCTTGAAATACATTTTATGTAAAACATAGTTAATCCCTTTAATCTATATTTTTATCAAAGTAATACTTCTTCAAATTTACATACTTAAAATCATTTCAAAATTCCTTTATTTAGTTATGGGCTTTTTCCATTAAAATGAGTTTAGGTTATAAAACCTTTCGACACATTCGAAACCTAGCTTTCGACCTCCTTCGAAAGCAATAAAATCTATCTTCAAAACATTAGGCTCCTGCCTTTCGACTACTTTAAAGCTTCTCTTTCGAAACGTTTTGATTGTATTAAAGCATCAACCTTTTACTTTTGAAGCATTGCTTCGAAACCAAGTGAAAGTACCCCTTTTGAAACCATTGGAAGTATACCTTCCGAAACCATTGAAAGTCTCCCTTTCGAAATCATTGACAATCCCCCTTTCAAAATCATTGGAAGTATACCTTTCGAAACCATTAAAAGCCTCCCTTTCGAAATCATTGTGTTTATATTTATAACATCAATTTGGATCAAAGAAACCATAAGAGAAAGCATCTCTTTCGAAACCATTCTTCATTTGTAAAAGTATTGTAAAAACTTAATGGTGTCGAAACCATCCTTCCAAAAGCATTAAAACATCTGGGAAAAATAATTGAAGGTTGGCTTCGAAACCCCTAAACCCTTTTGAAAGCAATAGAAGTGGCTTATATTTTTGAAAACAAACAGTACCTTTCGACAACATTGATGTCTTCAATACTATCGAAAGGCATCTAAACACAGAAGGTTCTCGACTTGGTCGAAACTACCCCTTTCGAACGCTTCAAATAAAAACTAAGTAACTTCTTCGGAAGCGACTATTTGAAACCAAATGCGGCGTCTCTCTTTCGAAAGCTTCTTTAGAAGTACCCTTTTGAAACCATTGGTTTCGACTACTTGGAAACCCTTTTGTAAACAGGAAAGCGCTTCTCTTTTAAACAAACAAAACAAAGGAACCAACCCCTTCGGAAGCTACGTTTCGACACCCTACCTTCCGCCTTTCTCCAATCCACTACGTACCATCTAAATGATATCATATGTATTGGTTTAATGGTTTCGATCTAGATGGTTTTGACTAGGATGGAGGGGAAGCTCGGGGTCTAAAGGTCCTTCTAAAGAAGGTGGAACCTGCTTTTATGAGAAAAAGGTTGGTTTTGCTAAATAAAGTAAACTTTTTGTAAATAACTTGCCCACTTGTAAACACCTGATTGGTTACAATAAAGTTTTAAATTATTTTCTAATACTTGCTGCATTTTCTCAGATCTAAAAACTAAAAAAAATTTAACAAATAAGCCCTTCCTATTAACAAAACAATTAAATCATTAGATCTTCCTTTCAAATTATTTAATTTTCATACAAAATCACTTAGTAAAAATCCCCAAAATTTTAGAAACTCACTTTATTCATGTTGTCTAACATATTAAAATTTCAGATCCAAATCCTTAATATAATTTCTAAAATAAATTTATAAACCCTAATAACCATATTTTCCTTTGAAAATTCATGATTAATTCTCCACGGCATGGAAAATCATAAAAATTTAAATCCAACTCCAAAATCATGTTTCTGTTAACATATAAGTTTCCCATGGCATTCAAAAATCATCTAATCTCGGTTTTACCCTAAAACCGTGCATATTTATCTTTAAGCAATCTTGTTTAAACCAATAAATTATATATCATGTATATCATCATCGAATATATCGCAAAAACAAATTTACCCTTAAGTTCGAAAACATGTGATTGTAGAAATCAAAATAGAGATGTAGTGATTATTATTCACCTTAGATTGGATAAGGAAATTGAGATCGATTGAGATTGATTTCTTCTACCTTGAATCCTAAGCTTTACTTGAATTTTCTCTTCTTATTTTCCTCCTAATTGTCGGCCTTGATGTTTGCTTTCTAACATTTGTTTTTGCTTATGATAAATGAACGAGAATGGAAAAAGGGATAAAAGTACAAGGATGGGAAACATGAGTGGTAATTTACTCTCATGCCCTTATGTTTAATTAGCTAACACTTAACCATTTTTAAGCTCATTCATTTAAATAAGCACAGCCACTAATATTAATAAACCAACCTCAATCTCCTTATTACTTGCATTATTCTATTTCATTTATTCTAATCAAATCTTCTGAATAATGTTATTAAAAATTAGGGGTGTTACATCTTGTAAGTTGCGACATTCGTTAGTATTATATCCGTAAGATTTATGTAATCTACAATGCTTCATAGTATTCATTTTAGCTTCAGTCTCTTTCTTCGGAGCAGGCTTGTTATACTTGAGCTCTGCCTGCATGGTCAGGTAGATGTTCTCTATAGTATCATTCAAATCTGTGTAGGTGTCAAACCTATTACCAGGTTTTGAACCTCCTTCAATTTGATTTTCTCCCACCGAATTTGCCAGGGTCGTTGTTTTCTTTTTCTCTATACTACCTCCTTCACCATTCTTGACCATAGCACTCATACTACTAGAAGCTCTTGACGGTTGGCGATGGTATCAGTATGTCGCCCCAATGCGCGCTTCCTTTAACCACATGTACCTCGTGGCTTCATAGAAGAAATCCTGAAGTGTAGCCAGTTTCTCCTTAGTCAATCTTTGAGCCATCTTCGTATTGGGATGTACACCCCCACACAATGCTATTAGAGTCAATCGTTCATCAACATTCTGAACACTAGCAGCTGCAGTGAGTCAAATATTGTCGTAGAGTCTCATCCTCTCGTTGTTTTACATCCGACAAACAGTATGAGTCCTTAGGTTGTTTTATGTTGACTTAGAATTAACTGAAATTTTTTTCCTTTAGCATTCCAATGAGTCGATCATGCCGGGTGGAAGATGGAAGAACCGCATAGTTGCTAAATCTGATGGGAAGAGGGGAAAACACTTACACTAACTTCCTCCTTGCTCCACTCATTAGCATATGCTTCATATAGGATCAGTCAAGCCTTGGTAAGGATCCATAGTAGTCAGCCGAAAGCTTCATGAATTTTGAGCAGTTTCTATCTCAATAGAAAATGGGCTGCCAACTCTTGCACCGATTCCACGCTCTATTTGCTTATGACGAACATGCTTCCTTATAAGAAGTGCCATGCTGTCTTTTGGATTGGAAGATGAGCAGAGTTCGGTATACCTCCCCTGTCAGTGCGAGAGGCTTCTTTCATAACTTCTATGATGGCATGACCTGCGGTCCCGGCTTCGTTTGCTGCTTTAGGATGGCGATGAGCTCGCCCTCCATCAATTATTACTTCCGCCAAGACCTAGGAGCATTACTTAGGTAGAGGAGGTTCGATTGTGTCTATCCCTGGTTTATTTCCTCCCCTATTTGGTTTGGGGCCGAACAGGTCCTTGGGTACGACATGCGGCCGAACTCCTGTTCGACATGTTTCCTCGACGTTTGCTCGTCCAGCTCCTCGATTCTCTTGATCCGATTTTCCACTAAAGTACGACCTCCTTCGTCCCTTAGGCCTCCAAGACTAGGTCCTTTCTCTAGTTTCAGTGTCATGTGCGATTGGCTATGTCTGCCCCAAGCGTGTCCTGATTTGATCCACAATAGCTTGTTGTTGGACAGATAAGCAAGTGTCAAGATCTGCCACAACTCTATCCAAGTCATCTCTAGTGATGGCGTTTGGCACCAGATTGTTGGATGAATGATTGTCCTGCTCCGTAGTCTCACGGTTGACACCCCTACTGGCGTCAAGGATCCTTCTCTTAGATTTAGGAGGCATGTTAAAATTGTTTAGTTTTCCACGAAAGCACAAAAAAAATTTGCTTTAAAAAAATGGACAAACACCTCCAATCAAATTAACAACAGTAGATTCAACAGTAAATAAATGCGAAGAACGTAAAACACGTGCAAATTTATCGTGGTTCAGCCGTAATAGGCCTACTTTCACTGTTCATAATCATTCCTTTCTTTATATTTCGGCTTTTACAAGAGTTTTAAGAAGAAATACAATGAATTATTACTAAAAATTGAGATTTGAAGCTCAATTTGATTTTTCTATAGCATAGAGTCCCCAAGCTTTAAAAATTATTTCCATGAATGCCAAATTCTTGGATATTTATAGAGGTGAAGAGATGGTGTAATTAAATCGAAAAGTTAGGAAATTTTCGTGTATACCTCGTCTAGATGGAATATTCCCGAGTATCATAAATGTGATCGATAATTTTCAAATATATGTAGATTTTATGCCATATATGATTCGTTTGGTTTGGCTAGAAGTCCGATCCGAGGTGTGTCGGTTCGGCGAAATGTACATGGCCATCATGTTGGCCAGGTTCATATACTCCCCTTTTTGGTTCGGTGAGCTTCTTTGTACTTGGCCTGGTAGGCTCCTTAGCCTTTGGCTTAGTGAGCCTCCATCCATCAAATAGAAAATCCTATCTGGTACCTTAGGTACTAGGCAGGAAATCCTGTTCGATAACCATGAGTACTGAACAGGATTTCCTTTTGCTACTTGAGCTACCAAATATGGGGGAGGGAGTTCCTCCCTTCTTTTCCCCTGTTTTGCCTTGCTGTGTTTGCCTTTCCTTGCTTTTTCTTAGTCTCTCTTCCACGTCACCTTTTTCCCGACCTCCCGCCTTAACCAAGTACACATGCTCTTGTTTGGCCACTCCCAAGCCTTAATCTCTTGGGCTAAATTCCACAGCACAAAGACAATGTTATAATATTTGTTGTTGCTCTTAATTAAATGACATGGCAAAGAATTTATGATTCAAGTTATTAATTTTGGTGATATTGATTTTGTTATTCAACTAGCGTGTAACTTGTGTGTTGCATATGGTATGTTTTAGAAAAATATTTCAATAAATTTCTTTAAAGAATTAAATCTATTATGCAATATAAGGTGAAATGGTTAAGATAATTGAGTTATGTACTACATTTGTTATTTTTTAATATATGTTTTTTATGTGATTTATTTATTTTCATATTTGTATACAAAATGAAATTGTTATTTTTTTGTAAATAATAATGAGTTAAATAATGATTTATTATTTTATAGCATTTAGTGCTTGTTAAGAAAATAAATGAAAGTTGTTATCCTTAAGATAATTGAGTTAATAATTATATTATACAGGAAATTATTGTCAATGACAAAAATTCTCAGCATTTTAGCCTCAGGGACAGACCTTCAGTATTTTAGCCTGAATGACAAGTTTCTTTAGGTATCAGTTTTTAGTTATTGATAGCAGTTTTTAGGTATCAGTTTGTAATTATCGATAGCAGGTTTTAGGTATCATTTTTTAGTTCGGTAGCAGTTTTGAAAGAATGTTTGTCCTTATGAATAATTTTGGAGGAATGTTTGTCCTTATGAATAATTTTTAGGAGAATGTTTGTCATAGTGGTAAAAATAATGGGGTCGTGTTCTTGAGGCTAAAAATATATAAATTTTTGTCCTTTAAATTAATCTCCCTTTATTATATTATCAAAGTGTTAAACAAAATATTTATTTAATGATTAAAAGAAATGTTGATTAAAGAAACATTATAATCACATTGCATTTTAGTTACATTAAAATAATAACTTAGTTTTTAAACCGTTGATTCATATCGCAATAATTTTGATATATAATAAAACTTTCCAAAAAAAATTGACATCGGCGTCAAAACAAAATAAAATACAAAAAATTATTTCTAATCATTATTAATTAATTAACATAAATTACATATATACATAATTAAAATCTAACATTTTCACAAAATGTATTAACTGAAAATATACGTTATTTTTCAAAATTGCAAACTACAATGTTCGTCACTTATCATTAATTTAATGTAATTTTGAACAATTTTTTTTTAATAATAAAGAATTCATTTGATGTGCCAATTCTAAAGATTTTTTTTTTATGTGTTATCTATTAAAGAAATAAAAATGTATAAATTCGTTTATAATGAAATACCAACTTTTTTTTTCTTTGCTAAAAAGTACTCATTTTACAAAAATTAATTATGCAAACTTGATGGTAGAATAATGTAAGAAAAATAATGTTAATTTTGTATATAATTAGGTAAATTTTAAGTTATATAGACTTTAATGAAACATTAGTTCTACAATTATTGTCAATATGTGTGGCATACAATACATGGAATTGCCATTTTTTAGGACTTATTAGACCAAATAATAAAAATTAGTTAATGTGATTTATTTCAAAAGTTCGAGTATTAAATCACTTAATTAATTTAAATATATAGACTTAAATGTAAAATAACATGATAGCACATAAGGGAATTTTATAAATAATTGTAGAAATTGTTAATGTTGATATTAAAATGTAAAATAATGGTGGAGATAATTAATAGAACTCTATAACAATTATAATAATGAAAAATTTGTAGAAATTGTAAAAATTGTAAAAATTGTAGAAATTCTTCCGTTTTACTATTATTTAATAACTACATTTTATAAATCGGATTTATTCACTCTTATTATCAAAAAATAAACTAGATTTACAATATAAAATAAAATATCCTATTTTTCTTAATATAAAAAGCGGTAAAACTATAAATAATTAGGATTTAAAATAAAATTTATGTTACTGTTGTACTTGAACAATTTCTTGGAATTAAAAAGCCATTCCTAAGTCAGTAAAATGTTGGCTTGGCTCATTTCATTATGAAATCAAAACTTTCTGATTTGTTTAAAATTCAAAATTTAGCAACTTTGAACAGTCGATTATATATGGCAAGCGATGCAAAATTTAAGTGCTAACCATGTCATTTCAGGCTTAGAAGCCGATAAGATCATCTGAATACCTCCCAAAAATTGTCATGAAGTACAAACCAATTAAACATGTGTATATTCGTATTTCTTACGTGGTGCAGTATTCAACCGAGAACACCCAAAATGTGTTTTCACACTTTCACTGGATCAAAGGTTACGTCCCTCAGCTAAGACATAAATGGAGTTCTTAGCACACAAAATCACGTGAAAATCAGCCTAAATAAAGCATTTAGTTTCATATTCTGTTCACAACAACTGTACATTCCCACATGATTCGTATGCTTTCAGAACATGCCAATACAATCTGGCATCTCAATTATAGCAGATACAAACACCAAACCATTACAAGTATATTGGAAAAATGCACTGAATCCTGATTAATGAATGGTATTCAAATGCCATCTTCCTTGATTAATTCACTGTATATTTTATTGTGTATATATCTCTATCTAAAATCACACTGCTATGCATATATGTTGAAGTATTTTCATTCTTTTGGTAAAAGCTCAACATGGTAACCGTCTGGAAATCCTAATCCCGGAGTTCGAATAATATTTCCTCCTTTGATCATTTTCCATCTGTAAATTGAAACAGAATAGTCATAAACTTTACCAACTTCGTTAGAACCGTTTAATTTTAAAAACATTTTTGTATGTCGCCGTGGCATTACCTATACTTCGTAACCAAGCAATGGATGAAAACAGCCATCTGAAGTTTAGTGAAATCTGTTCCTACACAAAATCTCATCCCACCACCAAAAGCCATGAAATTCTTAGACCCTCCATTTAATTCTGCTTTGTTCTGCATGTATCCAGTTCATTGAATATTATTATAGGTGCACGATTGATTTTAAATTATCTAATTATAGTTGCAGCTAATTAATTATTTGCATTGAGTTGACCTATATCACAATCATTAGCACTTGAGTATGTTACTTAGAGAAACAACAACGAACTGGCAATGTTACTTGGCCAAGAAAGGAATCAAAGACATTTGAATAACATTATTTACAGCTTGTATATCCGGTTTTTTATGCTTAGTTGTTCTTGTTTATTCAAGAGCGCAGATTTTCTTTTTTCTTTTTCGATCACTAGTTTATTAAGATATGAAAATGCTAGCTCGATGTGCACAACTAACCTTCCACCTCCATGGATTGAAAGAAAGCGGATCTTCGAATATTTCAGAATTCAAGTGAACAGCTGGAGGGCAAACCATAACTCCCCATCCAGCTGGAATCGTGTATGCTGTCAAACATAGTATAAAATGTCAGGAATATATAAACAGTAACTATACACGAACATGAAATGTGATATGATATATTATACCGTTTACATGGATCTCTTTCAGCGCTTTTCTGAAAATGCCTGGCACAATATTCGCCAACCGGGCGGTTTCATTGATGACCTATATCAAACAGCGGCAAACCATAAGTAATATGTCATGGGAAAAAAAAAGTCCATATTAATTGTAGTTATTTATTCAGTACCTGTAACGTAAAAGTCATTGATTTATATTCCTGCCACGTAATTTCAGATTCTGGGTCCTCACGGTTCCTTATTATGGCTTCGTGCTCGTCCTGAAAAATATTTTGATTATAAATAAATTTTGACTAGAACTAACATGATAACACGAAACATCACTAACCGTGAGTCCCTCCAAAACTTTAGGATGATCTGCTATTAGTTTAATAGCCAATGTCAATGCTAATGAAGTAGTTTCGAAGCTTGCAAAGAGAAGTACAAACATCAAATCTAAAGCGACTGATTCTGTTAAGACTGGTCTTTCTTTCTTTAGTTCTTCAACAACATAATCGAAAAAGTCATTGCATTGCCTATTTGGTCTGCTTTTCCTTTCTGCTAACATTTGTTTAAGAACCCTCATTGCTTTTCTCCTTCCCTGTAGAAAAAGTTACACGTCAATATTAACCAAAATTTGTTATTACAAGTATAAAATGAAATATTACTCAACATGCCTGTAGACATTTATTGTAAGCTGTTCCTGGAATATTTACTGGAAAAGAGATGAGTCCCTTTATGAAAGCAACAAAATTATGTCTGAGATCCTCTGATGAAGTTGATGGATCATAACTAATCAACCTTTTAGCAGTGAGATCGAATATCATCTGTAATGTTAAAAATAAAGTTTAGTCGCAATAGTCTCGAAGGACAATATCAACTTTGGGAAAAAAAATAGCGCGTACCGTGGCTATTCCTTCTTTGAGATCAACACTAGGCTGCAGTGACCAGGTACGAAGATTAATGCAAGCCGACTTCTCAATATCACTTAGTAACCTTTCTTTCAGGCTTTCAGGACCAAATAATTTAAGCACTAAGCTCTTCAAATATTTGTATAGAAAGCCATGCAATTCCCCCACATTGTTACGACCAAATATTTCAGTGAATGTATCTGGATACCAACTCTGGAACAACTTTCCTTCTTGTTGAAACACAAAATTGTTCAGCTCATGATCAGTTGATACAATGATTGGTCGCCCAACTAAGCTTGTTTTGAATACAGGCCCATATCTGAAACCAAGTAAATTAATTTGAAACACATGCTAAATCTTATATAATGTATGCAGTAAGGGTCATTGTAGTACATGAACTGGACATCAAAGTACAATAAAAGAACACCAATATAGTGGGCATACCTGTTCATCCTCTCTTTTACGAAAGGATGTATGTCGAATGTGGTGCTGGGTGCAAAAAACTGAAATGTCTCGCCAATAAGAGGAAAGCCGAGGGATCCAGGTGGCAGTTTTCCATTGCATCTTGGATTCCTCCATCGCTGAAATAGTTTGATAAGCCATATGATTAAGATGCTTAAACTGCAGATAGCAATATAATGTGCCATATTTATAGGTGTAAAGCAAGTCAAATGTTTCTAATGATTTTCTTTATATAGGGGAATTTTTTTGAAAGGAGATGTGAATCAAGAATATTTATAAGGATTTGTGCACATGGGATAGATATGAATGAAGCTTAGCAGTAGAGAGTAGGAGGCTTAAATAGGCAAAATTTAGTTTCTAGGCTATAAAAAATTGTAGGAAACACTCTCAAGTTTTATATTATTTATTATTCGTTCAATGATTTAATTACTTATTAATCATAGCTGATGTGGAGATTAAGCTCTATAAGCTGTTGGAAAGTAATAGAATATTAGAAGAAATTGCATGGTGATGCATAGACCACAGATTGTTCCTGATCAAGTGGGCTTAAACAAAAAGTGGTCAGAAGTCGCAAATCTATTTATTTACATGCAAAATCTCTCCAAGCATAAAAGCCTGATATGCTGAAACATCAATTTTAACTAATCGTACCTATCATTTGTGATTAGTAGGCTAATAGACTACAGAATATTTTCGAATGTTGCTATTACAGAAAATTGCCTTTAGTGTGCACTTGACCAAAAGTAATTTTTTGACAAAATAAGGATATCTATCCTGGTATATTTGAGCCGAATTGTTTTGGCAGCGAACTAAACTGTCTAAAGCATGAATTTATGTGAATGTTAGATAGAAATTCTTAGAGGCCTGAATGAAATATTATCCCACATCGTCAAAAATAAGTTAATGTTTATACTTATATACTACTTTCCTCAAACTTATATTTGCCCTTAGATGAGGTAATTTTGTGCGAGGGAAGAAACTATATGGCCATGAACTAATGCGCGGGCCGTTCGTCCTACACCGAACCGGGTCGGGTGCGAGTCCAATAAATATGGACTGTATTATAATTTTGCTGCACAGAAGTAAACAATTTTCTACTGTTTAAATTCAAATAGAAGCGACTAGTGGATTGGAAATGCCCGTTGTCTGATCGGACGCGGCTTTTGAAACAGAAATAGGAGTTGCAAATGAAGAGACGCAGCTGTTGCAAACCGCGATGGTTTTTGACTGTTACAAATGAAAACTGCGATGGTTTTTGACCGTTGCAAATGAAGAGATGCGACTGTTGCAAACCGCAACAGTTTTTTGACCGTTGCAGACGAAGAGATGCGGCTGTTCCTAACAAACATAACCTTTGGGAATTTGTTCTTCCTCTTTATTTCTTAATCTCTGCAATCTGTGCGCTTCTGCATATCACATAGAAGATTATACACATCACAATCTCGAGCAGATCGCATCTGTTGTATCTTAAAAGACTTTGAATAAAGTCTTTAGGAAATTGTTACGGCAAGTCTTAGACAAAATTTGTTTCTTCATCTGGTTAGATTTCCGTTTACTTGTGTATTTCTATACATCGTTATCTAATCTTTCAGTTTTAACGTTGTGTTGTTTCTGCGAAGTAGTACAACCTTGTTTATCTATAATTTGTTGTTGTTATTGTAATAATTTGTTGTTGTAAATTAATTACAACATAGTTATTGTTCAAAATTACTAATACATAATTTCAAAGTAGTGGAAATCTGATTTGTAAACTTGTGTGACGAGTTTATAACATATTGGTGTCTGTTTTGCTATACTGAATCGTATAACAGAAATATCTTCAGCATTGTAGAACCATAAGCATTACAATAACAAGAGAGCCAAGTATAAGATAAAAAGTACATAGGGTTTGTTGTCAACATGTAAGGGAAGCATCCACCATAGCTTCTTAGGAGGTTGTATTATCACAGGATATTTAAGACAATAACATATTAAGTTCTTAACATTCTGAACCAATTCTAATCATAATCCAATGCACAAGTCCCCCAACTAGTGAGGGTGTGACAAATATTTAATACACGGCGCCATGCCTTATGCTTGAACAAATATAGATGAAAACATGTTGCTTCTTTTAACTCAAATGCAACACTATAAATCATATAATGATAGATGATCAACGTATGGACAAGAAGGATAATTTAGACATACACACAGAGCATGACCCTTGGCTTTAACAGTTGTATAGATACCTCCTGCTTCTTCAATAGCTTTCTTTGACAGCTTGCTATGTTTGGATATGCTGACCCACACCCTCCGTGTTTGCTTACATCATAGACCCAGAACTAAAAAATATTGGTTAATAATGTTATTTGTTCTTCTGTGCCTAATCTGCAACCAAAACCATATTTGTTTACTTCTAGGAAATTGCAATAGCTACATAAACACAAATGCTACTCAATATAATAGAGCAAACTATGTACTCTTCATCTAGTCCTATAGTTGGTGAAGGCAAATGCAATGTAAGTAAAGCATACATAAACAAAATCAAATGACCATACAAAATGACCCACGCCCTCCCTGTTTTCCTACATTTAGACCAAAAACTCAAAAGTATTAGTTATTAACGCTGATTGTGCTATATGTTCTTCTGTGCTTAATCTGCAGCTAAAAACAGATTTGTTTACTTCTAGGAAATTGCAATGGTAATATAAATACACATGCACGCCCAATACAATAGAGCAAACTATGACTACTTCATTTAGTCCAACAATTGGTGCGGACAAACGCAATGTAAGTAAAGCATATATTAACAAAATCAAATGATAAAATGTAGCTGAAAATGAAGCAGGAGAGGAACTATATATAACATACTGATCAGAAGTTGTAGTCCAGATGCAAATTTTGAAACATGCGTTCAACTTATCACAAACTTATCCTTTTAAATATTTCATGACAAGAAATTTAACACAAAGTAAAAAAATATGATGACTACTAGCTTAGATAGACTGATTCAGTTATGTAAAACATGCACTGTCTTCCATAGAATACTCAATGAGGAAAGTATTCGGATCCTAGCTCTGCTACTGAGACAGATATTGTTTATAACCTAAACAGTTTTCCCTTTGTTGTAAATTAGGAGGAATCATAAAAGTATTCTAACAATATTGGAAGTTCCATCAAATTTCTTTTGAATAAATCTTAACCATTAGATGAGTTGATGGTTGTTTTCAGCTGCACTTGGAAATGTTTTCCTAGATTTTCCAAGATTTGTTTGCGAATGGTCCACTGTCATATTTTCAATATTTTGATAAACAACTTACTCGTAAGCTTCTTCCACCAACTCCATAGATTTACAAGATCAATATTACATCCTCTAGCATCTATTGTGACTAGGATAGACAAGCTGCCAGAGTACCAGTTGCCTGCCCAATACAATATTACGAATTACAATCATTGTAATTCTCTTGTCTTGTTTCTACATGCATATTAGAATCAATTCTAGAACTGACACAGTTACACACCACACGTTACACACAATGCAGGCAGGGTGCTTATAATAAACTTCTTGAGTCATAGATTGGTTGACATTTCCAAAGTAATAATTAATTTAATATCCATGTAGGATTGTTTATACGGAATTGAAGGCTTTATTAGTTGGTCAAAACGGACAGTAGTGCATAATAAGACATTTAACAATTAAAATACTTGATTTTGGGACAAGTCAAATGCATGTGGAAGTACAACCGACTTATGGTTCATGGGTTCATAAATTTTGTCTGTAGGAACTCAGACAAAGTAATAAATGAAGAAGAAGTTGACAAGCATAAATGAAAAACTATGCAAACTACGTTATAGTACAAGTTGGAAGGCCAAAACACTGTTTGTATGGACAATATGTACCAGCTTAAATGCCAGTATATAATTACCTAGGGAGTCGAAGCCTATTTTAAGCTTAGTATATGAAGCAAAAAACAGATGAAGCATTTTCCAGCACCAGTGGCTGAGCCAGCATACCACATTAGATGAGTAGCACCTAGATTTTTATGTCAAGCATACACATATAAGATATTATATGCGGAAAATGTTGTTGTATATTTCTGGATTTCTAGTGCAATGATAAAGCGGTGGTAAAATCAAATATGTAGAGATATCGCTCCAAGGCCCGTCAATGACGCTATTCTTAAGACGTTATTTAACATCACCCTTCGTTGAAACAAAAAATGGATGCTGTGAGTCAAGGCAAATCCTCTTCCAAGATACAATGAAGCCAAAATAATTAATCTCTTCAATTGATTGTGATAGCACTGTTGAAATCGATTCAAACTATCTTTTGAATTGACTGCAGTGACAAGAGTATCGAATTTATTATTTGTAGTATCACAAATCCGAAATGATTTGAAAGAAAAATGAGAGAAGACGAGAAGGAGATCTGAAATACTTTTCAGGCGTTTCTGATTTGAGACCCCTTTAGGCATTTCTGATTGTGAAGAGAAGAAAAAATTGTGAACTAAAACGGTTTTCAGGTGCCGCTATTTACAGTTGCAAAGATGTTATCTGAAATATTGTGTCCCTGCCAAACGACGCTTCCTTTTATTTGAATACAAACGTCCCGCCATTTCAAACGGTCGCTTCTCTCGTCAATTCTGTACATTCAATTTCGAATTTTGAGTTTGATAACATGTTTAA